>CM061533.1:266463659-266706556 GCA_030545055.2 Neoaliturus tenellus
TTCATTGTGGATAAAAAATTATTTTAATACAATTTTAGATTGTTATTGACAATTCGATGAAAATAATTTAAATACTTTTTAAAATGTTTAAATTAAATATTTTGAAATGTTTTTAATTTTGTGTTGAAACATTATTGAAAACTATTTCAAAATTTTTCAAAATATTCATTCGGGGAACTATCTACTTTTTAAAATGTTTTTAAGACTTATTTAAAAAAAATTTATCAACTTTTCAAAATGTTTGTTTTGCTACTTGGGTTAGTTCAGTTTTATAGTACTTTAGTTTGATTTAATTTAGTTTAGTTTTTCAAATAAAAATTAATTTATGATTGTAAAAATCACATACTGCTTAAAACCACAAACTGCTTTATCATATAACTTTATTTAAAAGCCATCAAAACGTAAGGAACTCACAACCACAAATCCCAAATGTAAACAAAGAAAAGTCAAGGACACAACAATGCATCAATCAGCTGTTAAATTAATAACATGTGTTTCATGGACTCAGTTTAACGGAAGAAAATGTTTATCTTTTTAACTTTTTCACCATAACTGCGGAGAAAAACATGAAACTTTCACATTTTTGAGTAAATAAACATAGACGAAGCTTTCGGACAACACATAAAATATTATTAAAATCGGTCCAGTACTCTAGATTTAGCTGTACAAAGTTTAATAAAAATATCTCTACCATAGTATTTTTTCAACGTAAACAAATTGGTAGTAGCTTTGGTTTTTTGTAAATAACCTTTTAACGATGAGGAAATGGACCAAAGTGAATGATAGTTTTCTGAAAGAGAATTAAATTTCCTACAAATTACTAATAAGCATTTCTTAAATAACCGTAGTAAAAGTAGCCAAAAATTTCCTTCAAATGAAAAAAAACTTAAAAACCCGTTTTTAATGTATATCTTATGGAAAACATGTTTCCTTATTTTTTCACCATAAATACTAAAAAACATCAAACTTTCATATTTTATTGGCAAATCTACAGGATGAAAGCTTTCCAACGACATCTTACAAATTAAAATCGGTCCAGTAAAACTCCAGATTCGATTCTGCCAAGATTTTCAAAACTGAATTATTATAAGAATAGATTTTCTTTTTAATTTTTGACCAATTTAACGTAAATCCTTTGTAAATACATTAAAACCTGGTAATGAAGGACAGAAAAATTGTATAGGAACATTAATATAAGACAAACTATTAGGACACTAGTAGGAACAACTAGTAGGCAAACTAATAAAGGACACAGCGGTTGTGAGGGTTGTTTTGGCACATCCCCCATGTAAATTGGCCCCTCAGAAGAACTGTCCAAAGGCGTTTTTTACCCTACGGTTTTATATGGATAAAATTGAATATTAGACTGCACAGCGTAAATGCTGTGGAGGAGCACAAGTTCCCTAGTTAGATTAAATTCAATTTTTCCGACTTTTCGTTCATAGCGGCGAAACTACCGATTTTCGTATGTTTGGAAACAGTATCATTGAATTCCTCAGGTGTGAAAACATACTACCCAGACCAATTAATTGTAAGAATCAAGCAAGCGGTTCCTGAGATATGAATTAAATTGAATTTTTCCGACTTTTCGTTTATAGCGGCGAAACTATCGATTTTCGCATGTTTGGAAACCGTTTCATTGAATTCCTCAGGTGTGAAAACATACTATTAGACTCATTAATTGTATGATTCGAGCGAGAAGTTCCTTAGATATGAATTAAATTCAGTTTTTCCGACTTTTCGTTCATAGCGGCGAAACTATCGATTTTCGTATGTTTGGAAACCGTTTCATTGAATTCCTCAGGTGTGAAAACATACTATTAGACTCATTACTTGTATGATTCGAGCGAGAAGTTCCTTAGATATGAATTAAATTCAGTTTTTCCGACTTTTCGTTCATAGCGGCGAAACTACCGATTTTCGCATGTTTGGAAACCGTTTCATTGAATTCCTCAGGTGTGAAAACATACTATTCGACACATTAATTGTAAGAATCGAGCTAGCGGTTCCTGAGATATGAATTAAATTGAATTTTTCCGACTTTTCGTTCATAGCGGCGAAATTATCGATTTCGCATGTTTGGAAACCGTTTCATTGAATTCCTCAGGTGTGAAAACATACTATTAGACTCATTAATTGTATGATTCGAGCGAGAAGTTCCTTAGATATGAATTAAATTCAGTTTTTCCGACTTTTCGTTCATAGCGGCGAAACTATCGATTTTCGCATGTTTTGGAAACCGTTTCATTGAATTCCTCAGGTGTGAAAACATACTATTCGACTCATTAATTGTAAGAATCGAGCAAGCGGTTCCTGAGATATGAATTAAATTGAATTTTTCCGACTTTTCGTTCATAGCGGCGAAACTACCGATTTTCGTATGTTTGGAAACCGTTTCATTGAATTCCTCAGGTGTGAAAACATACTATTAGACACATTAATTGTATGATTCGAGCGAGCGGTTCCTGAGATATGAATTAAATTCAGTTTTTCCGACTTTTCGTTCATAGCGGCGAAACTATCGATTTTCGTATGTTTGGAAACCGTTTCATTGAATTCCTCAGGTGTGAAAACATACTATTAGACTCATTAATTGTATGATTCGAGCGAGCGTTTCCTGAGATATGAATTAAATTGAATTTTTCCGACTTTTCGTTCATAGCGGCGAAACTACCGATTTTCGTATGTTTGGAAACCGTTTCATTGAATTCCTCAGGTGTGAAAACATACTATTAGACACATTAATTGTATGATTCGAGCGAGCGGTTCCTGAGATATGAATTAAATTCAGTTTTTCCGACTTTTCGTTCATAGCGGCGAAACTATCGATTTTCGTATGTTTGGAAACCGTTTCATTGAATTCCTCAGGTGTGAAAACATACTATTAGACTCATTAATTGTATGATTCGAGCGAGCGGTTCCTGAGATATGAATTAAATTCAGTTTTTCCGACTTTTCGTTCGTAGCAGCGAAACTATCGATTTTCGCATGTTTGGAAACCGTTTCATTGAATTCCTCAGGTGTGAAAACATACTATTAGACTCATTAATTGTAAGAATCGAGCTAGCGGTTCCTGAGATATGAATTAAATTGAATTTTTCAGACTTTTCGTTCGTAGCAGCGAAACTATCGATTTTCGTATGTTTGGAAACCGTTTCATTGAAATCCTCAGGTGTGAAAACATACTATTAGACTCATTAATTGTAAGAATCGAGCTAGCGGTTCCCGAGATATGAATTAAATTGAATTTTTCCGACTTTTCGTTCATAGCAGCGAAACTATCGATTTACGTATGTTTGGAACCAGTATCATTGAATTCCTCAGGTGTGAAAACATACTATTAGACTCATTAATTGCAAGAATCGAGCTAGCGGTTCCTGAGATATGAATTAAATTCAATTTTTCCGACTTTTCGTTCATAGCGGCGAAACTATCGATTTACGTATGTTTGGAACCAGTATCATTGAATTCCTCAGGTGTGAAAACATACTATTAGACTCATTAATTGCAAGAATCGAGCTAGCGGTTCCTGAGATATGAATTAAATTGAATTTTTCCGACTTTTCGTTCATAGCGGCGAAAATATCGAATTTAGTATGTTTGGAACCAGTATCATTGAATTGATCAAATGTCGTAACGTCTATCTTCACTTCCATGATGTAAGTAAAAATTAGTTGTTTATAATAGAATACTGTACTACTATCTCCTATGATTGGATTGTTTTTTGAAGAATCACATTATAAACTAAATAATATTCACAGATAATTGAGTTTTGGTTTTTAGTTTAGAATCTTGTATGAGATCAGGTACTGGTCCAAGACTGATTGACACTTTCTTCTTTTCATTTTTCATTTTTCTACCTAGCCTAGCACAATTTTGTCTCTCTACCAAGAACCATAGTTAAACCTATCGATCTGAATATAGAACTGCAGTCCGCCATCTTGATTCTAACCAGTCGGTCTGAAGATGGCGTCATGGAACGCCGAAATATATTACCTGTATGTTAATGTAATGAAATAAAGTGTTGTATGACGAAAAATTGTGTTTTTAATTTAATAATATAATTGACAAAGATAGTTACAAAAAGCATAATTGAAACCTCTACAGTCTACACAATCGTAATTGATCATGAATCAGACAAATAACTGTAGCAGATATGTTACCAAACAAAAAAAAAACTGCTAAATAAATAAGCAGTATAAGAAAAAGTAATGACAGCAGAATGACGAATGATTGTACAATTCAAACAATCTTAAAGCACGTGTTTACTAAACTATGTTAAATTGAAACAAATATGTCCATAGTTTACTTTAACCTTCTAGCCCCTCAAATTGAGTAAAATTAACGTTGGTCGTGTGTGCGTAACTCGGCTTAAACTCGTCAAATTTAAACGATTTATATCTCAAACGTAGGCCTAAGACCGTATTTCACTGAGGTTCTTAGACCATAAAAACCATGCACCTCATTTGGAACTCTACAAAAAGCAATCTTAAAACATGACTCCAAAAAGAAACTCCCATATGAGGAATGCATGTGGAAGAATATCTTTTGCGTATAAGTTGAGTTATGCGAAAGGTGAAAGTATGCTGATGTTGTTTGCGTCATCTTCATGTGAATACCTTTAATTTTTAACATAAAACTTTCAGATCGGTCAAATATAACTGCCGGATGGACTCGGAAACGAGTTTATGAATTCTTTCAATCTAAAATATATTATTTGTTAATATTGGGGTTTGGTAACTTACTTTTGGTTTGTTTGTAAATACTCATCCTCATTATAATTTATTATTTTACAAAAGCTGGTTCTATAAGATCTCTTTGTCCAGATTCCATCTGCTACTACGGTCAGCAACAGAACGCCCTCTTTGGCAATATTTAGGTAAGCTATACAGAAGCAGAATTGTATGTTACGAGAGTAAAACATTTAAGGGAGCTTCATCCTTTTATAATATAGATTAATAGGTTACAACTAACTGTGGATGTTGCCTAACGGGCTTCTGTTCGAATCCAGCTTTCCGCTGGTTTCCTTTCAAACCGACTAAATCTTTCGCCTTAAAAAATATTGGACATGATTCAGGGCTGAAAATGTACCTCTTTTCGGTCTGTTTCTCGGTATAAAAATTTTACCATGATTATTAATAAAATTGCTCACTAAGTCTTAATTATCATAAAAATATTTACATCATCTTCTACTAATACCTCACCTCTTTCTGTTAATTTAATGTTCTGTAAATTACCTATAAACAGCTCAAAATCTGACACTGATTTATTGGGCTCACGCAATACATTATTTATCACCCTATTTGATTACCATTTAACGATTGATCCAATTTTTCCAATATGCCCTATTACAAAACTATTAACAGAGACGAAAATTTTAACTCCTCAAACGTTCAAATTGGTCCAGAAATAAGTGAAAAGTTGTGTTCAAAAAAACGCTTCACGTATTACCGTATATAGATAGGTACATAGATATATAGATGCAGAGATACATATATTGATAGATGGATATTTATTTGTCGTAGAATAGGATGCAGAAAACCGGGGTGACATTATCTCAGTCCGTTTGTGCACGAGAGCTGAAGGAAGCGAGTGGTGCGTACAGAGTAGATATAACGGACCCGTAGAGTAAGTGGACCTCTTTTCCAATATATAACGTATTTAATATAAAACGGCTCATAGAGCCTATGGCCCTATTTTATAATTTTATTTAATATTAATTGGAGAAGGTTCATAGACTCTATGGCCCTATTTTATAATTTTATTTAATATTATTGTGAAAAGGTTCATAGACTCTATGAGCCAGTAGATGCTTTGGACCCATATACTTAATTTAAATGGGTTCATAGGCTCTATGACCCTCTTAAAAATTATTAAATATTACTAGGGTTCATAGAGCCTATGATCGGTAGAGTAAGTGGCCCCATGTTATGTCAGCAGTGAGCAGCATCTCTATTACTAGAGATGGCCGTGGCAGTGTACATGTTTGTTTACATTTCGCTTGGGTAGGCTATTAACCTAAGAAGTCCAAAACATGAGTGTAAAACTTTTGAGTGTAGTCCTCGGCTTCGCCTTCGGGCGACAACACTTTCCCTTCAAGGAGAAAAAATTGTACTTTAGTCCCTAGAAGCACAAATACTATTTGAAAAATCGTTTTGAATATTTCATTTAAATTCGAAATGCAGATGTTCCTGCACTGTCTATTAAATTTAAAGCTTTGAACTGGTGTAATCTTAATTTTTTAGTGACTGTAAAATCAATACATAATATGGTAGGATTAAGTATGCACATTTGTTGCAGGGTGTAGCTAAAAAGTAAAATATAGTATACAATGAAGTTTAAAAGCACCAATATCGTTTAATATTCGATGTTGTCATTTGCCTCCAAAACGTCAATGAGACATACGTATAGGCTTATTGCAACATATTAGCATTGATCCCTCATTTGTACCTTAATTTGTCAACATTGAATTAGTAGCTTTATTTAGTTGAAATAATGGGTTACGAGTGGTTACATAAACAAAGTTTTTTTTTTCAAAAGATAATAAGGTAACTTATAATAATTCGAACTAGAACCGAGGATTCTTAAAAGAGTGGTTAAAATTACATTTAAACGAAATTTTAACAAATTTAAATACTATATCCGTGTTATTTTGAAATCCGGTTGGCACTCTCCCTGATGACCTTCCTTGTTAAGAAACTTATTAAATGCTTCACTCATTTACATTCTCATTTAAATACTAGAGTAAAATTCTAGTATTTTGGTCTGTCAAGATAACTATGCAACTATTAGTTGTAAAATACAGTACTTTTCCATTACCAGGACCTCCCTCAACAAACGTACTAAATGATGCAACAACGGGAGCAGTTAAGTTAGGTTAAGTACAGAACCAATTTTGTCATTTACAAAGTTAGGATGCATGTTTTCATAAGTTTATCTATATTAATAAAATTAGAGTTTTGTCTGTACGTTGCTTAGAATTTTGAAATTTTTGGTTATTTTTACTTTTTATGCATCACAGAATCCAAAATCGGTGTCATCTAAATTTCTTTCCCTCTGTCTGTCTGTCTCTCTCTCTGTCACTCTGTCTGTAACGCTCATGGGTCCTATTTTGTCCTCTTTTCACTGGATAACGACTTTACCTAAGGGTCTAATTTTTTTTCATGTCATAGACTAGAGTGGTGTGAAGGTTCATTACAACTTTAATTGACTTAGCGACCTTAGGGCTTTGCCCCATAGTATGTCAAAGTAGCCAAGTTGTGCTAAAATACGAATCTTTAATCTCTTTTCACACGACAAGGGCTTTAGTAAATGATATGAAAATTTTTATTATTGTTAAATGTTGCAATTAGAACGATTTTAGCTGCTCTAAAGCATCGTTCGTCAAAAAGGCTCTGCCTTATATAGTAAAAGAAATATTCAATGTTAATCTTATGGGAATATTTAATTCTACCTTTTTATCTATGCTCTTTAATCAGCTGGATTAGACAGTTTGTCATTTTCACCACAGATGGCAACACTTAAAATTTTAAATACAGATTCTTTCATATCTAACCATATAACTTTTCACTGGCATTAATACAGTGAATAAAGTCAACTAATTCTTGGTTCTAAATATGAATATTAAAATAATTTATGGAAATTATTACAAAACGAGTTTTGACCCTTAAATCTTAAAATGTTTCTTATTATCATTACAAACTAATTTTAGTTCCCAATTTAGCTTTCATTGCACGTTCTGACAAAAAGAGGTGTATTTTATCAAACACAATATGTAGTTAAAACCAATGAGGTTTATAAATTGCTCAATCTTTCAAGTAGTTCGGGAAGACGGGGCAATATTAATGTGTAAGAACTTAATGAGTAGGGTTCTTATGAAGAAGTGAGAAAGTCGCTCAAAAAACACCCATAGTACCACTTTATTTTCATTCAAGGATCATGCTGATTGGTTGAATGGAATCAGATGGTTTGAGAACATATTTGCAGAAGTTTGTTATTGTTTTTTATTTTGTGTAAACAAACAAATATACTTATTTTGACATTTAGAAGGTAAAAAGAGCGCTTCCCGTGGCAATAAGGAAAAGTAATCCCACCATCAATGCTTAATTTTTCTCCGTTTTTCGACATAACTTTTTAACATGGGATGTCACTATTTATTCGGTTTTGTATACATTGGCAACACATGAGGTTTTAGGTAAAAAGGTAAAGTCTAAAGACAAAAAAATTGAATTAAGTAAACATAATATCTACACTGCGGTGCGGTGCGTATACGTTACTGACAGATGTTGCGTTGTTTTACTTGGTTTGAGAATTAAAATTTTAACTAATTTTGAATTTAGATTTAATATTGTACATGTCTGTACATATCTTTCATGGGTAGAACAAGATGCAGGGGTAGAATACATTGGATTTGGCATATAGCTATCGTCACACCCAATCAAGGATTCAATATTAGATTTCATAAGAATCTATAATATTTTTTACAAGTCTGAGTTTTCTTAAATCGTCTATGAGTTTATACTCATAGAACTATAAAGTAAATCACCATACGAATATAAATGTTTAATCAAACTGCAACAAAATCATTAATAGAAATAACTTCTAGACTAAATGAGAAATGGATTTAACAAGATTTTGACAAATGTACCTGGTAGCTATTAAGCATAAAACTTGATATCTAGATACGTTAGACTGAACCAACTGAAGGTTATATACTGAATTTGTGGAATCACTAATATCATTCGTTTAATAAACTGTACACACACACCGTGCGAAGAACGGGTACACAGCTAGTTAGATTTAAAATTAATTTAATGTAAAGATAATAATAAATTGCAATGAAAAGATAAAAAGGAAGGATATTCTAAGTAAATAATATGACCGTCAAATCCTTCAATAATATAATAATGAATGTAAAAACACATTGTTTCTATTACAGATATGATCATTACTCCCATGTGGTTATTTGCGACATCTCTTGAGAACAGAATTATTTGAAGACCATGACCATCTTGTTACTTGTCAATGTAATAATCAAGCAAACCAGAAGAGAGAGGAAAAGTTTTAAATATTGAATTGCATCAACAAAACCGGAGCCACGAAAAAAGAAAGAACGCGAGAAAATGGAATGAATGAAGTAGAGGTAGTCAGAGATAGGCGCAGCAGCAAATACCAAGGACAACTACATTCTGAGCCGCATTCTACACAATTAGGACTTCTTTCTACTGGTAATCGACTATTGTGCGCATACTGTCATCAATTAATTACGGCGATTATGATAGGCGTTGATATAGTGACACGCCGACGTGTTTATCATACGGATCTCACACGTGACGTTTGAATCATATGATATAGCGAATTGTGGACATTCGTGTACACCTCTGTGGTGTACAACATTTTAGTGTTTTAACAATATATCATGCAAGTTCAACATCTACTTATCGTTTAGGACATGTGTGTTGAAGACCTGGGTCATTCACTAAGGATATAAACACGAGAGAAGGAAAGACAAGTCAGTGACATAACCAAAACAGGATGTGGTTTCCATTACAGTATCAATTATGTGACTCGGTTGTACGTGCAATTATTGCGAAAACGAAGTAATTATTGGATCAAAGACTATTACTTTTATGGGCAAGAGCGTTTAGATTGTGGTCAGGATGTGGCCAGACGAATATTATGGAGGAAAGTGAATTCTACCATGATGAAGATTTGTATCTAAAGGTCGTTTGATACAACAGTTTACAAGATGAAAAGGGTATTCTGACTAAATTCTATAACCTTCAAATCCTTCTATAATATAATATTGAGTGTAAAAACACATTATTTCTATTATAGATATGATCATTAGGCCTAGATGGTTGTTTGTCACATATCTTAAGTACAGACCTATTTGTAGACCATTTATTGGCAATCTAAAATAACCATTGAACCTCTGACTGCCTCTCCTTCATTCATTCCATTTATTGGCGACCTTGTGAATAAAATGTTGTATGCAATAAATAATTTCAATATAAACTATAAATATATGAAGGGTGATTACGACAACTGGAAGGTTTAATTTGAACCCAATTTTGTCTATTTTACAATAATAGAAATCTAAAACTAATCTTAGAAAACCACAAACGTTATTAAGTCTAGTAAAATTTTGCTTATGCAAAAAATCAGTCGATTGTTATGGTCGACGTACAACTACCATAACCCTCCTCCCACAATTTGTTGTTTTTTTATCCTCTTCCTTTGATTAATGGCATAGGAACAGTATGTTATTCAATCATGATAGACAGTGATGCAACCGTGCACGGAGTTCAGATGAGAGAATAACACTGGTTAGTCTATTGCACTCACTTGCTATGCTTTTTCCTGTTCTACACAAGGAAGCGAGCACTAAAACTTTCTGGAAAAACTCTAATATGTTTTAATTTAAGTAAAGCACTGCAATGTTCACAAATTGCATTTGTTATAGTAAAATGAATTTGAATATGAATTTTAAATTTCCGAAAAAATCCACGTGCTCAAGAATATATTCTACTAAACAACTTTATAATATGAAGTCACTTTAATCATGATTAACTATGATTAATCATTTATACTCTTTAATAATAACTTGTAAAATTGGATTATTGCAAATAAATTCCACTTTTTCAATGGTCTTTGGCCTACGAATAGTTATCTTGAATCTCTGCCTCCATCATTTCTCATATGTATTCTCCCCGCTCCAGAGTGAGTTACTTTTCCTGATGCCATCATAAGGTGCATGTAATGCATTGCCTCGCGACATAACGTCCCTAGTTCTTGTATTTATGGCGTGCCCGAGGACCGTCATAACTTACACGGCCCAATTATCTCACTTACCTCTGACTATTTTTCTTCCGGCCTCTCACTGAAACGCAATATCATAAATTCCGCGGATATATTTTCAGCACGTGCATCCGCGCCGGTCGCCGGTGACCGGTCACTGGTCACCGCAGTCACCGGTCACCGGTCACCGGTCAAGTAACGAGAATGGTGGGGACGCATAGATCCGCCGTTTGAAAAAAAACGTTTAAAATAAGTGAAAAAAACATTTTCGTAACCTAATAGAGTTAATCAAAGACGATGGTAAACAATTAAATACAAAATAATATTTTTTACAAGTTCTAAATCAATCTTTGAAAATTCAAATTGGTTTTAGTACCGTACTTGTTAAACAAGTCGCATAAAAATGAGTAACATATGTAAATTTACAATCATGAAAAGGTTTACATATAAAATTGTTTATTAAAGATTTCGATGATATGAATGAATGGAGATTTTTATATTCACTAAATGTTCTTTATCGTGTCTTCTATACAATGTAACTTGAGGAATATTTAGGAAAGAAATACAGCAGATTACAGGTATGGGTTTGTTTAAGATCGTGTCACCATGAACAATCGTGAACAATAAAACCAACGCTTATTAAGGTTTCGCTTTATATTTATTATTTTGTAGAGAGAGCGAAATGTTAGTGTGAGTTACAGTTTTATTTTTCTTTGAGCTTGGTTGTAAATACAGTATTTGCACCATTGTAATTTTGCTATTGATGTTACTTGGCACTCTACTTAAAAAATCAAATTATAATTCATTTAAGTTAATTTTACTTGCATACCGAATAATTAGATTTTTAGTGGCATATTCACTGTAATAAAAGTGAAAGTTAAACTGTTGGTTGGTCAAGGTTGATCAAATTCATCCCCAATTCATTCCAATTTTATCCTTTTGAATCATTCTAATATGTACTTAAACTGAAATCTTTCGTTAATGTATAATTATAAATAGATTTAAATTCATATAAAGCGAACCTTTATAGTTTTTCGAGGGTGACAGAGGACAATGAAATTCTCATAAAAACCTAGTTTCGACCAGAAGGATTGAAAAATCAAAAATCCTTCGTATCTCGAACCATAAACTCTTCAGGATGGGTGGAATAAAACATAATTGGCACCTGACACGCTGGCGATCATTCAGAGAAGGTTGATGCCAGTCGAGAGGTTTATGATCGATATATCATGCTGAGCAAAGACATCCCACCTCTGGTGTCTTAGCTGCATACATTACCTCATGCGTGTGTATGTGCAAGACATTTCTCGAGTACAATAAACCCAGTTGCATTCCTCGCACTCCTTGCCCGATCTGCATAATGGCTTACTTAGGCGACGGAAATGTCGGGTGACAAACTACCAGTCAGTTAGAGCCGATTGTCTCGGGATTTTCACTCCACCTCTACAACACCGTCGGGCGTCGTACTTGCTTGTCTGTTTCGCGACCTCTTTTTGTGAAAGTCGTATTGTTTACGTTTGCCGACATGTTTTGCAACGTGAAGTAAAAAGTGAAAGGAAATAGTTTAATGTTACTGTTTGTACAAAATGTTAACTTTTTGAGCAGGCAGGGTAGAATATACCTACTGTGTAAGGCAATAGTTGGGGGTTAAGTATCGTGCATTAAATCAAGCTGAATGTTTCTAATTTTACCTATATTTGCCCTAACTTAATCCCTATTATAAAAATGCTCGTTTATTTAACTTTTTCGAAAAATATTAAGTCTTAAAATAAATATCTACGTAATACTACTGAAGGATCTAGTTATTTTTTATTAAGATTGATGAGTAGTTATAATTACGTATGTGTTTAATTTGTCTTTATTTCAAAACCAAAGCCGAACTGTACATTTGGTTGCACGAGACGTGAAACAGCCCGCCAGGATTTGTGCTACACATGGGAAGTTCAAAAGCCTGAATTTGTAATGAAGACCTTAGTAATGATTTTATTGTATAAAATTATAATGATTAATCCACGCCATGATGCACGAGATAGAGCCAACCTGCCCATATGTAGCACAAATTATGGCGGGCTGTCTCACGTCTAATGCAACCAACTGTATTTTGCTTCTTCATCGAGCAATGCTTTTTTTCAAAATAGTATTTTGCTATCAACCACTATTCATCACTTTAGGCAAGTCACTGAACATTTTCCAGAGACATTAAAATTTCTATAGTCCATTTATTTTATTAAGATTTTTTTTATAAAAGTAATCCTATGAACTTATGAATTATTTACAACAGTATTGATGTTTCTTAAGATGAGTTGTTTCCTGAACCACAACAAAATATTTATTTAAACATTTTTTATATCAGTATTATGAATGTAACAGAGTAGGCCTACAGCTAAAAATGAGCTTTATGTTGAGTTATTAAGACCTAATTATCGGACCAGTTACAGTAACTTCCCTACAGTGTCATCGACAGGCAGATATTTTTGCGTGTCGATGATGCAGGCGGAGAAAGCAAGGAAAGTGAGCCCCAGGGTCAAACGCCACGGGTCGTAATTTGCTGGCTCCTAGAGAAATTGAAAATTACAGCCTACCCCAAAATCCACCCGCAATTTACAGAGGCGAGTCGGTATGTGGAAGCCCGGTCTTCAGCACGTTTTGCTTCTCACCAGTTTTTATTACTGTTTTTATAGTACTGAAAGTAGGGCTTATTATTCTACACTTTCTTAAGGCTTTGTAAAACATTCATTAAAATGACTTTTAAAGAGATTTTTATGATGAAATATTAGTTTCTTGAAATAAAAATAGTTCTTACATTATCACTGTTATCAGTCGATAATTACTTAGAGTAAAAATAAAATAATAAGATGAAATGAGGGATTTATATATTTTTAAATACTAACTTAACAACAATTTTCTGAAGTGCACATTACCCCCATGATGTTAATGTATTTTTTAGATTAACAAATGAAACCTTAATATGACTAAAAGAAAATTTTTAAGCGATTAAGGTTAGAATGGTTAGTTAGGCTACCCACTTTTAAGCTAATATACAAGCCGTCAAACACAACTAGAACCCTGGATGATGGTTTGAAGTATCCGTTGCAAATTTTCATTCCTATTACTCTGACGATATTCTATTTTTAAATTACATTTATATATTCTTATTTCATACTGTACTTATTTAATCTTAAATTGTTTAAAACAACTGGCTTTTAAACGTAGCAGGTCATGTGGCTTATGTAAGAATAATTATTTAGTTAAAAAAAAACAATTTTTTGTTTGTGTTTAGATTACAGTATTTGTATTTCGATGTAAGGTACTTTTATTCATTTTTAGTTGTGTGTAACATGAAAATGAAGTTAAATTTGAATTGAATATGAGCTCATTTGTTCTTTTAAATTATACAAAAATACAGTAAGTTTTTTATTTTAAATTTTAATGGTAAATTGTAGTATTTGTCCATAGCAAAAAATATGAATCTTTAACCTAAGAAAATTTATAGCTCTGTAGCCTAAGAAGTAAAAAAATAACCTTAACGAGGGACTATTTTAGTCCGTCTATTATTTTTTAGTCTGTTAAAAGTGTTTTCCTTTATTTTGATCAGATTTTATGTTAAGTAAGCCATAGTTTAAAGTGCGGTAAGTTAGTTGTAATTTTACCAATGACTAGAGCTCCCGATTAGTGTTTCCACACCACACCGGACCCCTCCCCCGGTCATCCGATCTCCGGTTGTCCGGGGTGTGACCCGATCGCCCTGACCTCCCTATCAGCTGTCGGCCCCTCCAGTCCACCAGTACACAAATCCACCCTTCCATTCACCAATCATTGACACTCCTAGTATCACTCACACCGCCGGAGAGATTATGTATCCCCAAAACAAGGGATAAGCAAAAGAAATAGCATTTTAAAAGACACTCAGTGTAAAAAAGGATAATATTGTACAATTTAATACCTACCCGCTCAAGAGTCATCTTCACCCCTGGGCCAGATGCCCATTGTTGCGCAGTCGGCAATGTTAACTATACGGCTTTTTATGCAAAACATAGTATTTGATTCCCCTGTTTCGGACGCCGTTTTTCTACCGATTTTCTTTAAACTTGGTAAGTGTTTAATTGAATAGTTATATTAGGTCCCTCATACCTCGAAATTTTAAAAATTTAACAAATATTACTAAGGAAAATCGAGTTACTTTGCGACGTCACAGAGAGTAATATTTGTTAAATTTTCAAAATTTCGAGGTATGAGGGACTTAATATAACTATTCAACTAATTACTTACTAAGCTTAAAGAAAATCTGTTTAAAACGACGTCCGAAACAGGGGAATCAAATACCATGTTTTGCATTAAAAGCCGTATAGTTAACATTGCCGACTGCGCAACAATGGGCTACCGGCTCAGGGGTGAAGATGACTCTTAAAGGTTGTTGAATGAATTAATCACTAACAGTTAATACCTCAAAAACACCTTGCATGCAAGAACACTCCCACGTTATAGTATACATAGATGTATCATCACATTCCTTTGAAAGCAATGTATATTTATTATGTACTCACAACCAAGGTCACCTCTTCTATCCACACTTTCACGAATGCAACACGAATACCACTGCAGCTGCATCAAATACATAATGCATTTATCACGACGCAATGACTCACCGGTTACTTCATCAATAGATTTTCCACCTGTTGCCAATAGCTTTACTCATCGCCCAATCATGGAACAAAGACAACGAGGACAGAATTACGAGTTATTGTTCGGATAAGCAGCTATAAAAAGTAGTAGAATTGAATGTTAAATACGTAATTGCAATAAATTATTGTTGTATCAGTAGCTCTATTTTTTCTTGATTAATATTCTAGATCATTGTATACAACCAACTTATCCTATTAAGTACAACATTCCTGAACGTCCTTATCGTGCATGATGTATAACAAAGTGAAAACACAGTTTCTCTCATAATGCAAGGTTGGGTAAGAGTAGAAGCATTTGAGGAGCGTAGAAGAGTGGATCAAGCTATGTTAATACAATTAGTGAGCCAGCTTACCGCGACCAATCAGACTAATTAGCATCTGATGTGGGAAAGAGTCATTGTCCATTGTTGAACAGCTGATTCCGCAGATTCCGCTTGTCGGCCACTCCTCAATCAGCTGGACGTTGATCGGCGACCACGCGTTGCGTAATTAGCTCAGGCCATCGATCTTTTCTAGTTCACTTTCCTCCGATAATAATTTGTGTTGCGAGTAGGAAATATCCACTGAGAGTTTGTTAAGGTGACTTGTATCCGTTTAACACATTCCTTTCGCAATTATATTCCATAACTTGTAATTAGCCTTGTAATTTTTTTTAGTTTTATTTGTGTAAAGCCTTTGTAACGTCAACAGTCAATTAAAAAAAAAACCTCGAGTTATTTAAAATGTAAATTATATAACCTATATTTAATGTTTTGGGGGAATGATAAAGCAGTCCTTCGCATTCGAAATCTGTTATGATAATTAACTCGCAAATATTAAAAGGGAAAGTAGGAAGGATCAAGTTTGTTTCTTAATAAATGCTATCTTGATAAACATGCTTTATTTGGCAGTGGTCAAAGTTGGCAATTACAGATGTCATTGTAAAGTACAAGACGAGCAGGACAGATAAGAACCGAATCGACTGATCTTTATCATCTGATATCTGCAGCTTTAATTGCTACGAGTTGTGTAGTCGGGTCCATAAACTTTTGGCACTCCTTGTTTGAATAAGTAACGAAGTCTAATGCCAGCAATTTTTGCTCAATAGGCTCTACCTTTCGTCACGACTTTGGCTCGTTCATATTCAAAGTGTTTTTCTTTATTGCTAAGAAACGCAATCCCATAATGTTTGCTCACCAACTTCCTTCTTCATCGTTATGCATACATTTTGCATATTTAGATTTTTTGAATGAAGAGAAGAGTTTATAGAAATCTTCTCAGTATTAAAATAATCTGTATCTCTACTTCCATAGAGACTAAATTGTTTAGTTTCACTTTAAGTTTGGTAATGTAACCTAAGATTTTTGTGTGTGGCCCCTATCTACACCAGTGACAGTTTTTAACGTTTTGACGGGGAACGGTCCAATCCCCAGTTAGTTGTGAATCTTTGTTATTGGCCACAGCACAACCGGTAGAAAGTATTCAGATATTTACTGGTTCTTAATGGAGGGATAAATAAGATATTACATCTACAACGTATACCGGCTGTAAAAGTAGCCACGTTTGGATGTGGTGGGTTTCAATTTATGTTGTTCGATAATTCCCTAGCTGGATATGGGAATGATATCCTCTGCATTGTGTATCCTGGGAGTTAGCTAGTGGGCTGGCCATAATTTTGATGCATTCACTCCATAAACTTACACTGTATAATATCTACCCACGGTCCCCGATCTCCTATTGATAATAAAATATGATTTACTGACGTTCTAGGAAAGCACAATTATCACTTAAAATCAACATGCACTAGAATTGTAATTTCACTGCCTTCGCGTCGACTAGAATACTTTAGTTATTGTGATTTACGGTTTATAAATTGGATAAAGCATTAGAGGTAGCATTCATTGATGATGACTTCCTTTTCCTCATACTATATTCATGCTGAAGACTCCAGGGGGTTGATGTCTACATTGTTCATGGAAACAATAGTTAGGAACGTAAATTGACAATCTGTTGGTGGGGCATTCTGAGGGCAGAGGACCGTCTCAAAATTGCCCTGAAAATCTGCCTGATTTGAGATTGAAAATCAGTTGTCACAGAAGCTCGGGAGTTGGAACTTTGAGTGGTTTGACGTCTGCTGTCACATTTCTCGCCCTTTCCTTTTCCATCCCAACCTTAAGAGGACTGTACAAAATGACCACTACAGGCAGACGTGTTAATTGGTTCAGTCCCCTCATCCATTTCTAACAACAACAACAACAAGGGGTGGACATAATTTACATCCATCATAGAACATAAACCCAATTATGCAACAATAATGCTAAAACCATTGACTATGCCGGTACACTGCCGTGAGTAGACTTCTCATTTCATAGGCGGTTTGAAACATATTGACGGTGGTGTGATCTCGTGCGGGCGTACATCGAAGTACAGTCATATGATAGGCAAGTCAGTGCTACCACTCTTCTCAATCAAGGATTAAACCTTTTATAATGGAGGTTTTTGTTTATGTTGTGATGAAATGTTTTGGCAGCACTGTAAATTCAGCTAAATAATAACAACATTGATGGCAGCGACTCTGGTGCCGGCGTACACGAAACTTCCAAATTTTTGCCTCAAACTAAAAGCATTGGATGAGAGGTCTATTCACGGTAGTGTACATAGTTAATGGTAAAACACTAAACCACATGTGGATTTTACAAATCTTTAACGACGAATACTAACAAAACTTCTAAAACTCGGTTGTCACTGACCTGCCCCAACTTAAGTGACGTCTCGTTAGTGACTCATGTCCAGCGACATTTTACAAATTGCTCTCTAAATGTCTCTAATTACCATAACCAGTCGAGTTCTGACTATTCCTTTCTCTTTTATGCTAATTGGCCACAGTAAAGTTTCAATCGGCTCGTCTAGTCCGATGCTCGATATTCGGTTGTCGGTTGTCGATCGTGTTTTATCGCTCGGTATCGACCGACTAATTGGCATGTCCGGTGAAACGACTGGCCGTTGGTTGATGGATGCCGGGAGAAATTAGGTATGATAGCTCGTGGGAAAGTCTGCGATAAATTGCTACCGAGAAAAACCGGCAGAAACAACGGCATTTCATAGCTTGTAATGCGGTTAACTAACCTTGAAGCTGTAGAAACTGTCTGCGGTCCATGAAACGTCATTGTTGTAGTGGATTTATATTAATTCTATAGTAAGAATTTGTGGAAGTTTATTGAATTATGAACTTATAAAAACGTGCATCCTAACTTTATGAAAGAAAAAGTTGGTACTTCACTTAACATAACTTAACCGAGCGCGCTGTGGCATCATGTAGTACTTTGGTTGGGGGAGGTCCCGATAATGGAAAAGTACTGTATTTTACAACAAATAGTTGCATAGTTATCTTGACAGACCAATATATAAGAATTTTATTCTATTATTCAAATGACAATATAAATAAGTGAAGCATCCTTAACAGGAAGGTCATCAGGGAGAGTGCCAACCGGATTTCATAATAACACGGATATCGTATTTAAATTTGTTAAAATTTCGTTTGAATTTCATTTTAAACACTCTTTTAAGAAACCTCGGTTCTAGTTCAAATTAGTATAAGTTACCTTATTATATTTTGAAAAAAAAATTGTTTATTTAAACACTCGTAAACCATTATTTTCTCTGGATAAAGTTACTAATACAATGTTGACAAATCAAGGTTCAAACAAACAATGCTAATATGTTGCGACAAGCCTATAGCCTGACTAACATTGAATATTACACTACATTTGTGCTTTCTAACTTAATTCTATAATATATTTTACTTTTTAGCTACACCCTGTAACAAATGTGCATACCATATTATTACTTGTTACTTATATTGATTTTACCGTGGCTAAAAAATTAATACTACACCAGTTCAAAGCTTTAAATTTAATAGACAGTGCAGGATCATCTGCATTTCGAATTTAAATGAAATATTCAAAACTATTTTTCAAAAATTATTTTTTCGTTGTTTACTGAACATTTTTTCTCACACAAAAAGTTTACACAAACACAGGAACTTTCTTACACAGGAAAGTTTAATTCAAACGTTTAAAATAGACACAACACTATTGGTAAGCATAATTAAGCCGGGCATTGCCGACCAGCCAGTAACCACGCCACTGAATGTCAGAGGCCCAACCTTGGACGCATTCCTGAGGGGAGGTGCGAGACCGCGCGCCGGCCGGGAGCCGTATCTCGAGAGAACGGATAAGCGAGGTTTTATGAAACTTGGAGGAATATTGCCCATTGTGTGCGTCTTTAGCCTCCACTGTAATATTCCAAATAGTTGTGCAATGTTCTTTTAAAGGATCAAGGCTGTTTCCTTTTGTTTTGTAACAAGTGGGTGTTTCAAATCCTGATAAGTATTTTATGTTTTCTTTCGATATTACCTAGGGCCCGATAAAATCAAAATCTTTATATAATTGATTGTTTGATTAATAAACAACAAACTATTCTCGACATTTTTTGTTCGAAAAAAAATGGACTTGTATTCCAGTGGCTCAAGCTCATAAATTTCTCTATAAGCATTATTTTGAGTTCACCCAGGTATTAAATTTACCTTTAAAGTGACACAAAGGTGAATATTTTTTTACCAATTTTAGAATCTTAGCGGATGTTTGAAATTTAAAATTATTCTTATTGGAATAAAAATCTAAGGCGGCCGGTACTGCAGACTCCAAATTTGTAATCATTTTAATTATTACAATTCATATTGATTCCAAACAATATACCATAATCATCATTTATATAATATTTTCAAGGCAGTCAACATTTATAAAGAAATCCTCTGACAAATTGCTCCGGTACCTTATGTAAATATGTAATACTATACAGTCTCATACCAATATGCGGCCATGGGAATGCAACATCATCACTGGGAACCAGAGCAACTACCTCGGTGCATCCAACCATTCAAAAGCCTGCCGTCCACTTGATCCATCGATGGCTATCGGGGCCTCGTGATCCGTATGACTTGAAGATGCTTAACATATTCTTCTCATACAGTTGTATAACGGAGAGCCTGCCGGGTACCGGTGCGTTGCGTCAGTGAGCCCGGAACTTCCGGTGGAGAATCACGACGAGCATGCGCACATGCACCGATCGTGACACTTCCACCACCTCCGATGCATAGTCTATTAGTAACGTGGAAGATCGTGTGCACAAGTAAATCCTGTCTTAGTGTGCACCGATGCTTGTTGGGTTGGTTGAAGACCAGTCCGCCATATTTGAAGTCACTGGAACTGCAATTTGATCTTTGTAAAATTTTACCACCATTGAATTTGTTCAAACACAGAAAAATTAAGCTCCTGTAAAATTTCTTGTTTGCTCTGATTAGTCCTCAATGGTCAAAGTCGAGATAATAATAAAACTTTTACAGTACTCCTACGACTAACGTTCCTTAACCTTGATACCTTTATTTCCCCGTTGGGTTGGGATACGGTGCCTCGCCTTGCATGGAGAAGAGGAGTTACCTTTCTGTGCGCAGAAGTGAAATTAAGGGGACTCTAGACTACATTTCTTGGGAACAACCTTCATTATACATCTTGACGGTATTAGCGAGGTGGTCTTTTTTGATGAGTTTGGATTGGTTACAGAGATTACACCTTCAGTTCAAGACCCTCTCCCAGGGACGTTACACTATGAACCTAGACTTACTGAAAGTACTTAATCCCCCAGACAAACAAATATCCCCTTGAAGAGCGAAAGTATTTAATGTAGTCCAAGATCTCAGGTTTTTCCACCACGATGGAGATTCCCCCACTTGATGTAACCTTGTGGTCCGGCCCTCGCCCGTGATCGTGAGTCATCGCCGGTCGTCACCCGAGCCGCTGCCGCGCAGGACCGAGGAAGCACTCGGGAGCTCAAGGTTGATGCGATTACCGCCTGTTTAGGCTTCACTGTCCGCCCTGGTTAGTTAATATCGGCGGCGATGTCCCGAGGACACGACACGTTGTGCTGTACAAGGGAAAGGACGTCCCTCTCATCACAGATCGAATTTCTACTATGCTAGAGGGATCATTTGCGACATAAGTTCATCGGATACTGGGTAGATGAGTAATTATAGTGCTCGCCTTTCTGAAGGTTGCCGATTCAATACTGAGAAAAGGTTTTCGCTTTTTATAGTTCGAATCTGTACCCAGCTACTTTTTTGCTAAGTTTGGTTATTTAAAACACTATTAATTAACGACCCTGTCTAAAGAATCAGACGATCTTGGACGGTAACAACACTACATAAGGCATCACACCCATTTTACACTCATCCTTTATTAAAATTCACCTTCAAATACATCAGCATCAGCGTCTTAGAAAGTGGTTAAGTGAAAATGGTAGAGTGAAAAAGTGATAAAATAAAATAAAACTCTAATTGCAATATTCAAGACCCATTTTCATGACATGTATCCTGCGTATGGAAAGGTAGCAAATCTCCATAATGAATGGTTTAAGGATTGTATAAAACGATTGACAATTTTCAAAACTTTCTTACAATGTAATTTTATGTCTTAAATCACTTGAGAACGAAAACGAGAAGCTGTTTATAATATACGTTTCTTTGTACGTGCGAAAGGTTTTACTGTGAACGATACACATAAAACGATTCCTTAATATTTAACCTTCTATTGCTACAAACTTTATAAACGTTGAATACCAATCATCTAGAGAATACCAATGAGATAAAAACATCAATATTTTATGACGGATAAAATGCTGAAAAGGAAGTTATTATAATGAAAATATAACCCTCTCCAATGTTAAATAATAGAGGTTTGATTAAAAGTTTGATTTAGTTAGTAATTCTAATGGAGTGTGATCATTGTTTTATATAATGTACAGTAAGTGCTTGCTGTAGTCAAACAAAGTGTCGTCTTTTTCAGGTGGAGGGATGGGTCGCGGTCGGTGGATTGTGGAGCTTCTCTGCCTGCTACTCCTGTCTTACAGCTACCTGGTGCAAGCCGATGGAGGTAAATCATCTACAACTCTTGAAATATCAATTAAATCTTAGACATATACATAGAAACCCATATCAAGACTTAAAAACATCAATTAAAGTGATTGAATAACACAAGTCAGGTGAAATAATGTATGAACACTTAAAACGTGAATGGTCATTTGAAACTAACTATTTTACGACTTTGGTGAAGAAAATATTAAACTTCATAAAAGTTACTACCATGTCATGAAAAGATTTAAGCACTCGACTTAAAATTAACTAAGTCACTTAACTTAACAATTAACTAACCTAATGTGTCTCTAAGTGGAGATTATTCCCAACTGGATGGTTTCCGAGCTCAATGAAGCAGGTAATGACGGAGATCTGAACGCACGGCTGGCCCGATGGACCTCCCACCACAGGTATAAATCTTCCAATCGATACACCATTAAACATGTTTGGCCAGATGATCATCTGATACCAGTCAAAAGAATGGTGTTGGAGGTCCCGATGGGAGTTATGAGCCGTGGGCCCCGGTATCGCGGTGTATCGCACGCTAAGTCACTGGTTGTTGGTGTGAGATGACATTGATAAACAGGGTGTCCAGCTTCAACTTCTACAAACTTTTCCAGCTTATTAAGCAACCCAAAATAAATAAAAAAATGCATATGAGGTCCTGAAGTTCTTATCTAAGCCGTTAGCCAACATTTTGTTTTTTACACTTACAATTTTAATTTTCATAATGGGTAGTTCTATTGAGTTCATGGAATGTAAATTTCTCACACCAATGCTCATCTTGAGGGGAAAATGTGTATTTTCACAATGGCGGCCATTTCAAATACTCAAACTCAAATATCGAAAAAAAACTGTAAATTTATCAAAGTTTTACTGGAGACAAAAAGTTGACATATTAAATTATGTAAACAATAATAGGGGCCTACAAATTTTGCAAGGGTCTGACAACAAGTAAGAGAATTATTGCGATTTTTTTGCAGAAAAACATTGATTTTGCATTTTTACAAATTAAGGTCATTTAAATAAAAATTCCCAATAACTCTGTTATTTGATGTCAACGTCAAAACTTGGTATCTATATTTAAAAACTTAAATTATAAGGAAAAAATAAATTTTTCCCTGGAAATTAGCATTGGTGCAATAAAGGTAAATGCCAAAAATGAATTCGATACAACTACCCGTTATGGAAATTAATACAAATTATTAAGTGTAAAAAGCTAAATGGCGGCTAGCGCCTTAACGAGGCGTTTTATGACATATTATGTTTACGAGAAATTTGTTGTTTATTTTGGCTTGCTGAATAACCTGAAAAGTTTGTAATGGTTGAAGCCTTACACCAATAGATAAGCCTTATTCAATACTTAAATAAACTTAAGAGATTGTGCCATTTTTATAGTGTTAAAATACATTTATAAATATTCACAACAATAAATTTAAATTTTAATAGAGCAGTGTGGCATTAAAGCAGTAGAAAGTGACAGTAATGCTGTTCCGAATATTGAAAGACAATGTTATCAAGAGTGAGTCCTAACAAGGTAGGCGGTCCGACTGGTCCTAACTTAACCGCGGCTCTAACTCACATTTAATGGATTCGCCAGATTTGTACTGGCCTACTTTGTCGGGAAAGTTTGGAGTGGATGAATTTTGCAATAATCATTAATTTCAGAATTAATAATTATTAAGTTTTTCTGCGCTGGAAATGCCCCAAAAGCAAATAATGCAAAGTCCCTATTGCATTATAGTGAGTGGATTATAAAAATTGTTTACCAGAAAACTAGTTAAATAGGGACATTATTGTGACAATATACTTACCTCAAAAATAAATAGGCAAAACTACAAAAAAAGTACTTTTCTATAATTATTGGAGGATATCTTGCACACGGTGCTTACGAATTATACCCGATTTTTAGATTATTTCACCAGGATTGAAGAAACTAATTTCATAGAGGAATTATAATGTCTCGGAGGAAAAGTTTTCTAGTTTTTATAAATTAACATGGTTGAGTATTATGATTTTTCATTGCCCTGCATAGGTTAAAGAGGTACTTAATAGTTTTCCCAGGTCTACTTTCTAGTGTATCGGGTGTATAGGAAGTTACTACTAAACGATAGTATCCTTTAGTTGTCGGTTTTGCAATGCGAGACAAACAAAAAACATGTTGTGTTAATGTTAGCATGTGACTACTCGTATGTGACCATGAGATCAAAATTGTGCTGTAAAGAATTGGTTTTTGGTATGGCAAACCAGTTTTCAAAGTATGGTTTCTATATTTTGAAAGAGGTCTTATAATTATTTTATAAAAGTTCTTAAAATACAGCGTTGCACTAGACCGAAGTAACACACTTTACTTACTTACTTACTTGTTACTTGTAGCTCGCATCCGTTGTCCTTAGAGTCAAGGAATTGGACAGGTCAAAGGGTTTATCTTATGCATAGCTGCCCTACAAAGGATAATTCTAATCTAGTTCTTTGTTACCAGAAAGGTAACAGTCAATACTATAAAAACTGGACTCCACTAGAAACTTTTTAACTTCAACTTTGAACTTTGTAATTTTATTGATATTTTGTAATTTTTCTGGCAAAGCTTGGAATAGCTTGATCCCACAGTATTTAGGCTTGTGTTCGAAAAGAGTTAGTTTGTGTTGCTCTGCATGAAGTCCTTTATGTCGGGTGTGGTATTTGTGATTGGAAAAGGTTGGTGAAATATTTTGGGTTTTTATATAGCAGACTGATTCAAATATGAATAGTGAGGGGACCGTGAGAAGGCCTAATTGTTTGAAAGCATCTCTACAGCTGGTCTGGGGCGGCATGCCCAGGATGGCCCTTATTGCCTTCTTTTGACAGACAAAAATTCTTTCAAGGTTGCCCTTAACAGCTCCCTAAAGAATTATTGAATAAGAAATGTGTTGTTCGAAGAGGCCAAAGTAAACCAACTTTGATAGGGGAAGGCTACCGTAGGTTCTAATTCTACGCAGAATATAGAGACCTCGAGCTAACGACCCCTCAAGCTTCTTTAACTGATCTTCCCATCCCAGCCTATCATCCAATCTCACCCCCAAAAAATCAGCTGTTTTTGAAATTTCAATTTGATCCTCTCCAATAAATAGGTTCGGAGTCCTATTGTTTCTTGAATTTTTTCTTTGGGCAGTTTGGATACACATGTATCTGGTTTTTTGTGGATTTAAATTGAGTTTGTTTGATGAGAAAAAGTTAGCTAATTCATTTGCCTTTTCATTAGACTCTGCCTCCAGTCTTGGCAAGTCTGACCCATCTACGAATAATGTTGTGTCATCCGCAAACAAGTAGACGTTACCTATTGGGACACAGTCTGTGATGAATACAACTGCAGTTGGCCATTCACTATTGAACAAAAGTAACCCAAACAAAATTTGTGTTTATGAATAATAACAACTTTAGTTAACTATTATTACACTAAAAGTTTGTAACTTAGAAAATCTTCTGAAGTACGTATAGAAATCTCTCTAGAATTGGGATTTTAATAAATTGTCCCTCTCGTCGATACTAACTCAGGCTATCGTGAAAACATTGATGTTGGTTTTCCAAAGAAAGTCCGGTCTAATGGCACCTAAAGATAAACAACAGCGCCTTCCATTGGCGAGTGCGGCAATCGATTTGGACGGATCGGACGTGATCCAATCTGCGGGCGGCTAAACACACTTGCGGCTGCGGCTGCTTGTGAGTGTGCGTGTGTGCGAGTGGTGACTCATGCCGCGGATTAGTGATATCAGTCATGTTCCGGCTCTCACATTCAATTTTCTCCACGCATATTTTTAGTTGTATCTGGGGGGAAATATTATGGATTTAGGAATAAAGTACTTGAAAGGTGTATATCTCAGAAACCCTAGGCTAATAGGAAAATTTACCTAATTCAATTGGTTAAGCATCACAAAACTGTTAATTTTTTCGGATTTCTTTGTTTTGGTAAAATAATTTGTGGCAACGTTTAATTTTTTCTGTTATTTTCAATCTTCGCCTTGGATGGGACATATAAATGTTTAATTCATATTGCTGGTCACATTTTTCTGGAAATATTTGTATATGCAATATAGTACTTGAATGCACAATTTTCTTCAGGATCCTTGAAGATCGTTCCCATAGAAGTTGAAAAAATTGTAACTAGCCCTAAAACTATTAAATACTTCAGACATTACTGGACTTTTAACCCCTTCATAGTAGAATAGAATCGATCAATGGGCTTTTTTCTCTCCTTTCATGTTATATTTTAATAACATGAAAGGATAATTAGCAATTTTATGATTAGCTTCTTGCAATTAAAAAAAATAATAAGTTTCAAAACTATTTAAGCTAGGCCTATCATAAACTGTACGGTTTAATTACTTACCATGGGATCCAAAACCTTTTACAGTAGTAAGCATAAATCAACAGTTTAGTTTTAACATTTTAGTTCAGGGACTAGTTCAATTTACAAGACTTTATTAGCCTAGTCACTCTTATGACATTTCGTTAATAGTTTTTTGTGATCGTGATTTTGTTTTAAGTAGTTTCCTAATAACAAGTTTGTCTTGATGTGCTCTTACAAATATTTATAGCACACCACAAAACACAAGACGGCATCGGTTTGAACTGAATTGGTGATCTATGATATTTTGTACTGAATATAAAGCAGTACATAAATATACAAGAAGGATGGTATAGTACTGTATCATATTAAGCATCTTTAATCTATATGATAATTACAGCTGGTCGCACTTTAGTGGTAGAAAGTTACAATATTAATTTAAAAGTTTATTACTTAAAATACAATTTAAACACCATCTTTTATAAAGGTTTAATAGCTCCTTTAAGAGTCATCTTCACCACTGGGCCAGTAGCTCATTGTTGCGCAGTCGGCAATGTTAACTATGTTATTTGATTCCCCTGTTTCGGACGCCGTTTTTCAACCGATTTTCTTTAAACTTGGTAAGTGTTTAGTTGAATAGTTATATTAGGTCCCTCATACCTCGAAATTGCGAAAATTTTACTAAATTTTGAAATATTACTAAGGAAAATCGAGTTACTTTGTGACGTCTCAGAGAGTAATATTTGTTAAATTTTCAAAATTTCGAGGTATGAGAGACCTAATATAACTATTCAACTAAACACTTACCAAGTTATAGAAAATCGGTTGAAAAACGGCGTCCGAAACAGGGGAATAAAATACTATGTTTTGCATTAAAAGCCGTATAGTTAACATTGCCGAGTGCGCATCAATGGGCTACTGGCCCAGGGGTGAAGATGACTCTTAATTCCTTGCGCATATTACGTTGTGTTCCCGCGATATCGTCAGTGCTGATGTCACACGGCGCGGCGGGTCCCATGTTGGCACACTCTCCCAGCGCGAAATAACCACAAATTGTGACGAAACACGCGTTATATCAGGTGCACCGTTAACGAGTTACCCACAGACTACGATATGACCAATGAGTATGTGGAACAGCGGTAACTAGTGAAAGCAAATATTTAATGCTGCTAATACACGAGCAAACTAATGAACCTGACACTACCTTCTGTATATCTGCGTTTATAAGTGTTTTCAAGTAATAAATTTACACAATAAATGTAATTAGCGGGATTAGCAGACAATGTAATGATCACCTACGTTAGTTATTTATCGAAAAGGTATTTTAACAAGTTTTTTAGGAAATTCTTGACGTGATAAGAAATTTCTTTCTCTTATGCACTAATACTTTTTAGTTTATTTTCCGATGAAATTTTACTGCTGCAAATTTGTTAACCTCTAAATTAATGCACTATAAATATTTCAATAATACGAAGTCAATCGAAAATATTTTATGTAAAAAAGGAAATTGATGTTTCTCTGGCTGTGAGTTTCGATTTATTTCGTGTAATAAATTATTAGTTAATTTTGTGGTTTGTACTCCATTGATGATTGGACATTTCTTTTAACACGCTGTTCAAAAATTATTTACTTAGGTCGGGTACAACCTACTCAACATAAAGGTGTGTTATAAAAATAGGAAGGTATAGGATACAGTGGTACAAACGAAACTTCCTTGTCACAGAGAAGACCTCAATGACCTTTAGAAAACACAACCCTTTCCAAACATAATAACACCCCCAGTAAACATTCTATTCAAACAGCTCGGGCGGAATGGGCGCCAAACAGAATGCTTTTCAAACTTATCGCCTCGCATACATAAGTAACGAGGGTCACAATTAACCTTACTTTCTCTACGGAGGTCGGAGGAATGGCTGCAGCCCGGTCGGTCAGCTGACGGCAGCTACTCGGTCACCCATTCAACGACAACGACAACGACAACGACAACGAGCCAAACGTTTATCCCCGTTGTAACGACAGCCGGCTGAATGCATGTCATATAGACGGCCAGTCCGACAGAACGCTCTGTACTACCTCATGTCGGGTGAAAGTTCCCATTCAACTTTAGCTTTTACGACGTATTGTCCGTGTTACTGCTGGGGGTAGGTGTGTTATGATCATTTTGAAATGTTAACAAGCGAATCGTTATTTATTTTTTAATCAATCGAAGGAAGTGCATTTGTTTTGTAGAAATAACGATATAAAGCCATAGAGAAAATAATTATTTATGACCTTGTTAAGAAACCGTATTATATCGACAGTATGGGTTTTTGCTAGTGATGTTTTCTTTTTTATGGTAATTAGTATTTGCTTATTAATTAATTAGTAACGCTTTACCTTTTACTTCAGATTATTTATGTAACTCGGAAAAAATATAAATTATAACTTTAGAAGAGTTAACAGAAAACATGTTGCATGCATTTTGGGAAGCTCGTACTTAATGTTTCACAAAACTTAACTAACTCAGTTATAATTTACAAGTAGTGGTTGGATACAACAGCTACTTATATTCATGGCGTGCTATAGGTTTTTATAATTGTTGTATACTGAGTCATTTAAACTGTCTAAATTATGTGATGATATAAATTAATGGAGCATGACTTAAATTTGACGTTTAATTTAAAAAATTCATAGAATAGTAATTAATTTAACTATAGTAAAATGCATGAAAATTTAAACTGTGTGTCTCTCTCGTGTTTTTATTGTTTTTGTTTCCTTTAGCAAAATAGCATCTCTTCATTAACTGGATTCAAATAAAATACGTCTTCAATGCTGATTCTAAAAGTATAAATTCATAGCTTTTTGATTCGCTCCAATTACTGGGCCTGTCTGCTCGTGACCATGGCTCGCACGCTAAGCATCGCTGAGGATGGCTGTTGGCAGACCTGTATCCGTAATCGCCACGATTACCGGTGATGAATGTTGGTAAACCTGTTTAATTTGCATGTTTATTGCTAGCAGCAACGCCCCCAGTTAGGGCTGAGAGATGTATCGACATTATTTGTCAATGGACGCCATTCATTGGCGGAGAGCAGGTACAATCATAGACCTGTAGGTGCACGCAGCGGATAATCATAGATCTGGGTGAACTTGTTCCCTCCGTGCAGGAATGTTGGGAGAAGGATGGTATCGGGGGAGGTTAATCTACTGCACGCGGATTGCTCTCCAATGTGCACCTGCAATGGACGAAACCAGCATTACAAGACGAGTATACGAAAATTAACGTTTTTAATCTCTCACTAGCCCAAGTGTTGCACTATGAACTATCATTACAATTGCAGAAGAAAAAGAACATAGGCTAGACATGTTTGTTAATTTGTTTCTCAATATCAGGTTTATTCTATTTATTTGATTAATAAACGCTATGGGAAATAAATGATATTATGTGAGTGTAATCTAAATTGAAACTTCGAGTGGTGTGGTGTGTCGAATGAAAGACCTTGGCTTGGAGGGAATAAGATTTTCATCACTTTTACGGTTGCTATTAAACATAAAGCCGGAAGAGAAAGCACCGGAAGAGACCGACACCGTTATCAAGTCTATTCGGCGAACCCAGAACGGGGATGTCCTCCTCGAACTGGGGAAGTCGAGTGACAAGATCGGTTTTGCCGCTTCCCTCAAGACTGCACTTGGGGACAAAGGCCCTAGAACCGAAGTGTTCGGTCGAGATTCGGGACCTTGATGTCCTCTCCACCGAAGATGAGGTGACCCGTGCGATCCAGGTGGCACTCCCGGAGATACCGGCCGATGGAGTGAGGGTATGGCTGACAAAGCCCAACCGAAGTCAACTCCGGATGGCTGTTGCTGAGATGAGCGAAAAGCACGCCAATAAGCTGCTTAGCCTTCAGCACCTCAGAGTCGGTTGGGTCAGTTGCAGGCTCAAACGGAGGGTGGTAGTTTCGAGATGCTTCCGCTGTCTCGGTTTCGGCCACTCCTCCCGAAACTGTAAAGGGCCCGACAGGAGTGCCAACTGCTTCCAGTGTGAAAGCCAGGGCCACAAACGTAAGGAATGTTCCTCGAGCCCCTCCTGCTTCCTCTGCAAGGATTCAGGCTCCAGTGCCCTCGGTCACTTACCCGGGTCTGGTCAGTGCGGTGCCTTCAGAGCCACACTTGAACAGGCAAAAGGCAGCGGCCGGTAATTCGCATCCTCCAGGCCAACCTTCATAGATCCTGGGGAGCTGATAACCTTCTAGATCAGCTCGCCCGAGAACTTGGTGCTGACACGCTCCTTATCAGTGAACAGTATCGGGACAGAGACCCAAACATTTGGATCTCGGACAGCCTCGGTACTGCTGCATTTTGTGCACGTAATACACAAGATGTTTTGGTGCGGAGTCACGGGCGCGGCCGAGGATTCGTCTGGGTTCGGTGTAGGGACGTGACTATCTTCAGTTGCTACCTCACACACAACGAGGCCGTCCAAGACTTCCGCGACAAGATAGATAGCCTAGAGGAGTGCGTTCTCGGCACCACCGGGCATGTCGTCGTTGGTGGCGATTTCAACGCCAGGGCCGTCGAGTGGGGAATGCCCTCTACCAGCTCCCGGGGGGAATACATCCTGGATTTCATCGCCAGGGCCGGTCTTGTCGTCCTCAACCAGGGCGACACACCTACTTTTCGGCGCCCCGGGCAGAGAGGCACGATCCCCGACGTCACCTTTGCGTCTGAGTCGCTCCTTCCGAGGATCTCTGGCTGGAGGGTTGTGGAGGACTACACGGGTAGCGACCACCAATACATCGTTTTTGACCTGCTTGATCAGGCAAATCGTCGAGTTTCCGCATCTCGGGAAGGGCCACGCCGGTGGAACACCAACAAACTGGACGTGGTCAAGTTCACCGAAGTCATTTCTCGGGGAGCGCAGGGGAATCCTGGTGAGGCTGGGGCCGAGGCACTAGTAACATCCACGATGGAACTGATCGTCTCGGCCTGCGACCAGTCTATGCCGCGAAGGAAACCCCGACGCGACAAACAACCCGATTACTGGTGGACTGAAGAGATTGCGGAACTCTTCAGTCCATTTGAAAGAACATGCGGATTGAAGAACATGTTTAAGAACTAGACGAGCCGACACAAGAGCGAGAATTCCCGCAGACAGAGTTCGTAAGTCGGAGGCCTATAAAGCTGCGAGAAAATCTCTCCGCCAGGCGATAAACAGGAGCAAGGCGAATAGCTGGAGGAGACTTCGTGACGACGTTGACTCCGACCCGTGGGGCCTGGGTTACAAACTTGTAACACAGAAACTCGGCGCCCGCTCTCCACCTTCCATCATGGAGGGCGCCACCATGGGGAGGATCGTCGCTGCGTTGTTTCCTGAACATCCACAGCGACCGCCGGTTGACTTCGGACGGGTAGAGGACGTTCCACTCTTCACTTTCGAGGAGCTGGAAACCTCCGTTCTCTCCCTGAAGAGCAACAAGGCTCCTGGCCCGGACGGGATTCCCAGTGAGGCTTTAAAGAAAGTATTTTCAATCAACGCTGACTTGTTGTTGAGAATGTACAATGCCTGTTTGGTAGAAGGGGTGTTTCCGGCTCCCTGGAAAACAGCCAGGCTTGTACTGATCAGCAAGGGCAAAGGTGATCCCGAACTGCCGTCGTCCCACAGGCCTCTCTGCATGTTGGACACGGCTGGGAAGCTGTTCGAGAAGCTGATCCGTTCCCGCCTGACTTCTGCCGTGGAAGCTGCCGGGGACTTATGCCCTCGTCAGTACGGCTTCAGAAAGGGACGGTCAACGATCGACGTTGTCACCGAAGTTCAGAGAGCTGTGGAGAGAGCCGAGAGCCACAACCATTTCTCCCGCCGAGTAGTGCTTCTTGTTACGCTTGATGTCAAGAATGCCTTCAACTCGGCGAGGTGGGTCGATATGTTGGATGCGCTTCGCAACACCTTTCGTATTCCTGCATATCTGTTGCGGCTCATCGAGGATTATCTACGCTCTCGTAGCCTGATCTATGACACGAGGGACGGAACGCGGACGATGGAAGTCACTTCTGGTGCCGCACAAGGTTCAATACTCGGCCCGGATCTCTGGAACGTTGCCTATGACAGCCTCCTGAGGTCCGAGATGCCTGAGGAAACCACTTTGGTTGGGTACGCCGATGACGTCGCAGCTCTCATTGCTGCACGCAACGTTGAGCTGGCCCAACTAAAGTTGAACCGAGTTATGCGGGTTGTCAACAACTAGATGTCCGATTACGGTCTCTCGCTTGCTCTTAGTAAGACGGAGATCGTGATTCTCACGAAGAAGAGGATCGACACCGTCGTCCCGTTTCGAGTGGGAAGGGAGGTGGTCACATCAACTCGTGCCGCCAAATACCTTGGGGTTATGGTGGACACCAAGTTAAGCTGGAGGGATCAGATCTTCCGTACGGCGGACAAGGCCGCTAAGGTAGTTACTCACCTTAGTAGGCTGATGGCCAATGTCGGGGGTCCCCGATCCAGCAGAAGACGTCTGTTGATGTCCGCTGTCCAGTCCGTGCTCCTTTACGGGGCAGAGGTGTGGGCAGGCGCTCTAGATAAGGAGTGCTACAGGTTGCGACTCGCCCGGGTTCAGCGTCAAGCTGCGCTCCGGGTGTGTTCCGCCTACCGGACAGTGTCCGAGCCTGCCGTCCTGGTGGTCGCCGGAGTCATCCCTGTCAAGCTCTTGGCAGGGGAGAGGAAAGCGATTTATCAGAGACGTGGCGAGATCGGCAAGGACACGGCAAGAACAGAAGAGCGCTCCCGAACCTTCCAGCAGTGGCAACACAGCTGGGAGCACGACACCCGAGGACGATAGACTGCGCGACTTATCAAGCAGGTCCAACCATGGGTGGAACGGCGGCATGGGGAGGTGGACTACTACCTGACCCAATTTTTGACAGGTCACGGCTATTTCCGGTCGTACCTGAACCGGATGGGAAGACCGGTTCACTGGACTGCATTTATTGCCCGGGTGTTCCCGACGATGCGGAACACACATTTTTCCGCTGTCCCCGATGGGAAGGGCCGCGCCTGGAGGCCACACAAATATTTGGTGCATTTTCGGTGGACTCGGTCTGCCAAAAGATTTTGGAGGATGAGGGCAACTGGGATTGTTTGTCACAGTTCGTCCGGGGCATCCTCCTGGAAAAGAAAACCGATCTGGACCGCGAAGTGGCCCAGATCCCTCGATAGAGCGGCTGGATAAGGAGCGAGCCCGACGGGCGTAAGCCAAATTTAGGCCTAGCCTGACGTAATGTGATAAACAATTCCAGGTTAGATTCCTAAAGAGTAGAGGAGGTTTTTTAGTGGGTAAACCCGTTTTTTAGGGGAGCCCCACACTACAGGCTGGCCACCTGTGTGCGTAATGCATTTTTCCGCCTCTCCCTCAAAAAAAAAAAAAAAAAAAAAAAATATTAAACATAAAGCAATATTGATTTCACTTGCATTGTTTATCATTAAATAGCATAAATTATGGACACCCTTTGGGTTATAACAATATCCAATTGCATACTCCTTGGGATCCGTACACTGTGGTATACTCCCCAATGGAATATGCTTAAATCTATATATATAATACGTGAATGTAATTAAGGATGTGCAATGTACATGTATAGCCAATATTTTTAATATAATAAATAATGCAACAATTAGAAAATTCTACACCTTTTAAGCCGAAGGTCTTTTATTCGACATACCACTCACTCAACGTTTCATGATTAGAGAATCATAAATTATATTAAATGAACACAGTAGTATATTTTGTTAACGTAGAAAAAAATACAAACGAAAACAATGTGGTACATGCAAATCCTGGGACTAATAAAATAAAATCTCCTTATTCAAACGATAAACAATACAATACTAGAGGTTTCAAATTTAACTTAAGAAATTAATAATTAATTCAATTAAAATATGTTCATTATTTTTATATTGGCTACTCATCACTACAAAAATTAGACTTATATTTTAAAATTCTGTATATTTCAACTTCTAATCAGAAGCCATCATCAGCAGATAACACTATCAACATAAACAAATTGATAAAATTAAATAAGTTATCATATATATAAAAATAACACATATGTTAATTTAGATGTTTCATTAACCATCACAAACACATACCGTAAGGAACTGAATTAAATAGTATATTTCGTCACAAGGGCCGAAAGTGGCGTTTTGCCAGCCCCGATATCGTGTTTCAAGTTCGAGACGAAGTCGAGAACTTGAAACTATCGAGGGCTGGCAAAACGCTTTCGGCCCGAGTTACGAACGATATTTTTCATCACACTACACAATTCAATAAATTCTAAACAAGTGAAAACATTACTTTTTCGTTCATAACAAACAAAACATAACATTAACTAACCTAGCGAGATGTACTGCTTGAGTTTCCGGTTGCTAGGCAACCAATTCATTTAATTGTTGCAGTCACATGTTTTTGTGATACAACGTGTTGATGTGAGTGTTTTTATGTAAGGTCTAGGCCAGCTGATTTTGCAGGCCTAGGCCGGAAAATTTTGCCGGCCTAGGCCGGCAAAACAGGTGTTTCGACGGTAGAAACGAGGGTCGAAAACAGGTGATATCGATGTAGTGTGATGAAAATATGTTTTACGAGATTAGCAACACTGAGTTTTACAAACAATCTAGTACATTTTAATAACTAACAATATACAAATTACAACTTAAACTACAATAATCTGTCATAACTGTCAACCATCTGCTACGTTGGATTGGAGGAGACAGTGAACTAGAGCGTAGCTAATTGCTATTTTAGCTGGTCTACCGGGTTTTACATCAGCTCTGATGCTAATGGTCTATTTCTCATTTTGAAAACGGTATTACTTTTCTGGAGAAAGTCTTTAAAACAGATTACGTCTGGGTTTGAAGCAGAAGAAATAGCTTACTTAGGTTTTATTATTTCAAGCTTTATAGTTAGAGTTGTGTTTCTCAGCTGCAAAATGGAATTACCTTACTGTAAAAAATCTGTGGAGAAACGTCATTCGGTAGCGAAAGTACAAGATTACAGTTATCGAGGAAAAGGAATCAGTTTCAAAGTATTATTACTTAGAAATAACTTTAATTACAAAACAAAGCAAATAGTTGAAAAGTTTTAATTTATATCAGTATAATTATTTAAAGTATTATTACTTGTAAGAAAATAAGTACAGTATTGTAGAAAATAAGATATATGGGGTTTAATGGGCCATTTTAATACAAAAGTTAAAACAGTTTTATTTCGTGCTATGACAATTCAGCCAAAGTTAAAATTATCTTTCATCACACTACATCAATATCGCCTTTTTGTTTTCACTTCTAACAACGAAAATCATGCTTTAGAGGTCTAGAGCCGAAAAGTTTTGGTTCTATACCTAATTTGTTTTGGCGTTGAAACCAATGGAAAGTGGTATCTTATGTGAAGGAGTTGCCTAGCGACCGGAAAACAAGCAGTAAATCCCTCTAGGTTAGTTAAGGAGTTGCCTAGGTGCCGGAAAACAAACAGTGCATCCCTCTAGGTAAGTTAAGGAGTTGCCTAGGTGCCGGAAAACAAACAGTGCATCCCTCTAGGTTAGTTAAGGAGTTGCCTAGGTGCCGGAAAACAAACAGTGCATCCCTCTAGGTTAGTTAAGGAGTTGCCTAGGTGCCGGAAAACAAACAGTGCATCCCTCTAGGTTAGTTAAGGAGTTGCCTAGGTGCCGGAAAACAAACAGTGCATCCCTCTAGGTGAGTTAAGGAGTTGCCTAGGTGCCGGAAAACAAACAGTGCATCCCTCTAGGTTAGTTAAGGAGTTGCCTAGGTGCCGGAAAACAAACAGTGCATCCCTCTAGGTGAGTTAAGGAGTTGCCTAGGTGCCGGAAAACAAACAGTGCATCCCTCTAGGTGAGTTAAGGAGTTGCCTAGGTGCCGGAAAACAAACAGTGCATCCCTCTAGGTGAGTTAAGGAGTTGCCTAGGTGCCGGAAAACAAACAGTGCATCCCTCTAGGTGAGTTAAGGAGTTGCCTAGGTGCCGGAAAACAAGCAGTACATCCCTCTAGGTTAGTTAAGGAGTTGCCTAGGTGCCGGAAAACAAACAGTGCATCCCTCTAGGTGAGTTAAGGAGTTGCCTAGGTGCCGGAAAACAAACAGTGCATCCCTCTAGGTTAGTTAAGGAGTTGCCTAGGTGCCGGAAAACAAACAGTGCATCCCTCTAGGTTAGTTAAGGAGTTGCCTAGGTGCCGGAAAACAAACAGTGCATCCCTCTAGGTTAGTTAAGGAGTTGCCTAGGTGCCGGAAAACAAACAGTGCATCCCTCTAGGTTAGTTAAGGAGTTGCCTAGGTGCCGGAAAACAAACAGTGCATCCCTCTAGGTGAGTTAAGGAGTTGCCTAGGTGCCGGAAAACAAACAGTGCATCCCTCTAGGTGAGTTAAGGAGTTGCCTAGGTGCCGGAAAACAAACAGTGCATCCCTCTAGGTGAGTTAAGGAGTTGCCTAGGTGCCGGAAAACAAACAGTGCATCCCTCTAGGTGAGTTAAGGAGTTGCCTAGGTGCCGGAAAACAAGCAGTACATCCCTCTAGGTTAGTTAAGGAGTTGCCTAGGTGCCGGAAAACAAACAGTGCATCCCTCTAGGTGAGTTAAGGAGTTGCCTAGGTGCCGGAAAACAAACAGTGCATCCCTCTAGGTTAGTTAAGGAGTTGCCTAGGTGCCGGAAAACAAACAGTGCATCCCTCTAGGTTAGTTAAGGAGTTGCCTAGGTGCCGGAAAACAAACAGTGCATCCCTCTAGGTGAGTTAAGGAGTTGCCTAGGTGCCGGAAAACAAACAGTGCATCCCTCTAGGTGAGTTAAGGAGTTGCCTAGGTGCCGGAAAACAAACAGTGCATCCCTCTAGGTGAGTTAAGGAGTTGCCTAGGTGCCGGAAAATAAACAGTGCATCCCTCTAGGTTAGTTAAGGAGTTGCCTAGGTGCCGGAAAACAAACAGTGCATCCCTCTAAGTTAGTTAATTAGTTGCCTAGGTGCCGGAAAACAAAGAGTGCATCCTTCTAAGTTAATTAAGGAGTTGCCTAGGTGCCGGAAAACAAACAGTGCATCCCTCTAAGTTAGTTAAGGAGTTGCCTAGGTGCCGGAAAACAAACAGTGCATCCCTCTAGGTTAGTTAAGGAGTTGCCTAGGTGCCGGAAAACAAACAGTGCATCTCTCTAGGTTAGTTAATTAGTTGCCTAGGTGCCGGAAAACAAACAGTGCATCCTTCTAAGTTAATTAAGGAGTTGCCTAGGTGCCGGAAAACAAACAGTGCATCCCTCTAAGTTAGTTAAGGAGTTGCGTAGGTGCCGGAAAACAAACAGTGCATCCCTCTAGGTTAGTTAATTAGTTGCCTAGGTGCCGGAAAACAAACAGTGCATCCTTCTAAGTTAATTAAGGAGTTGCCTAGGTGCCGGAAAACAAACAGTGCATCCCTCTAAGTTAGTTAAGGAGTTGCCTAGGTGCCGGAAAACAAACAGTGCATCCTTCTAAGTTAATTAAGGAGTTGCCTAGGTGCCGGAAAACAAACAGTGCATCCCTCTAAGTTAGTTAATTAGTTGCCTAGGTGCCGGAAAACAAACAGTGCATCCTTCTAAGTTAATTAAGGAGTTGCCTAGGTGCCGGAAAACAAACAGTGCATCCCTCTAAGTTAGTTAAGGAGTTGCCTAGGTGCCGGAAAACAAACAGTGCATCTCTCTAGGTTAGTTAATTAGTTGCCTAGGTGCCGGAAAACAAACAGTGCATCCTTCTAAGTTAATTAAGGAGTTGCCTAGGTGCCGGAAAACAAACAGTGCATCCCTCTAGGTTAGTTAATTAGTTGCCTAGGTGCCGGAAAACAAACAGTGCATCCTTCTAAGTTAATTAAGGAGTTGCCTAGGTGCCGGAAAACAAACAGTGCATCGCTCTAAGTTAGTTAAGGAGTTGCCTAGGTGCCGGAAAACAAACAGTGCATCTCTCTAGGTTAGTTAATTAGTTGCCTAGGTGCCGGAAAACAAACAGTGCATCCTTCTAAGTTAATAAAGGAGTTGCCTAGGTGCCGGAAAACAAACAGTGCATCCCTCTAGGTTAGTTAATTAGTTGCCTAGGTGCCGGAAAACAAACAGTGCATCCTTCTAAGTTAATTAAGGAGTTGCCTAGGTGCCGGAAAACAAACAGTGCATCCCTCTAGGTTAGTTAAGGAGTTGCCTAGGTGCCGGAAAACAAACAGTGCATCTCTCTAGGTTAGTTAATTAGTTGCCTAGGTGCCGGAAAACAAACAGTGCATCCTTCTAAGTTAGTTAAGGAGTTGCCTAGGTGCCGGAAAACAAACAGTGCATCCCTCTAGGTTAGTTAAGGAATTGCCTAGGTGCCGGAAAACAAACAGTGCATCCCTCTAGGTTAGTTAAGGAGTTGCCTAGGTGCCGGAAAACAAACAGTGCATCTCTCTAGGTTAGTTAATTAGTTGCCTAGGTGCCGGAAAACAAACAGTGCATCCTTCTAAGTTAGTTAAGGAGTTGCCTAGGTGCCGGAAAACAAACAGTGCATCCCTCTAAGTTAGTTAAGGAGTTGCCTAGGTGCCGGAAAACAAACAGTGCATCCCTCTAAGTTAGTTAAGGAGTTGCCTAGGTGCCGGAAAACAAACAGTGCATCCCTCTAAGTTAGTTAAGGAGTTGCCTAGGTGCCGGAAAACAAACAGTGCATCCCTCTAGGTTAGTTAAGGAGTTGCCTAGGTGCCGGAAAACAAACAGTGCATCCCTCTAGGTTAGTTAAGGAGTTGCCTAGGTGCCGGAAAACAAACAGTGCATCCCTCTAGGTTAGTTAAGGAGTTGCCTAGGTGCCGGAAAACAAACAGTGCATCCCTCTAGGTTAGTTAAGGAGTTGCCTAGGTGCCGGAAAACAAACAGTGCATCCCTCTAGGTTAGTTAAGGAGTTGCCTAGGTGCCGGAAAACAAACAGTGCATCCCTCTAGGTTAGTTAAGGAGTTGCCTAGGTGCCGGAAAACAAACAGTGCATCCCTCTAAGTTAGTTAAGGAGTTGCCTAGGTGCCGGAAAACAAACAGTGCATCCCTCTAAGTTAGTTAAGGAGTTGCCTAGGTGCCGGAAAACAAACAGTGCATCCCTCTAGGTGAGTTAAGGAGTTGCCTAGGTGCCGGAAAACAAACAGTGCATCCCTCTAGGTGAGTTAAGGAGTTGCCTAGGTGCCGGAAAACAAACAGTGCATCCCTCTAAGTTAGTTAAGGAGTTGCCTAGGTGCTGGAAAACAAACAGTGCATCCCTCTAGGTGAGTTAAGGAGTTGCCTAGGTGCCGGAAAACAAACAGTGCATCCCTCTAAGTTAGTTAAGGAGTTGCCTAGGTGCCGGAAAACAAACAGTGCATCCCTCTAAGTTAGTTAAGGAGTTGCCTAGGTGCTGGAAAACAAACAGTGCATCCCTCTAGGTGAGTTAAGGAGTTGCCTAGGTGCCGGAAAACAAACAGTGCATCCCTCTAAGTTAGTTAAGGAGTTGCCTAGGTGCCGGAAAACAAACAGTGCATCCCTCTAGGTGAGTTAAGGAGTTGCCTAGGTGCCGGAAAACAAACAGTGCATCCCTCTAGTCAATTAAGGAGTTGCCTAGGTGTCGGAAAACAAGCAGTGCATCTCTCTAGGTTAGTTAAGGAGTTGCCTAGGTGCCGGAAAACAAACAGTGCATCCCTCTAGGTGAGTTAAGGAGTTGCCTAGGTGCCGGAAAACAAACAGTGCATCCCTCTAGGTGAGTTAAGGAGTTGCCTAGGTGCCGGAAAACAAACAGTGCATCCCTCTAGGTGAGTTAAGGAGTTGCCTAGGTGCCGGAAAACAAACAGTGCATCCCTCTAGGTGAGTTAAGGAGTTGCCTAGGTGCCGGAAAACAAGCAGTACATCCCTCTAGGTTAGTTAAGGAGTTGCCTAGGTGCCGGAAAACAAACAGTGCATCCCTCTAGGTGAGTTAAGGAGTTGCCTAGGTGCCGGAAAACAAACAGTGCATCCCTCTAGGTTAGTTAAGGAGTTGCCTAGGTGCCGGAAAACAAACAGTGCATCCCTCTAGGTTAGTTAAGGAGTTGCCTAGGTGCCGGAAAACAAACAGTGCATCCCTCTAGGTTAGTTAAGGAGTTGCCTAGGTGCCGGAAAACAAACAGTGCATCCCTCTAGGTTAGTTAAGGAGTTGCCTAGGTGCCGGAAAACAAACAGTGCATCCCTCTAGGTGAGTTAAGGAGTTGCCTAGGTGCCGGAAAACAAACAGTGCATCCCTCTAGGTGAGTTAAGGAGTTGCCTAGGTGCCGGAAAACAAACAGTGCATCCCTCTAGGTGAGTTAAGGAGTTGCCTAGGTGCCGGAAAACAAACAGTGCATCCCTCTAGGTGAGTTAAGGAGTTGCCTAGGTGCCGGAAAACAAGCAGTACATCCCTCTAGGTTAGTTAAGGAGTTGCCTAGGTGCCGGAAAACAAACAGTGCATCCCTCTAGGTGAGTTAAGGAGTTGCCTAGGTGCCGGAAAACAAACAGTGCATCCCTCTAGGTTAGTTAAGGAGTTGCCTAGGTGCCGGAAAACAAACAGTGCATCCCTCTAGGTTAGTTAAGGAGTTGCCTAGGTGCCGGAAAACAAACAGTGCATCCCTCTAGGTGAGTTAAGGAGTTGCCTAGGTGCCGGAAAACAAACAGTGCATCCCTCTAGGTGAGTTAAGGAGTTGCCTAGGTGCCGGAAAACAAACAGTGCATCCCTCTAGGTGAGTTAAGGAGTTGCCTAGGTGCCGGAAAATAAACAGTGCATCCCTCTAGGTTAGTTAAGGAGTTGCCTAGGTGCCGGAAAACAAACAGTGCATCCCTCTAAGTTAGTTAATTAGTTGCCTAGGTGCCGGAAAACAAACAGTGCATCCTTCTAAGTTAATTAAGGAGTTGCCTAGGTGCCGGAAAACAAACAGTGCATCCCTCTAAGTTAGTTAAGGAGTTGCCTAGGTGCCGGAAAACAAACAGTGCATCCCTCTAGGTTAGTTAAGGAGTTGCCTAGGTGCCGGAAAACAAACAGTGCATCTCTCTAGGTTAGTTAATTAGTTGCCTAGGTGCCGGAAAACAAACAGTGCATCCTTCTAAGTTAATTAAGGAGTTGCCTAGGTGCCGGAAAACAAACAGTGCATCCCTCTAAGTTAGTTAAGGAGTTGCCTAGGTGCCGGAAAACAAACAGTGCATCCCTCTAGGTTAGTTAATTAGTTGCCTAGGTGCCGGAAAACAAACAGTGCATCCTTCTAAGTTAATTAAGGAGTTGCCTAGGTGCCGGAAAACAAACAGTGCATCCCTCTTAGTTAGTTAAGGAGTTGCCTAGGTGCCGGAAAACAAACAGTGCATCCTTCTAAGTTAATTAAGGAGTTGCCTAGGTGCCGGAAAACAAACAGTGCATCCCTCTAAGTTAGTTAATTAGTTGCCTAGGTGCCGGAAAACAAACAGTGCATCCTTCTAAGTTAATTAAGGAGTTGCCTAGGTGCCGGAAAACAAACAGTGCATCCCTCTAAGTTAGTTAAGGAGTTGCCTAGGTGCCGGAAAACAAACAGTGCATCTCTCTAGGTTAGTTAATTAGTTGCCTAGGTGCCGGAAAACAAACAGTGCATCCTTCTAAGTTAATTAAGGAGTTGCCTAGGTGCCGGAAAACAAACAGTGCATCCCTCTAGGTTAGTTAATTAGTTGCCTAGGTGCCGGAAAACAAACAGTGCATCCTTCTAAGTTAATTAAGGAGTTGCCTAGGTGCCGGAAAACAAACAGTGCATCCCTCTATGTTAGTTAAGGAGTTGCCTAGGTGCCGGAAAACAAACAGTGCATCTCTCTAGGTTAGTTAATTAGTTGCCTAGGTGCCGGAAAACAAACAGTGCATCCTTCTAAGTTAATTAAGGAGTTGCCTAGGTGCCGGAAAACAAACAGTGCATCCCTCTAGGTTAGTTAATTAGTTGCCTAGGTGCCGGAAAACAAACAGTGCATCCTTCTAAGTTAATTAAGGAGTTGCCTAGGTGCCGGAAAACAAACAGTGCATCCCTCTAGGTTAGTTAAGGAGTTGCCTAGGTGCCGGAAAACAAACAGTGCATCTCTCTAGGTTAGTTAATTAGTTGCCTAGGTGCCGGAAAACAAACAGTGCATCCTTCTAAGTTAGTTAAGGAGTTGCCTAGGTGCCGGAAAACAAACAGTGCATCCCTCTAGGTTAGTTAAGGAGTTGCCTAGGTGCCGGAAAACAAACAGTGCATCCCTCTAGGTTAGTTAAGGAGTTGCCTAGGTGCCGGAAAACAAACAGTGCATCTCTCTAGGTTAGTTAATTAGTTGCCTAGGTGCCGGAAAACAAACAGTGCATCCTTCTAAGTTAGTTAAGGAGTTGCCTAGGTGCCGGAAAACAAACAGTGCATCCCTCTAAGTTAGTTAAGGAGTTGCCTAGGTGCCGGAAAACAAACAGTGCATCCCTCTAAGTTAGTTAAGGAGTTGCCTAGGTGCCGGAAAACAAACAGTGCATCCCTCTAAGTTAGTTAAGGAGTTGCCTAGGTGCCGGAAAACAAACAGTGCATCCCTCTAGGTTAGTTAAGGAGTTGCCTAGGTGCCGGAAAACAAACAGTGCATCCCTCTAGGTTAGTTAAGGAGTTGCCTAGGTGCCGGAAAACAAACAGTGCATCCCTCTAGGTTAGTTAAGGAGTTGCCTAGGTGCCGGAAAACAAACAGTGCATCCCTCTAGGTTAGTTAAGGAGTTGCCTAGGTGCCGGAAAACAAACAGTGCATCCCTCTAGGTTAGTTAAGGAGTTGCCTAGGTGCCGGAAAACAAACAGTGCATCCCTCTAGGTTAGTTAAGGAGTTGCCTAGGTGCCGGAAAACAAACAGTGCATCCCTCTAGGTTAGTTAAGGAGTTGCCTAGGTGCCGGAAAACAAACAGTGCATCCCTCTAGGTTAGTTAAGGAGTTGCCTAGGTGCCGGAAAACAAACAGTGCATCCCTCTAGGTTAGTTAAGGAGTTGCCTAGGTGCCGGAAAACAAACAGTGCATCCCTCTAGGTTAGTTAAGGAGTTGCCTAGGTGCCGGAAAACAAACAGTGCATCCCTCTAGGTTAGTTAAGGAGTTGCCTAGGTGCCGGAAAACAAACAGTGCATCCCTCTAGGTTAGTTAAGGAGTTGCCTAGGTGCCGGAAAACAAACAGTGCATCCCTCTAGGTGAGTTAAGGAGTTGCCTAGGTGCCGGAAAACAAACAGTGCATTACTCTAGGTGAGTTAAGGAGTTGCCTAGGTGCCGGAAAACAAACAGTGCATCACTCTAGGTGAGTTAAGGAGTTGCCTAGGTGCCGGAAAACAAACAGTGCATCCCTCTAGGTTAGTTAAGGAGTTGCCTAGGTGCCGGAAAACAAACAGTGCATCCCTCTAGGTTAGTTAAGGAGTTGCCTAGGTGCCGGAAAACAAACAGTGCATCCCTCTAGGTTAGTTAAGGAGTTGCCTAGGTGCCGGAAAACAAACAGTGCATCCCTCTAGGTTAGTTAAGGAGTTGCCTAGGTGCCGGAAAACAAACAGTGCATCCCTCTAGGTTAGTTAAGGAGTTGCCTAGGTGCCGGAAAACAAACAGTGCATCCCTCTAGGTTAGTTAAGGAGTTGCCTAGGTGCCGGAAAACAAACAGTGCATCCCTCTAGGTTAGTTAAGGAGTTGCCTAGGTGCCGGAAAACAAACAGTGCATCCCTCTAGGTTAGTTAAGGAGTTGCCTAGGTGCCGGAAAACAAACAGTGCATCCCTCTAGGTTAGTTAAGGAGTTGCCTAGGTGCCGGAAAACAAACAGTGCATCCCTCTAGGTGAGTTAAGGAGTTGCCTAGGTGCCGGAAAACAAACAGTGCATCCCTCTAGGTTAGTTAAGGAGTTGCCTAGGTGCCGGAAAACAAACAGTGCATCCCTCTAAGTTAGTTAATTAGTTGCCTAGGTGCCGGAAAACAAACAGTGCATCCCTCTAGGTTAGTTAAGGAGTTGCCTAGGTGCCGGAAAACAAACAGTGCATCCCTCTAGGTTAGTTAAGGAGTTGCCTAGGTGCCGGAAAACAAACAGTGCATCCCTCTAGGTTAGTTAAGGAGTTGCCTAGGTGCCGGAAAACAAACAGTGCATCCCTCTAGGTTAGTTAAGGAGTTGCCTAGGTGCCGGAAAACAAACAGTGCATCCCTCTAGGTTAGTTAAGGAGTTGCCTAGGTGCCGGAAAACAAACAGTGCATCCCTCTAGGTTAGTTAAGGAGTTGCCTAGGTGCCGGAAAACAAACAGTGCATCCCTCTAGGTTAGTTAAGGAGTTGCCTAGGTGCCGGAAAACAAACAGTGCATCCCTCTAGGTTAGTTAAGGAGTTGCCTAGGTGCCGGAAAACAAACAGTGCATCCCTCTAGGTTAGTTAAGGAGTTGCCTAGGTGCCGGAAAACAAACAGTGCATCCCTCTAGGTTAGTTAAGGAGTTGCCTAGGTGCCGGAAAACAAACAGTGCATCCCTCTAGGTTAGTTAAGGAGTTGCCTAGGTGCCGGAAAACAAACAGTGCATCCCTCTAGGTTAGTTAAGGAGTTGCCTAGGTGCCGGAAAACAAACAGTGCATCCCTCTAGGTTAGTTAAGGAGTTGCCTAGGTGCCGGAAAACAAACAGTGCATCCCTCTAGGTTAGTTAGGGAGTTGCCTAGGTGCCGGAAAACAAACAGTGCATCCCTCTAGGTTAGTTAAGGAGTTGCCTAGGTGCCGGAAAACAAACAGTGCATCCCTCTAGGTTAGTTAAGGAGTTGCCTAGGTGACGGAAAACAAACAGTGCATCCCTCTAGGTTAGTTAAGGAGTTGCCTAGGTGCCGGAAAACAAACAGTGCATCCCTCTAGGTTAGTTAAGGAGTTGCCTAGGTGCCGGAAAACAAACAGTGCATCCCTCTAGGTTAGTTAAGGAGTTGCCTAGGTACCGGAAAACAAACAGTGCATCCCTCTAGGTTAGTTAAGGAGTTGCCTAGGTACCGGAAAACAAACAGTGCATCCCTCTAGGTTAGTTAAGGAGTTGCCTAGGTGCCGGAAAACAAACAGTGCATCCCTCTAGGTTAGTTAAGGAGTTGCCTAGGTGCCGGAAAACAAACAGTGCATCCCTCTAGGTGAGTTAAGGAGTTGCCTAGGTGCCGGAAAACAAACAGTGCATCCCTCTAGGTTAGTTAAGGAGTTGCCTAGGTGCCGGAAAACAAACAGTGCATCCCTCTAGGTGAGTTAAGGAGTTGTCTAGGTGCCGGAAAACAAACAGTGCATCCCTCTAGGTTAGTTAAGGAGTTGCCTAGGTGCCGGAAAACAAACAGTGCATCCCTCTAGGTTAGTTAAGGAGTTGCCTAGGTGCCGGAAAACAAACAGTGCATCCCTCTAGGTTAGTTAAGGAGTTGCCTAGGTGCCGGAAAACAAACAGTGCATCCCTCTAAGTTAGTTAATTAGTTGCCTAGGTGCCGGAAAACAAACAGTGCATCCTTCTAAGTTAATTAAGGAGTTGCCTAGGTGCCGGAAAACAAACAGTGCATCCCTCTAGGTTAGTTAAGGAGTTGCCTAGGTGCCGGAAAACAAACAGTGCATCCCTCTAGGTAAGTTAAGGAGTTGCCTAGGTGCCGGAAAACAAACAGTGCATCCCTCTAGGTTAGTTAAGGAGTTGCCTAGGTGCCGGAAAACAAACAGTGCATCCCTCTAGTCAATTAAGGAGTTGCCTAGGTGCCGGAAAACAAGCAGTGCATCCCTCTAGGTTAGTTAAGGAGTGGCCTAGGTGCCGGAAAACAAACAGTGCATCCCTCTAGGTTAGTTAAGGAGTTGCCTAGGTGCCGGAAAACAAACAGTGCATCCCTCTAGGTTAGTTAAGGAGTTGCCTAGGTGCCGGAAAACAAACAGTGCATCCCTCTAGGTTAGTTAAGGAGTTGCCTAGGTGCCGGAAAACAAACAGTGCATCCCTCTAGGTTAGTTAAGGAGTTGCCTAGGTGCCGGAAAACAAACAGTGCATCCCTCTAGGTGAGTTAAGGAGTTGCCTAGGTGCCGGAAAACAAACAGTGCATCCCTCTAGGTAAGTTAAGGAGTTGCCTAGGTGCCGGAAAACAAACAGTGCATCCCTCTAGGTTAGTTAAGGAGTTGCCTAGGTGCCAGAAAACAAACAGTGCATCCCTCTAGGTGAGTTAAGGAGTTGCCTAGGTGCCGGAAAACAAACAGTGCATCCCTCTAGGTTAGTTAAGGAGTTGCCTAGGTGCCGGAAAACAAACAGTGCATCCCTCTAAGTTAGTTAATTAATTGCCTAGGTGCCGGAAAACAAACAGTGCATCCTTCTAAGTTAATTAAGGAGTTGCCTAGGTGCCGGAAAACAAACAGTGCATCCCTCTAGGTTAGTTAAGGAGTTGCCTAGGTGCCGGAAAACAAACAGTGCATCCCTCTAAGTTAGTTAATTAGTTGCCTAGGTGCCGGAAAACAAACAGTGCATCCTTCTAAGTTAATTAAGGAGTTGCCTAGGTGCCGGAAAACAAACAGTGCATCCCTCTAGGTTAGTTAAGGAGTTGCCTAGGTGCCGGAAAACAAGCAGTGCATCCCTCTAGGTTAGTTAAGGTTATGTTTTGTTTGTTAGGGGCAAAGTAAACTGTTTTTTCTTGTTTAGAATTTATTGCATAGCGTAGTATGATGACAAATATCGTTCGTGGTTCGGCCAAAAAGATTTTTCGTGCTCTCAATCGTTTTAAGTTCCCGACTTCGTTTCGAACTTGAAACAGGATTTTGAGGTAGGCAACACTCCTTTTTGGCCCTTGTAACGAAGTATAATATTATGTTCTTACAACTAATTTTTTAAAACATCAATATTCCTAAAAACATAACTTTAAACAGTTATTAAAAAAACTGCATTTAAAACTAAAATTTGCTGTTGTACTTTGCATTATAAAATATTCTCTATTAGTGAGTAATGCGAATATTTGAAAAATTAATGAAGAAACCAAAAATAAAGATCATTAAAGAAAGTAATATTGAACTAATCCCCGATCTCTCACAGATAATTTTCAACCCCCCCCCCCCTCCCACCGGCGTCGTCCTTCTAAGAAGATAACGCTTGTTCCTTGGTAATATCCCTGGGGTTATCACACTTGACCACAATTTAATTACAGCAGTTGAAACCTAATTTTCGAGTAACAGTTTCAAACCTCAATGGTGAATTGAGCTACGAAATTGCAGTGTTGAAGGCGAACCTCAAGATAATGTATGAGTCAGGATAATGTCTGCACATGGCTAGTGTAGGCCTACAGTGTAACCATAGCAACAGGGACACATCGCACATGCGCTGCGTGTACGGGTCAATTTATTCTCACAAATAGCACTCCTTATAAACTGGCCCCTCAGTTTGAATTAGAACCCAATTTTCCTTTTAGAGACATATCAAGGTAGCTTTATCATAGCCTGGCGAAAACTATTTGATTGTTAAAAAGTTATATACTGCAACATTTTTTGTTTAACTCACCATATATACCTATAAGATTGTTTTAAATCAATTGTTTCGATAAGTTCCAAGTTTTAGGACGTTTTCAAAGATTTTGTCAATATTCATGTCAAATGTATACTTTAAGGTTGGGCCTTTATAACTAATGACTTTAACATAGCAAATAAATACAAAGACAGTACTGTATATCTTATGCGTTAGGTGTAAAATATTATGTATTATTTTAATGTTTGATTTTTAAAGGGGTTATGGTACAGATTTATTAGATGTACAAAAAATACAACTGTTTTAATATATAAAAAAATATTTTAGTCTGATAAAACTGCAAATCTGTTTTTCCATAATGTACCGTACATAAAAAAATAATCAAGTATTTCTAAAATCTGGATAAAAAACATGTATCAGCTATATCTAATAAAAGTTCAAAATCTGTACAATGCAACTAAAATAATTTCAAAACTGTTGTAAACAATAGCAAAATCATATTTTAACCACGCATTAATATAATTGGACACCAATTTAGATATTACTTTGAAGGATTTACATATGTTTGTTTACAGGGCTCTGTGAGGTGGAGAATGGCCAGTCCAACATCATCATGGACATTGAGGAGAGCAGGCAAGACGGTGAGTAGACAGAACAAGTTTGTACTAAAAAAATCATTTTTAAATCATTGTACCCGTTAACGCAAAAATTTGTCTCAAAATACTGACAAATAAAATTTCCCCTAACCATCAAGTCATTCATGTAATAAAATGGTGATGAACATGTAACTTATGACGCCACATCAGTAGAGTTCCCAGCCCGTCTATGACGGAGTAGAAAGTAATACCGTGTGCTGCTATGGTTTATTACTCTATTTACGTCATCATTAAACCCTCTGACCTTTCCATGACGACCCAGTGTAATGGCCGTCCATTATAATCTATTATCCCCGTTGTTAGCCGAAGGACTTAATTGAGTCCATAGCTTGTTTTAATTCTTCTGACTGTGTGCTATATGTTTTAAAATAAAAAAAGTAATTTCGGTTAATTTCTTACAAAATTTTGAATTGTTTCTTATGTTGAATAATTTCCCAATAATTCAACTGAAATGAAATGTAAAACTTCAGCTGTATTACTCCAGTGTATTAGTAGGCGATTTGTTGGACAGCTAGGGTAAAAGAGATTAAGAAGAAGTATCTCCATCACCATAATATCTAGTTCTCATGGTTGCCATTTTAATTTGCTCACTTTTATTTAAATGCTTTATTGTTGGTACAACTTCGTAAGCAGCCAACAAGTCATCTCTATACATTAGTGATATTTTAGCTGTTGTTCTGTTCTTTTTCTTTTTTTATGTTTATTATTTTTGAAACCTAATGTACCTTTTCTAATACATGTAGGCTTTTGGGATTAAAACAATAGCAATAATAAAATGATTTTAATATCTTCGGTACAGTCATTTTTTATTAATAACAGTGTAAACTTACCTAACACTAATAATAAACATAACACCGTAAGACTGTGCCTTCCCCAAAACCACGTGGACCCACCTATGTTCAATGGCCGTAAACAGCTGGGAGTGGCGGCCTACTTTATGTTTGCACCAGATCATTCTCAGCTGATTCATTGTTGTGCCAGCTGATAGACCACTGATTGTCAGACTTCATTCACTCCCTTCTCGGCCTTTCAAGTTTCCGAACAAGGAGACCAATATTAAGACCGGCATTGTGCTGTTGATTAGCCGCATTGGGACCAGGATGATATCGATCTGCCGCTGGCTGCTGCTATGATTGCTTTTGTTCCACTGTATTTGGTAATGTAATATGTATTGCTAATGCGGTAGGTGTATAACTTACCATGATGGATTTTTTATGTTTTGTCATGTTAATTTTACAGAAAATCGCGAGGAGAGTAAATTTGGAGTTGTTGATCCGAAATGTATGTAAATTTACATGTATAGATTGAAAAACCTTCAGTACTTTGAGTTAAAATCTACCTCTGACTCAAATTCAAGCTGACTGGGGAGGCTTAGTCGTTATAGTGCTCATCTTTGAATCCAAAGGTTGCCGGTTCAAACCTGAGAAAAGTTAGCTTTTTAAAGGTTCGATTCCGGACCCAGTTTCCATTTGTTATTGGGCTATTGATTATGCTTTCTAACAAATGGTCGTTGCTATATAGTAGTCTAACTAGACCAGGGATTGGATCGTTCCCCGTTAAACGCAAAAAATCTACTGGTGTATATACAAAAAAAAAAAAAAAAAAACATTTTGTAACTTATATCAAAGTTTTTTTTACATTTCATAGGGTCAATAATGATTTAAAATGTATGGCAAATGTTTTATCACCGTATATTAGAGAAAACATAAAAATAGATTTTTATACCGTACCTGCTCTATTCAGACAAATCTTAAATTATTTAATTATCAAGCTCAAAGTTTAAGAAATAAAATTTAAATATGTCTATGCAGCGGGAATATTTATAGTTTGTGAATAAAATATCTAAAACTACTGGATGTTTTATAGATTTATGCATTGAATGATCAGCCAAAAAACATACATTGTTTTGACTAGAAACAAGACATATACAGGGTGGAAAAAAAGTCTGGAAACGATTTAATATTTTTTTAAAGTACTTAAGTAACGAAACTAAAACTTTGCAGATTGATTTTGAGTGACTAAGACTACTTCCTAAAGTAATTAGTGTCGTTGGACCTCCAAGGAGGGACGGTCCACAAGGAGTAAGAAGAAAATCTTAAATGTAAGCATAGGTCAATATGTACATCAAATTAAAAGTCTCTGAGAATGGAGGACAATGCCGCAAACCCGACTTCAAAATAATGACCGAGTCAAAAATGGCGAGTGATCAAACTTTGTATTAAAATCATATTGCGGAAAACAAAAAATGCAATAACTCCTGATCCACTCGACCTTTTGAGGTCGGGTTTGTGGCAAATTGCTCAGAACGCAAAGCCCTTTAAAATGATGTATCATATGAAGCCAATGCCGTTTCCCTGACGACCTCCACTAGGGACGTCCCTAAAGGAAGTCTTGGGAAAAACTTCATTCAGCTTACATTTAGGATTTTCTTCTTACTCCTTGTGGACCGTCCCTCCTTGGAGGTCCAAGGACACTAAGTACTCTAAGAAGTAGTCTTAGTCACTCAAAATCAATATGCAAAGTTTTAGTTTTGTTACTTAAATACTTTAAAAAATATTATATCGTTTCCAGACTTTTTTCCACCCTGTATATATATATATATATATATATATATATATATATATATATATATATATATATATATATATATATATATATATATATATATATAATAAATTATATATAAGCGTAAACTATATGTATCCAATTGACATTCTAGAATTTTATTAACGACGGACCATCTTAGCCATTTTTGAAGAATGTGTAGTACGTTACCCTTACACGCGTTATTACATAATGCAGGTACTATTATCTATATTATATTAATAGAGAAACATGAACATTTTCCATATTTTTCTCAGCTTGTGTGCGCCGTAGGAGAAATCTGCACAAATCGTTAGATATGTGTCCATCTAAACCCATTAATTTACATCTGCCCTCAGGCCTACGCCTTACATTCTATAAATGTTTCAATGTTAATTTTATGGAAAAATAGTAATTCACTGAATAATCATATTTCAACAGCTGTTGTAATAAGAAATGCTAGCAAAGAAGGGAAATGTATGTTTCACTTATAAAATACAGGGTGATTTTCTTAAAGTGATCCAATAGCTAACTTTTTTATTTTAAATTTGACAGTATACTTCTTATGGGGAACCCCCTCTACTTTTTTATTCTGGTTTCAGATATGTATTTCACTTTTCAAAAATTCCCGCCATTTTTCCAATATGGCGGCCAACTTTAAAATTTCTTATGTAACACCCTACATTTTATGGTGTTTTTGAATTTTCCATGTTATTTTAAGACTTTTTTATTCTTTGTCATTTTTCTCTAAACCTAACGGTTAGGGAGTTAGGGGCAATTGAAGTTCATTATTAGTGCCATAAGAATAACATGGGGCAAACTTTATCTGCCCATATCTCCGAAACCATTGATAAAAATAAAAAATACTCAAGAATAAAAATGTCTTAAATTGATGTTTTAAGAACATTTCACTAATAAAAATGATCATTTGCGCATAAATTAACTTCTTTTCAATATGGCGGACAAAATATAAAATTTTCAAAAAAAGTTTTTGTTATTATGAAAAAAATGTTTTTAAAACATCAATTTAAGACATTTTTATTCTTGAGTATTTTTTATTTTTATCAATGGTTTCGGAGATATGGGCAGATAAAGTTTGCCCCATGTTATTCTTATGGCACTAATAATGAACTTCAATTGCCCCTAACTCCCTAACCGTTAGGTTTAGAGAAAAATGACAAAGAATAAAAAAGTCTTAAAATAACATGGAAAATTCAAAAACACCATAAAATGTAGGGTGTTACATAAGAAATTTTAAAGTTGGCCGCCATATTGGAAAAATGGCGGGAATTTTTGAAAAGTGAAATACATATCTGAAACCAGAATAAAAAAGTAGAGGGGGTTCCCCATAAGAAGTATACTGTCAAATTTAAAATAAAAAAGTTAGCTATTGGATCACTTTAAGAAAATCACCCTGTATATTTAACTAATTTGGTCCAGATCAAGTGATTTTATTTTCGAGTTGTTACCAGTGGGTGATTTTTAGGTGTGATAAATAACCAGTAACAGACTACATGAATAAACAAACACCTTAGATATTCTTGGGAAATTAAAAAAACAATGCGAGTATTACTAAATTTAGAAAAGGTGTTTGTTTTCGTATGTGAGGTCCCTGTCTCAAAATAGTGATTTAGTGGTTTGTTAGATCCATCTTCGTTGAGGTGGCCATTCAGTTGAACAATGCAGGTTTCTCCATATAAGTAAAGTTCAAGTAGCATCATGTTTTCAGTCCTCTGTTAAAGAACGTCTCCCTGTAATGTAAATAAAGCTCATGAAATAGGCATATTGCAAATAACCCAAGCTATAAGCATACTTTCTACTCGTACAACGGTACAAAGTTTTATTGAAACTCGTAATATGTTATGCCTACAAGCGTAGGCCACATTTTAAGAAGGTGACCATTCTTCCTTGAGCAGATGTTTTTTTTTTTCATACGTTTAACTTTTATGATAACAAATAAAATGAAAATACAATACAGATTTCCATTAAACACTAATTATAAGAAAAAACAGATGATCTCGTTTTTCAGGTGTGGTTGTTACAGAGATCCTCTTTAAATCTCCACATCGTCTTATCAATTGTGTATGTTACAGTGGTGAGCCTTTTACTAATATCAGTCTCAACCTCGTCTTAGCAGTAATGGTTGTTACAGAGATCATATATTGAAATCAACCTCCACCTCGTTTTATCAGTTGATGTTGCATTGAACACCTCCTGATATCTAACCAACATCCCGTCTTATCAGTTTTTGTTGAGCTCCTAATGATATTCACCTCCATTACGTCTTATCGGTTTATTTTGCTACCGCATTTTACATGGCCAACAATCCCGTAGAGTTGCCTATCTATAATACCTCCTGTTATCAAACCTCCACCTCGTCTTATCAGTTGTGGTTGTTATAGAGACCTTTTTTTCATATCAATGTCTGCCTCTTCTCATCAGTTGTTGTTACAGAGGCTGACCATTCCACTAGTCCCGCGGAACTGCCTATCTTTGGTGAGCCCCTCATCGATATCAGTTTGATCTCGTTTTCCAGGTGTGGTTGTTTATTCTTCTTTTCAGTGCTCATTCTTATTTCAACATCCACATCGCCTTATCAGTTGAGCCTCTATCTCTGGTGAGCCCCTCACTGTTATCAGCATCCACGTGGTCTTATCAGTTTATGTTGTTACAGAGGTAGACCAGGCCACCAGTCCCGCTGAGCTGCCTATCTCTGGCGAGCCCCTCACTGATATCAGTCTCGACCTCATCTTATCAGTTGATGTTGTTACAGAGGTGGACCAGGCCACCAGTCCCGCAGAGCTGCCTATCTCAGGCGAGCCCCTCACTGATATTAGCCTCGACCTCGTCTTATCAGTTGATGTTGTTACAGAGGTGGACCAGGCCACCAGTCCCGCGGAGCTGCCTATCTCTGGCGAGCCCCTCACTGATATCAGTCTCGACCTCATCTTATCAGTTGATGTTGTTACAGAGGTGGACCAGGCCACCAGTCCCGCAGAGCTGCCTATCTCTGGCGAGCCCCTCACTGATATTAGCCTCGACCTCGTCTTATCAGTTGATGTTGTTACAGAGGTGGACCAGGCCACCAGTCCCGCGGAGCTGCCTATCTCTGGCGAGCCCCTCACTGATATCAGTCTCGACCTCATCTTATCAGTTGATGTTGTTACAGAGGTGGACCAGGCCACCAGTCCCGCGGAGCTGCCTATCTCTGGTGAGCCCCTCACTGATATCAGCCTCGACCTTGTCTTATCAGTTGATGTTGTTACAGAGGTGGACCAGGCCACCAGTCCCGCGGAGCTGCCTATCTCTTGCGAGCCCCTCACTGATCAGTTGATGTTGTTACAGAGGTGGACCAGGCCACCAGTCCCGCAGAGCTGCCTATCTCTGGCGAGCCCCTCACTGATATCAGTCTCGACCTCATCTTATCAGTTGATATTGTTACAGAGGTGGACCAGGCCACCAGTCCCGCAGAGCTGCCTATCTCTGGCGAGCCCCTTACTGATATCAGTCTCGACCTCATCTTATCAGTTGATGTTGTTACAGAGGTGGACCAGGTCACCAGTCCCGCAGAGCTGCCTATCTCTGGCGAGCCCCTTACTGATATCAGTCTCGACCTCATCTTATCAGTTGATGTTGTTACAGAGGTGGTCCAGGCCACCAGTCCCGCGGAGCTGCCTATCTCTGGCGAGCCCCTTACTGATATCAGTCTCGACCTCATCTTATCAGTTGATGTTGTTACAGAGGTGGACCAGGCCACCAGTCCCGCGAAGCTGCCTATCTCTGGCGAGCCCCTCACTGATTTCAGCCTCGACCTTGTCTTATCAGTTGATGTTGTTACAGAGGTGGACCAGGCCACCAGTCCCGCGGAGCTGCCTATCTCTGGCGAGCCCCTTACTGATATCAGCCTCGACCTTGTCATATCAGTTGATGTTGTTACAGAGGTGGACCAGGCCACCAGTCCCGCGGAGCTGCCTATTTCTGGCGAGCCCCTTACTGATATCAGTCTCGACCTCATCTTATCAGTTGATGTTGTTACAGAGGTGGACCAGGCCACCAGTCCCGCAGAGCTGCCTATCTCTGGCGAGCCCCTCACTGATATCAGTCTCGACCTCATCTTATCAGTTGATGTTGTTACAGAGGTGGACCAGGCCACCAGTCCCGCAGAGCTGCCTATCTCTGGCGAGCCCCTTACTGATATCAGTCTCGACCTCATCTTATCAGTTGATGTTGTTACAGAGGTGGACCAGGCCACCAGTCCCGCAGAGCTGCCTATCTCTGGCGAACCCCTTACTGATATCAGTCTCGACCTCATCTTATCAGTTGATGTTGTTACAGAGGTGGTCCAGGCCACCAGTCCCGCGGAGCTGCCTATCTCTGGCGAGCCCCTTACTGATATCAGTCTCGACCTCATCTTATCAGTTGATGTTGTTACAGAGGTGGACCAGGCCACCAGTCCCGCGAAGCTGCCTATCTCTGGCGAGCCCCTCACTGATATCAGCCTCGACCTTGTCTTATCAGTTGATTACAGAGGTGGACCAGGCCACCAGTCCCGCGGAGCTGCCTATCTCTGGCGAGCCCCTTACTGATATCAGCCTCGACCTTGTCATATCAGTTGATGTTGTTACAGAGGTGGACCAGGCCACCAGTCCTGCGGAGCTGCCTATTTCTGGCGAGCCCCTTACTGATATCAGTCTCGACCTCATCTTATCAGTTGATGTTGTTACAGAGATGGACCAGGCCACCAGTCCCGCAGAGCTGCTTATCTCTGGCGAGCCCCTCACTGATATCAGTCTCGACCTCATCTTATCAGTTGATGTTGTTACAGAGGTGGACCAGGCCACCAGTCCCGCAGAGCTGCCTATCTCTGGCGAGCCCCTCACTGATATCAGCCTCGACCTCGTCTTCCCCAAGGGCAACCCCTACTTCACTCTCAATGGGAAGAAGCTTCAATTGCTTTCTCCTCTAGACCGCGACAAGGATAACCTCTCTCACATAGTTTTCCAGGTGAGTAATTCTACCTCTATTATTTAAATCTACATTTGTTTGCAGAGTTTATTATTTCTTTCCAACTATTCTTTATATTATTATTAAATAATATGTTCTTTTACTTATAGACACAGCTTTAGTTAATTTTATTTATCTGTTATTTTACATTAAAATGAAACGCTCTTTTCAACTGTAACTTAAAATTATTTCACATACGTGTCAGCAGTTACGTAGGCCAATACAATGTACTATGTAAAATATTTTATTTTAGACATAACTTAAGTCATAAATCTAATGGTGTATTTGAAACCAAGCATTTTAAGATTTGATGGTTCTTTTTTAAATATTCAAAAAAAGTTCAGATATTTTACAATTATATGGGTCAATATTTTCATTATATTTTCAGATATTATAGTTTCACTTATTAAAGAAAGTTGTTACACTTGCTAACGTTCATAAGGGATATGAAGAAATAAAATAGTTAAAGCTTTACTTTAAAAATTATTTTAAATCGTATAATGCAATAACTATTATATTATATGGTGTATGACCGACAGGAAATACACAATCAGTTCCACTTTCACTGCACGACAGGCGTGGCTGGCTCTTGTAATTACATGGAGCCTAACAAAACTTGGCGACTAATGAGCGGTGGCGCTGGACTATCACTTTCAGCGGCTCACGATCCGTCAAGCACGCCTCATGCGAAGCTCATTATATCTTAGATTTAAATTTAATGTGCCTCTCACATAGGGAATCTTTTAATTTTTTATAAACAGAAATATTGGACTTTGATAATGCGGTTCAACGCAATCGGGCTAAGAAGAGTCTTGTAATAGATATTTACATACATCTACGTACATATATAAAGAGACAAAAATACATAGTGCTGCACACAAAAAGATATTTCAAAGCTTTTCCAACAAGGTAAATAATATTCGTTGTGTACCCCAAAGGGTCAAACGGTGTGCATAAATTATATTGCTACGTTCTGACCAGGAGGGTCCAAGACCTATTGACTTAAAAACTCTCTGGAGCTCTTCTTGTGATCTGACTTTATTCCTCAACATCCGATCTTGACAAACTGTGACATCTTTCTGTTATGTTAAAAATAAAGTGTTTACTTCCTCATGACCATTACCTATTATAATCAAGATGGCAAATAAAAGGAGCTAAAGAGAGTCAATACCTTTGGACGCTCGCCTGGCCTGGTCATTACTTGCCTGTAGAATTTATGTCCGTTCTGGAACGGAATGTGGAAAATTTATATAAAATTGTGGGGAAAACTTTGAAATTTCCTCTTTCAAATGATAATACTTTTGACTTTTGTCTCTTGACAAGAACCGTTTTACCATGTACATTAAACAGTGAATTCTTTGTACATGTACTTGGGCCAAGCAATATACATTTCCAGATTATCTTTACTACGTCTATTATCGTTTTCCAGCTGACGTGTACAGTGCGAGCGACGCGGAAGAAGAAGACGATCCCCGTGATTGTGAGGGTAGTGGATGTAAACGACAACCCTCCTATGTTCATCAACACGCCCTACAACACCACCATCTCCGAGGTACTCATACAAATTATTATCTCAAAAGGAGATAGAAGTTTATTTTACTAGATAAGACTACAATTCGGAGAGACCATAGCTTTATGTTGCCTTATTAGGCCTATATACTGTAATTCAATTAAATGAAAACCCATAAAAATGGCTTTAGATCAAAGTTATTCTCAGAATACATTATCCTGTGGCAATGAAACAAACTTTAGGCCCAGAATCATGCCTACAAAAAGCAGGTAATTATTAAATCGGTTTCTCCGCCCTTTTTAACTCTTCTACGAAGCAAGAGCTACACTTTAGCCTATCTGATACATTACAAACATCTTACTCACTCTCCAGTTCAACTCATTTTAAAAGACCGGACACAGAGTACCTCTCTGTTTCAAGAAAAATATAGAATTTTTGTATTTTAGATGACTTTTTACAGATTTGAATATCAGGTAAGGTTTGTGTGTATCTTGCCTTGCTTGCCCGAACCCGGTTCAGATCCACTTAAACAAACTCGCCCTATCACCTCTATTCACGCAACCATATTCAGTCGTAAGCTGGCTGAACGATAAAATTTCTAATCTTCCTCTACTTTTAATCTTTCTCTATCTACCTCAGCGTTGACCACCGCGGCTGCCGCGGCTACTTTCATTACTTTCCTCTCCCACGCTGACGTCACGTCGCCATGGCAGGTCACGTGATGTCCCCCTCGTCACGTGACCCCCCGACCCTCACGCACTCTGTGTTATGCAGGCTCAGCACCGGAGACACCGCCTTATCGCATAATTACCTGTAGTATACGAGGAGAAACCGCGGACTCCGACCCGATCTTCGCCGCCATCGCAACAGCCAATTATGCGATTAGCGTGGCCAATATGTGACCGTGTACCGGGGAAACCACTCGCATGTAAGGGTTTCCGTATGAAGTAAGATTTGAGATAATGAGATATGTTTATGTCACTTGTAGCCTGTTAATCAGTAAAGCAGTTTTAATTGTACAGAACTTTAAATTATTTTTGTGTGTATTTGTAATACGATTAAACATACGATTCTTATTTTTTATCTCTTATTTTTTTGTGAAAAAGATAAAACACTTAATCCCGATATATCTGTGAGCTTGCAACTTGTACTTTTGAAGATGCAGATGCAACTGATGAAATAGTAGCCTAAACGAAATCACACTAAGTTTCTTTGTAGTTAGAATAATACAAAATACCTGTAACAAATAATACTGTCCCAAAAATTGATATGATGGTTTCTCCATGATTACCAAATATAGTGCTTTGGTTATAGCTTACTTACGTGAATCATTGTTTTTGGGTAATAACATTAGCCAATGATAGCTTATTGATAGCTACTATGATAGCTACAATGATAGCTACAATGATAGCTTATTGGCTGTGATAGCTACAAACTTATGGCGATGATTATTTATAGGTAAAAAATAAATTCTATGATCTCCGAGCTATATGGCGTCCTCTTGCCATTTTAGACCAGACACGTCGGCTCGGACCCGAGGGCTCGTCTGTGAATCATCGTCCTGACCTGCCCAACTGATGTGGGCGCTGCCGCTATAGTCCCCTGAGGATTCACCGGGCTCTAATCTCGTCTAGAATAACGATACAATAGTCTTCCGATCTCCCGTATACCGAATAAGCAACAATCAATTCAAACTACAGTCATCAATTAATTCAGTCCCGCAAATTATAAAGCTGCTCATTCCGATCACGGTCTATCGGAAAAACACAGATTAATTTTAATTATTTTTTATTAGGCCTTCTCAGAGAAGTTCTTGGTTTACATTCGCTAATGTAGTTGAATATGTAGGTTAACTGACCCAAAGCAAAAGGGGTGCTTTAAAGTAATTTCAATCGTCAAAAATGTTATTTGAAGTTTAATAATCAAATTTAGAATGAAATTGGGTAACAACCGAAAATGCGATGACCCATTGACTCATAATGAAGACTGTCCTGACACACTTGTGAAAAAGTGGCATTACTTATTCTCAAAATTTTCAAAGGGATTAAACAACAGATTTTTGTACATTTCCAAAACTAAATTCCTAATGTGCTCCAAAACCGGCTTCATTCTAAATTGAATATAAGTATACAATTTGTACTTATTTATTTATTTAATAATTCCCGACGAAAATCACGGAAATATTAAAATTTTACTGACAAAGCATAGATACACGGTATCCGGTCGGCCGGTACCGGGATCGCGCGTCGTCCACGCGCCCGCACGCGCCTTCACGCGCATTTCCGCGGCGGCGTCTACGGTCATTTACAGTTTACACGCCCACAGGTCACCATAACTAGTGTTTATATGGAGCCAGTCAAGCGTTACTTTCACGAGGCCGAATTTAAGTGGGCGTCCTGCCGATTTTTTACTAGAGAGGAAAGGAACTATTTTAAACCTTGGAAGATCGGTTATTGATTTTGACATTGGTTGAGGTTATTTGATTAGTTGATTCGGAGCTGTGTGACGAGTGACATTTCATTTATTTGAAAAATATAATGTAATCACCTACCACTTGTTGAAACATCAGTGCGGCCCAACGGAAAACTTTCACATGAGTTTTTGAACAGTGTGAAAACTTATACAAATTCGCGACTTCTAAATCAGATCTACAATATATTTAACAGACTACTACATTTTTGTGTCAATACAAAGTTCACTTTTCATCTGGTGAATACTACATCGGGATTTTAAATAGAATAAAACGGGTTTGTTGCTTAATTGCCTAACTGTAGGCCTACCCATAATTATTTACAAATAAAAAGTTCTAATACAATTTTATTATACATTGGACCATGTTAACCACAATGTTACAAACACTAGGTAAATGAAAAAAATTAATTATAATTGTATATTTTATGCGCCGTAGTTTTATTTCTACTACAAGACTCATACCCGCGATATTTAATAGTGTAAACTCTTTAACACAATTTTATTTTCACTTCCAACTTCAGTATGGCGAACAGTAAAACTATTTCTACCGGTCCACTGATAGCCTGTGAGCTCGCCGGAGGCTTCGATTGTCTAGGGTCACGCACCTTCTCGGTCACGCAGGAGTCAGGAGGCGTCTAGTGGACCTGGGGCAGCCGAGGAAACATTCACGCGTGACGTTGGTATTGTGATTCTTTTAAGTTAACCATCAGAAGGAAGTTAAAACATATGAGAACGAAAACAGCGATGAGCCTGTTTGTTTAGGTGTTGCCACTGTTGAACAGTCAATATGTAGAGACTTTAACGGCTGGGCTGCATCTAGAGCTGGGTGGATTCGGCAATAAAATTACGTAGCTTACATTTCACTGATAAGAATGTTATGAGTTTTTCATATTGTAAAAGTTTCACTTTAAGTACTTTATTTAACAATTTATTTGGAATATGTATCTACAATAAAGATACGTAAAGCGCTATTAATTTTAGGGATGGAAAATTTTACTACACAGAAAAAACTGTTTTGTTGGCGCAACAAAATTTATTTTGTTGCCGTCGTTTTGTTGAGGTAACCAAATAAATTGGTCAAACCAACAAAACCAATGGTTTGGATCAACAAAAGGGATTTGGTTATAAAATTTGGTATTCCCGACAAAAAATGTTTTGTTGTGGCAACAAAACTTATTTTGTTGCCCTCGTTTTGTTGAGGGAACCAAATAAATTGGTCAAACCAACAAAACCAATGGTTTGGATCAACAAAATGGGTTTGGTTATAAAATTTGGTATTCCCAACCAAATATTTTGTTTACCCACATTGCACTGAATATTTATTTCACGTCAAATAAACGTTCAACGTGAATCAGTAAGTTATTTCACATTTGGGCTAACTTTTTGAGTTTTAACAAAGCTCTGAACGGAGGCCGAGTAAAAAATTGCTAAGTAGTAAATTAGAACCGCTAATTTCACAGCTCCCGTGGCTCAGGTGGTTAGAGCGTCAGGTCATTGAATATGAGGTTGAGGGTTCGATTCCCGTCACAGATGCATACTTTTTGATTTACTTTTTTTTACTTATTTACTTTTTTTTAATCTGTTGGTTGGCATAAATGCATTAATTCATGAATTTTTATGTAAAAATAATACTTTTCAATAACTCAGGCCAACAAAATGGTTTTGTTAATTCAACAAAATGTATCAGGATTTTGTTGAAATAACAATATAACTTTTTGTTGCAATTACAAAAAATTTTTGTTGCTTTAACCAAAAAATTTTAACAAAATTATTTTGTTAGTCCAACAAAAAATATAGTTGTCCCTATTTCAACCAAATTTTTTTGTTGGGACAACAATTTTTTTGTTACCCCAACAAAACAGTTTTTTCAGTGTATTGATACTGTGCATGTATTCCTAAAATTTAAAAATTATGAAAAATATTTTAAAACTTTGATTTTTTTGTCCAATATTAAATACTGATATGAGGTTTACGATAGTGAAAAATGTGGAGTTTTCGAGAGAATTGCTTTGATAAGTATGATTTAATTATAGGGAAAGAGTGTAACTCTCAACCCAATAATAATTTCTAAGTCTATATACACTCATATATAATACATAATACGCTAAGGGTTTTTTTGTAATTGGTACTGCTACAATTTTTAATAGATTTTTTTAATTTTTTTCGTTTAAAGTTTCAATGCTAATCCTATGAAGAAGAGTAATTGATAGAATCATTAGACAACTGTTGTCATAACAAATACTAGCAGATCAGGAAGAACAGATGTTTCAGTTATGAACTTTTTCTAACGAATTGGGTCCAGACGGTATTTATAACATAACATTTTGGTCGAATTTCGACCAGGGAGAAAATTGACAGACTCAGTAGTTTTAATTGACGGACATAAATAAAACATATAACATAAATTAAACAAACGTTTATGTGGAGTAAATCTTACTTACTAAACCATGCGTTTAAAAATCAATAAGTTTAAATTCATTGCACTATGCCAACCATCTTTACTAGACAGCGATAAAGTAGCCATTATAACGAGGTACATTAAACTCCGCAATACAATTTGAGCAACCAAGGTCCCTCCCTAGGCCTTGACAACGCTTGGACCGTGAAGACGGACAATTCATCAAGGTCAGAGTGGAGACACCGCAGGAGACACAATAGACTTGGCGCATTGGACAACTATCGGGAGACAATATTATCTGATACAGTACCTTACATTTACTTATTTGTAAATTGATTATTGATGCTATTAAAAATCAGCTACGGGTTTCCATAGGAAAATCCAAATATCCTATTAGGATCTCTTGAACTTCTCTCCCTCCCTCCACAAACCCATACATTCATACTTTTCTGCAGTCGTAGACACTAGGTAAACATATTTTCCTTCCTCCTCTTCTTCTTCTTGGTTACTCTCTGTTTTTAGTTCATTATTGTAAGGTTTATGCTATTCGAAAAAATCATATAGAATATAGTTAGGAATATTGAAGATATATTGTTTTATTTTTTTTTTTTTAGAAAATGTTTTGTTATTTGGAATATTTTTTTATAATCTTTGGGAGATAGTTATTATAAAATGTTTCCCAATAATGGATGGTGTTTTGCTTAATTTTTAGCCTATGGTAATAAAATGTAAGTTTATTTTGTTTCTTAAGTACAACTATTGCATTTTGAACGTTTTTAAAAGTGGTCTGGTAAATTTATGGCTTCAAAAATGTAGATTGATACAAGATAGTGTATTCTATTGTTGATGAAATGTGTACCCATTACCTCTCAAGCCCTAAATCGATATCCTAAGTCCAAGTTATCAAGCACCAATTCATATGTGACTTGGCATTACAACACTACTCCAAATCGCCGCCAACCCACACCCGGTTGCAGTGACCCGAATCCGTCAGCGACCATTGTCCCGTTGTCACCTGCGCCGCGTTGGTGCTGCACTCTCGTGGGTGGCGTTGCCAAACTTGGCCGATGACGTCATCCCCTTCACTCCCCGGCCTTGATCTTCAGCGGTCACGACCACGGCTGGACGCTGATGGCTCTATCCAGTAGCCAGGGGCCCCTGCCACTCCCTCCCCGTCCGCTCGCCCTATCGCCCATCTCATCTCGTGCCGTATTGTTGGCAGCTTTGTTGGCTTTGTTGGAAGCCAGTTGATGCCCGAGATAGGGGGACGTTGAGTCGCTAGGTAATAGAGATCCCGGATAGGTTACCGGTTTGAAAACTGGAGGTGATAGTGTAGGTTATATTACAGGAAGTGCAAATTGTATACTTTTACCTCTGGCCTTTAATACGCCAGTAGATGAGTGATATTCAATCACTCGAAGAAGGCGGGTTACCATATAATTTTGAGACCAACCAACATTTTTTGTAGTGCCATAGACTCACTAACATAACCACAATTACCCTACCTCCCCCCACGGTGAATTCAGGAAACCAAATAAGAGACATTTATTTATTCTTTATAAATTTTATTATTTATATTTATTTCGACAAATTGAAAACAATACAGTAAACTATTTTTTTTAGGCAAGATGAAGAAACAGAACCGGTTTGAGTAATCATTAATCGAATGCATCAAAAATTTTTAACTTACTTTGTCACTAAGAAGGAATTAGATAATAATAAATGAACTCTCGATTCCTGTATAACACTGTGTTGTTTGTTGTAAACAATAATAATTTTGCTAAATCCTTAAAACCCCTGACAAGTAGCAACCATGGGCCGGATACTTGACACCAGACATCAGGACGTTTGTTAACCCTAGTTATTGTTAAGCATTTATTTGCTCTCAGCATTACAAATCGCCCGGTTTTTACAAGTCACTCTTAGTCGTTGTGAGAAACGATTACGTCTAATGAGAAACACCCTCTCTCCACCAAATATACGCTACAGCCTGAATAACCTTCAATAGTAACTAGAACTAATTTCTAGCAAGTTTACCTTCAAGCTACAAGGAACCCTAAGTGTGATTAAAAAAATAAATAAATAAATAAATAAGGCTAAGATAGTCACCAATCACCTAACTAGTAAAGTTAGTGCTGTTTTCTGTAAGTTTAACACAAAACCTTAGGCTTTGCTGAGTTGAGTTTGTAAAACTTAGGAAGATAACGACTGGCGTTGTCTATTTTTATTTATTCATTTTTTTAAGACTATGTAACACTTTACAAGATTTTGACATGGCAGGTACAGTGGCAAATTTAATGAAAGAAATTTGAACCACAAAATTTGTATCACCAGTGTTTGGCAGAAATGAATAGGCTTAAATCAATTTTTCACTGGGTATATCGCATATATTTTAGAATCTATCTAAACATATTTAATAATCGACATGGGTTTTTGTACAAGGAACTCTTCCCAACAGTTTTCAACCAATTTTAATGATTTTGACGTCATTGGATAGAGATCGTCGTGAAGTTGTTTCTAAAGTAAATTGGTAAATATCAACTTAAAAAGAGGGGCTCTACAAGGAATTAAAGTTCGTAATTTTCCCATTTGTTTAACATTGGCAAGGAAATTGATTTGTTTTTCAATTTAACAGCTAAAGTGTAAACATGGGACATCTGTCGGGGGCGAAAGCACTATCTTTGACTATATACACTACAGTGAAGTGTACATAGTCAATGGTACTATCTACCTGTTCACACGAGAGAGGTCATGTTAAAACACGGAGTGTACCTGGTTAACGAATTGTATTAAGTATGCGCGTGGAAAATATTTTGCGCATAATTGTGAACTGAGTATGGTCTAAAATATGCATTGGAGTATGGTTTGGGCCAAAGGGACTAGAGGAAAATAACGACATGTCCAACGAGCTATGAGTGAATGATAAATAACGTAAAACTTCCTCTAGAAGAAAAGCATGTAGACAAAGAACAACACATTAACATCACAAAGTTGATTTTTGTTTGATTTTGAAACGATAACCAGATGATGACGCCAGAGAGTGAAGAATTAATTGTGGCCTACTATATTAAATTTTGGTGTTGCCATTGATATGAAAACCTGCTAGAAGCACCATTTTTTGTTGAATCATTATATCTATATCTGGTTAATTAAGAAAATTGGATATATCTTGCCAATTAAGAAAATTGGATATATCTTATAGATTTAGTCCATAATATATACAGCCCCATGTGTAACTGACTCACTCACTTATATGGGATACGAAGTTCTGACGTAACGATTTAACCTAGAGACTTGAAATTTGGCATACGTCTAGCCTGAAAGAACAATGCTAAGGATAAAATCTTAAACTTGCAAATTTGTAGTTTTAACCTACTAAAAAAATTCAAAATGGCGGACTTCCGAAATTGTAATTTTAGTTTTTTGGCTCTAGCGGCCAAACGATTCGTCCTATCTAAAATCTGAGAACAATACTACGATAGGGAATTTAATTTTCTACAATTTCGGTCGTTTGACTTTTTATCGTATCTCGCACCGTTAAGCCTCCAGAGCGTTTTGAATGAAATGCCGTTTTCGGTTTTCGGGCTCTAGTGACTAAACCGATGGCCGTAAAAATTTTTTTAAGGTTCATTTCGATAGATCTTTTTAATATCTACAATTTCTTCCCTTGTATATTTTGCCGTATCTCTACTCGTTTACTCACAAAATTCATTTTTCACTTTTTCTGGATTTTGTTAACGTAAGTAGTGGGAAAATACCGGTTCTGGTCCACTAGAGAAATCGTAATTTTAGTTTTTCAGCTCTAGTGGCCTAACGGTTAGTCTTATCTGAAATATAAGAGCATATAACGATAGGGAATCGGATGATCTACAATTTTGGTCCTTTGACTTTTTGTCGTACATCGCACCGTTAACCCTCCAAACTGATTTTTGTGAAATTTATATTTAGATTTAGGGCCCTAGCGACTAAATGGTTTGTCCTACAAAAATGTTTAAATGACAACTTTTATAGGTCTTTTTAATATCTACAATTTTGATTCTAACATACTTTGCCGTATCTCTTTCCGTTTACTCTCAAAATAATTTTTCACTTTTTCCCAGTTTTGTGATAAATAAGCCAGTGGCTTTTGGCCCAACTAGAGAAATCGTAATTTTAGTATATTTCAACTCTAGCGGCTAAACGGTTAGGCCTTTCATAGATTTGGGACTACTACGGTACTGAATTGGATGAACTACGATTTTGGTCCTGTGACTTTGTCGTACATCGCACCAATTGCGTAAATCTCCAGACTAATTTTTGTGCAATAGCGTTTTCAGTTTTTCCACTCTACTGACAAAACGATTGATTCTATCGAAAAATGTTGCTGAATATGACTGATATATTTTATTAATGGCTTACAGTTTTCAGAACATTTTGCCGTATCTCTACACATTAGCTCTCAAAACAGATTTATTGCAGGACCAGAATAGTTACCGAAAACTTGAAATTGGGGACCTTACCTTCTTTTAAGAGACAATTAAAAATATGAATTCAGCTATTGTCGGGGCTGGTGTTACTAATTTACATACTTTTAGTAAGTTCTTCCTCGGATTGTAGGGAATCTTTTTAAAACTTTGGAGTCTTTTGTGATTTCTATCTCGTTTATCAGATTTTTATATTATTTCATTTTAATGTTATTTTATTGTTTTCACTGATTTATTGCAACAATTTTTGACGAATTTAAAAGCTTTAATTATTATTGATTGTGAGAAGTGTGCATTAGCCTTTTGTTACTGTCTTGTTTGTGCACTTCTTTGGTAAAGCTAACCTGTTTAACACTCGACTTTTTATTTACAAACTAATTCAGCGAACACATTGGAGTTAATAACCCTCAACAAGCCCGTTCACTGCATCAAGTTTTTACAGAAATTACGGAATTGGGGCAACAAATTAGGGAGTGGACCCTCCATTCAGCATAACACCCAGAATAAATAATTATTATATCACACTCAAAATATTTTAACAAATTTTAACTACGAAGAGTTATTAAAACAGATTCATAGGAGATTTTCAAAGCTTTTTTAACTATCGATTGTGAATTGTGTGTATTAAACGGTTTTGTTACTGTCTTGGCTGTTCAGTTCTTCCTGTGGAACTAACCAATTTCATACTTGACTTTTTATTAATTTACGAATTTAGGGACACCCCTAAGGGGGCATGGGGGCGGAGCCCCCATCGAGCCGTAGGCGAGTACATAGTATACACTGTGATGAACTGCATTGAATGAAGTTTAAATGTGACATGGGTTGCCGGTGCACATTATCTATCTCATTGCCATAATGGCTATATTAATAAATAATTATCATTCAGATTATGATAAGACGATTTTTATTTTTTTAACTTATTTTTTCACTTTGTGATTTTGAGGTAAGTGGTTGATGACATGCCCAATGAGTAATTTGTAAAGATAGCTGACTAGGGCCCTCGGTCTGTAAGCCACTATAGGTAGGGCCTATTAAGCTACGTGAAAACCTCGGTAGGCTTAGTAAAAAATGACAAAGTGTATGTAGGCATACAAAAAAATTGTCTAGTCCTTTACATCATGGACTAGTACATATTTTAATACACGACATGTTTTTTTTTTTTTTTTTTTTTTTTTTTTTTTTTTTTTTTTTATAAGGAACTCCTCCCACAGTTTTCATCAAGTGCGATTTTTATGATTTTGGTGTCATTGGGTAGAGCTCGATGTGAAGTTGTTTCTAAAGTAAATTGGTAAATATCCACTCAAAGGGAGGGGCCCTATGAGCCCTCAAAGTTCGTCATTTCTCCATTTGATTAACATGGATAAGGAAATTGATTGATTTTAAAGTTAACAGCTGTAAAGTGTAAACACCGGACATCATAAAAAACCATGGTGGAAATCAAAACCAATTCACATGTTTACACAAAGGAGGTTATGTTAAGACACCGAGTGCTCCCGGTTAACGAACTGTAATACTGATTACGTATGCATGCGGGAATCAAAACGTATTTGGATCAAAATTGTGACAGTTTCACAAATCGTGGTCTAAATTGAAGGTTTAACCAAAAATGCTATTGACACTTTCGGCAACAAACTTGTCATTACTAATAATTGCATCTTAGAACTTTGGAGAGTAAAGTCTGTTGACATAGTATACGTTTTTATACACATGTCCTTAAAGTAAAAGATTTCTTTGATATGATTTAAAATTCTTATCCACGAACGAGGAGCTAATTAAGCCCTCGTTGATCACTTAAAAACACTGTAAGACACTGAATTGTAGTGTGGGTACACTACAATTAAAAAAAGTCAATGCAAAAATTCTAATTTCTCAATAATTTCCACTCAACGCCACCAACAGGTTATTGGCCTGGAGGACTGGGGCATGGTCCATCGAGTAACCACCAGCCAGCAGTTCGGTTATGCAAGTCCAGCAGAACGTATGGCACTCGCAGCCCCGGGTGATTGTCCATTGTTGCGCCGCGGGTCTGCCAATAGCACGGTTCATGGGTAAGCGGCCGCCGAGCACATGCGTTCAGATTCGTTAAAACTGGAAATAACTGCGTTCTAAACCGCAACCGCAAAGGCCGCTAGGCAGACCGTGCAAGCTCACCTCTCACTCTGTTGAGACGCTGATGAGTGCGGGTAGTAGAAAAAAACACTCATCCACCTAAACATTCTAATGATTCATTTTCGAGGAAAATATATACCTCAACCTGCAGCGATAAAGGGAATCAATAATCTCAGTTTGATGATCTTTGTTGGGAAAATTCAGAAATTTTTTAGGTCACTCATGAAACTCCAGAAAAGTAAAACCGGTCAAATGGAACGTTTAATGAACTATTTTCATAAATCAAATAAAAATTACCTATTTCCAACGCATGACCTGAACCTAGTGGTCTAGAAACCGAATAATCTGAGTAACAACCACTAAAATGTAAATACAAAAACTGAGATCTGTTTTGGGTTTTCGGGGGCTTAATTTCAACTGTTTTACACAAAAACAGTGATGCAGTATTGTACTGGAGCCAAAGTTTTGCGGCACTACCGTACCTTAATTAGCTATGTCTAAAATTAAATCATCAAAACGTACAATGTCGGTATTTCAGGAATTAAAACAAGTAGATAATTACGTTGTTTCCAGTCACTAATAAAGTTTATTCATGTTGTTAAGCCTCCGAAGCTGATTAAGATAATTTATAAATAGGTCTACGTACCTCCGTCTTCAGCTCCAATAAATCCAAACTAATTTTGGACTACTATGGTTTCGACAAATAAATTGTCATCATCGGGTCCGATTTCACGAGGCCAAACGTCATTTCGTTGTCAAAAAGGTAAAATCCACACACACATAACACGAATATAGACGTGAATTATTCGTGTTATGTGTGTGTGGATTTTAACTTTTTGACAACGAAATGACGTTTGGCCTCGTGAAATCGGACCCGATGATGACAATTTATTTGTTGAAACCATGGTAGTCCAGGATTAGTTTGGATTTATTGGAGCTGAAGACGGAGGTACGTAACCTATTTATAATTGTCGCTAATAAAGGTTTCGTAAGAACCACTTGCAAGAAAAATGTAAAACATTTGATGATTACTTGCAGGAGATATAGAACAAAGTAGATATATCTTGGACAATCTTGGATATAGAAACAAAGAAATGAATAGAAAAATGAAGATGGGCATGGAAGTTATGATTTACTGGAAGCGCATCCCGGGCACGATCCCGCTGTCAGTTTCAATTATCCTCCACCTCGTCCCGGGTGACCCAGGGACGTGCGGGGACTGTTGGCTGTAGAAGGAAATATAATTAGCAGTAATGGGTCTAGCACGACGACAGCGGCAGCCAACTCCGGTACACAGGGTAGACTAAGACGAGACGCTCCAGCTACACAGCTACTCTGACGGATGCCAGTGTCAAGGCACCAATGATCAATTTTGCTTTGGTAGTGGCAATTTCGTTTCCGTAGTTCTTCGGAGCTCAACTACCCCTTTATGATACAGTGTGTTAATACATGTTCTGGGATACGTTTTTGTGATTTTTTTCTCTAGATCTCGAATAGGTAGGCGGAGTGTGTAAGGAATATTTAAATTTTTAATGACATAAAATGTGTAACAAATCGGATTTAATGACATAAGAATGTCTAATCAAACCAACGATCAACGCCTGATACATTATGAAAAGTTTGATTTTTATAGGCTCTTATTTACAAGCCATAGTCACAAAATTAGTTGCTTTTCGAGACATGAATATGTAAATCCATACTGAGAAGGGTTTATTTTGAGGGGTTGAAACACTCGATTTCTTGAACAAAAGTTAAATATGGCAACCATCATAGGCTATATAGTAAAATAGCTAATAATTTTTTGTTGTTGTCATAAATAAAACATCAAAGCCGTCTTGTTTATTATTTCACATTAGATGAGCATTTATGCAAACGTAAAATGCGATAACCACTTGTAATCTTTTACGATGTGTTTTAAGTTTCGATTAATATACAAAGTACGAACGCGGCACAGTACTAAAAACCTTTGAGTTAATTAATTATTTACTTCATACTAGAACTAAAATAACCACAATTCTAAAACGGTTTTAGATTTTGAATCGGCATTTTTAAAGTAAACTATTTTGAAAGCGAATATCAAAATCGGGTGAAGAGGCGCCGCCAAACAATAGACTAACAGTTCTCACCTATAAGGCTGCTGGCGCTGTGTTTATTACAGGTTCTCCTCTGCAGAGTCGACGACCTGTTTAGCATACAGTGGAGTCATCCGGACCACCGGGAACGGGCCGTGATAGAGGACCACTGGCTATGGAACTCGGGAAACGGACCGGGCAAGGAGGAGGTGCATATGACGGTGTTGGGCAAACTGAAGAATGGTGTTGTCAGCGATAAAGACACCTGGCAAAGAACACGAGAAGAGTGGGTTAATGGGATCACGCGTTGTATATTGAGTTGGGGATTTCGAAGTGAACGGAGCAAAACTAAACATAGAGTTGGAGACAGTCACTCTACGTGGTTCTGAGTGAATTGAGCAACTCCTCATGAGTAAAGTGTAGGTTATTCATTTTCTAGTTGATCAACTGCTGCTTTTAAATTTCAGTCAATATTGCCCCCCAAGAACCACTTATTGTCTAGTAATTAATGAGGAATATGCCACACACACTTAAAGTGGGAGGATAGCCGAGTTTTATACTGCTTACATCACAATACTGAGATTAACTGTTTGAGTAATAAGACTATCGCCGCATGATCGAAATTCGACCAAAGTAGTGTCAAATTGTTGGTGCTGGCTCAGTTCAAGGTCACCTGAGGGATGACGTCATCGAGGTCAATGACCTCACCGATGACGTCATCGATGACGTCATCGATTGCGTCATCGATGACGTCATCACTAATGACGTCATTTCTATGACGTCACACCCATGACGTCACAGAAATGACGTGCTGATGACGTCATCACCCCTTACGTCATCAAAATGACGTCACCGACGCCACTGAGGTCAAGGTCACGCCGAAACTTAAAATTTTTTGGCACTTTTGCCGTTTCTCGCACTAACGCTCCGAGTTTCAGTCAGAGTCCCCGTGACCTTGACCACTTGGAGCGAATTTTCGACGAGAAACGGCAAAAGTGCCAAGTTAAACTCGAGTTTCTGACATGACCCTGCCTAAATGGGCAATCGGTTATCCCTCAGGTGACCTTGAAACCAGCACAACACCAACAATTTGATATTACTGTGACCTTGAAAAACCTAACAACGGAGCGCCGACACCGATGCGCACCCCACGACAGCCACCGAGTTACTGACTGCCAGGCTCTGTGTACTCTAGGTATATGGGGACAGTGGAGGGGGAAATCTCAAGGTCATCCAAATGGAGTTTTAAAAAAGTTGAAGAGTAGAAAGACTACTCTTGTGCTTCCTGGGCGACCTCATCAATCTCTAATGGATCTGTAAACCAATCTGATCTGTAGCGGCAGGAGTCCAGAAAACAGGTGCACCCACCCATCAGGTTGTCCGTAGCATTTCCGACAATTGGTAAGATTGGAGAAGTGAAATTTAATACACCGCTGCGGACAACAAGTATATAAAAGTATTTGGAATTTGTAGATTTTGAAAGTTTGTAGTACCGGCGGTGGCAGCTGTTGGTTCTTGCATCTACACCTGCAACATCCGAAGCATTCACATTGCCGGCAGGCCAGCCCATCCACTTGCCACTTTGGTAAGAGGAAACACTTATCCTCACAGCAATAGGTTGTCCACCGTCTCTTCCTCCCAACGCTTCTTTGCACAATATGTGACGCCTTGTATCTCCAAACACCTATGCTCGCAACATGAGATGCGCTTACTTTTCCATAGTTGATGTTGCTTTGACGAGGGAGCACGATGAAGTGATGCTGTGGTCAGCTGGGAATGGGGTTTATATAAACTAAGGTGAGTGGAGGGGGAAAGGTCAAGGTCATCCAAATGGAGTTTTAAAAAAGAAAAGAGTAGAAAGACTACTCTTGTGTATCTATAGCGATTCTGCTATTGATAGTGAGTGCTTCTGTATGCCAAGTTGATCTGTACTGACAGGCTCCTAAATAATGTTTGCAAAAACCTGCAAAATGATTGTTGCACAATTTTGCAGCCAGTTAGCTGTTTTAATGTGAATTTCAATGCAACGTTCAGGGCAACAAGTGTACTTATGCCCTCTCATCTGGGTACACATGGAATGTCTTCAACTCCGGTTTCGGCTTCTTCCAAGACTTGCACTTACACATGCATTGACCAAAAGCTTCACATTTTCTACACGCCAGGCCATCCGCAACATCAATGTCATTCGGCCATGAAAAACATTTCCGTTCGCAACAGTAGTTGAGTTGACTCTCCATGTTGCTGTGGTGAAGGTGCGCGATGAAATGATGCTGCAGTCATTGAGAGTGCACCTTAAATAAAACTCAGTGGAGGGGGAAAGGTCAAGGTCATCCAAACGGAGTTTTAAAAAAGATAACTAGTCGTCCTCCTCCTCCTCCTCATCCGTTGTACTTAGAGAGCTGTCAGACGAAGAGCCCCCGTGCAGGTGCTCCCCAGATTGAAAAACAAATCAATTTTAAAACGAAGACCAGGATCTTGCATCATCAATTCCTTTAATTTTGTCACATACTAAGTCGACCTTGTGTAAGGTGTCAACAACAAGCTTCCAATTCGTTGGTTCGATATAAACTTGTAGTAGAGTCTGCCTCGCTGATAACCACATCCTCCGGCCGTATTGGAGTGTAAAGATGTGTAAAAGTTCTTTGGCTGTAGCTGAGGTTCAAGCTGGCTGGAAGTGGAAGGTTGAGTGTGGACCCCCTGTCGCATCGAAATCCATAGTCATTCTACATTCAATGTTGGGGTTTTCGTTTAATACATACACCAATTTCTCATGCAACATATCCACTTCTGCCGAGTCTTGCAGATGAACATTCCAGGAAAATGGCCATTCTTCATCCGTAGTGGAGTCAACTCGAGAAAGAGTGCTGTCCGCCATGATAGCTAAACAAGGAATGATGTGAGTCTACAGACTGTGGTAACAGTATTGAAAAGTAAGAGGGGGGTAAACCAAAAGTACGTGGAGGGGGTATTTTCAAGGTCATTTAATTTGGGTTTTAAAAAAAAGGAAATAGTGGAGGGGGAATTCTCAAGGTCATCCAATTTAGGTTTTAAAAAAAAAAGGAATGAAGCTTACTCCTCTTCAGCCTCGTTGTCCCCTGCATCTTCATCAGCCTCATCTTCATCGACGTCAGACTCGCCCGTAAGGATAGATCGGGGGACATGGGCGAATATTGTGGAGATTGTTGACCGTTGTTGTCGTCCCCTTGCATTCTAACTTGGGACCACTCATAATTTAAATTCATTTGTATTATGATCCCAGGGTTGTCCCGCAGTATTTCCTTCATACGTTCGCAAATTGACTCCAAATAGTGTACACTATCGACCGACAGTGTCCAACCCGTACTTGTACCGACATCAGTAGTGGAGTCAGCTTGGCTGATGGTGTTGTTGTCTGCCATGGTTGCTTGTCGGACAAGGAATGACGGTTGATGTGATGCTCATGCAGGAACATGGTGAAGTGGTGGGGGGGTGTGGTGGAGTAGTGGGGGAATTTTCAAGGTCATCCAAACGGAGTTTTAAAAAAAGGAAAAACTTACAAAGTAACATTGAAACTTTCCAATTGATGGTGGCGAGCGTTTTCTTCTGCAACCTTGCCGACACATGTGACTATGCCGTACAGTATGAAAAGTACAATCATAATAAGGCCGAACAATAAAAGATAGCCGTTGACTATCATGATATTTTCTGAGTGGATCTGTTTTCTTCTTATCGCCCTCTCCTGCATCCTCTTCTCCAACTCGTGGACGAAGTCACAACATGCGTGAGGACACCTTTCATCTGTTGGTAGGTTTGCCATTGTTGATGTTGTCGGTGTGGCTGTTGAAGATGGAATGAGGTTTCCAATTGCGATGTGCCATGTACACCAATAGTCAAGTGGTGGGGGTAACAAAGCAGTGGAGGGGGAAGTTTCAAGGTCATCCAAATTGTGTTTTAAAAAAACCTATCTTGTTACTGAGCTTATATGTCAGTAACAAGATAGGTGTTTCTGCTCTTTTACTTCTTTAATATAATGAAAAAATATACATATTCTACAATGGTTAGGACAAGAAATACAACTGCTAGTCAGCTGAAGTAGTCCAAGTTGTCTGGCTCGGTCTTCATGGACGCTGGTGAGGAAGCCGTCGAGGAGTGTCCAGGCTCTTCCTTTGACTGCCGGGTGTTCCGTATATTGCAAGCGTAAACTTGCACATTTATACGGTAGCCTCGTGCCACCATCAGCTGCAACTCCTTGTATAAGTCGTTTAGCTCCTGCTGAGTCTTGATGCTCACCTCCTCGTAACTTGCGCAACTAACGTTCAGAGACATCTTGATGTTGCTAGGTTGGCTGCTGGAGTAGAAATGAAGCCGAGGCACAGCGCTTGGAGGTACATGAAAAAGTGGTGGGAGTAATAGTGGTGGGGGTATAGAAAATCCAATTAAACAGTTCTAAACTTTTTCCATCGATACAATGGAATGGAACAAATAGCGCAGGTGTCCTTGTAATTTTCAAATCGAAACAGTGGCGCTAGAAATCCGAATTGTTTTATACCACCATCCTGTACGAATCGCCGAAGGTCTCTGACGGCGGCCTCGCCACAAGGCCTACAAAACTTTTCCCCGTCGTGGAACTTATACCAGGAGTATTCCGAATACCCTGTATTTTCCCTCCTGTAGCGTTTGACATCTTCTTTTATTGTTAGTGGGATGTTGTCTTGTAAACATGTTGGGAACAAGTCCTTGTGAGTTATAACTCGTTGTATGCAAAGCTCGTACAAGGTGCTCATCGTTTGCTAGTTGGCAAAAGACTGACCGTTTTTCGCATCCAAGCAGGTTTGAATCCTAGTGCGGTAGTGGGGGTAATTACAGTAGTGGGGGTAATTGTGAAATGCAAAGGTCAAAGGTCAAGGTCACCCGCGAAGTTTAAAAAAAATGCAACATATCAATACGTGAAGTCTGTCACATATTGATATGTTGCATTTTTTGTTTTTTTTTTTATTTTTTTTGTCTTTTATGATTTGTTTATTTATAAAACATTACAACAACAACATATGTACAACATTAAAACTTAAATCTAACACTGCTGCTTGTCAGCGATGTGGATGGTCAACTCTGTAGAATTGCTACCCGTGCAGCCGTGGGACACCAGGTATAGACACCCGGGTTGAATAGAGCGAAGATCCTCGTTTTGTAGAAGATGGACGAATCTCTTGGGCAGGTACACCTGGAACTTTGGTTCATCCCCCGGAGTAAACGGTGCCTCGCTGAGACTGCAGCAGATGGCCTCCCCAACTGTAGTCTCCATCTTCTTCATAGCATGGATTATGTAGTGCTTCTCGTCTTTTAGTTCCGAGCACTTCTTTAAAGGTAATATTGTTGACTTGGAGTGAGCATTGAACTGCTCGACCAAAGTCTGAAGGAACTGGTGAGATGCCATGGTCAGGTTACAGATCGTCTTCTTGCTCGGAGATGTTGTCGTCTCGGAATCTCGAGTAATACTCATGCCAGGTCCCTGTCTGCTCCCCACTTATATACTCTCCGTTACCCCCACCACTCCCCAATTCCCCACTTTGAAGGTAAGAGGCGAGTTTATAGGCATTTTTCAAAGCGCAATGTCTATCTTTATCATGTTCTGGGCTTTTTGTACAAATACATATGGTTTCCAGCATGTATTGATAATTCTTATCCAATTCCACATCATTAACCGGAACATGAGTAAATCCTTCGATCCATCTTTTCTTTTCCAGCCCCTTTGTGTAAATATTGGTAAACTTGTCTGAAAAGTGATGCATAATGTGATACAAGTCCGTGTAACTTGTAAAACCATCATACCAATCGATATGATGGAAGTGTTTTGAAATCCATCTGTTGGTAGTAGCGGCTTTACTAGTTAAAGACGAATAAGAACATGGTGGTTTAAATAAAAACGAATAAGGAACACTTGTATTCATGTCCAAAAACACAAGTTCTTTTATAATGAATCTATCATCATTACCACGAAACGCTTGAAACTCAATAATACCAGGCTTGGACTTTACTTGTTGTTCTTCTCCCTTGTCCATTTTGAAGGGTCACACGTCTGCTCATTACGAAGTCAGGAGGTCAACTGATTTCCACACCACGGTAGGTACTACTTTTATACCAGGCCGTACAGTTGTTGGCGCGTTGGTGTATATTTAACGTGGGCACCGTCCCCAATAGGCCTAACCCCACAAAATGTTGGTTATTGTTTTAAAAACTAACCATTGTCATTTAAGTTTCCATCTTTATATTTTCCTTATTTTCATTTTCATCACTAACACTTGATTCTTCTCCTCCATCTTCCTCTTCTTCCTGTTTTACTGATTTCTTATGTAGTTGAGCGTACTTTTCCAATTGTCTCCACATCTGTACTTCATGAGGAACTCTATTAAATATAGAAGTATCCACAGGTCCGTATAATATAGGTGCGTCCGGTTGTTTGTCCAAAGTGTCTTCCAGATAATCTTTAATAATCGAACTTGAAAACACCAGTTGTCTCAAGTATCTTGTTATAGGTTCAGTAGCACAAGTTAAAATGAAAAACTCCTCTCGATTAAGTTGAATTTTGTTATCATGTCTTGTTGTGTCTCTAAACCGTAGCTGATGATCACCACGTTGTTTAATGATATCAATTTCCACATTTGAATCCAAAAGTCCTACCCTTGTCTTTCTTCCAAACATGTTACTACTTAAATAGCATTCTAGCAGATGCAAATGTTTCATAAACGATTCCCAAGCACTGTCCGTAAACAAAATCATTTTGGGTCCATGAGTTAAAATTACAGTAGGGGAATAATCTGTAGATTTCATAACACCGATTAAAACACTTTTATCCAAACTGGAAGAGATTGGATAAAATATTCGCAAAAATACCTCACTCAATATGTTTGGAGAAATATTATCTTCAATATCCCTTTTTCTCTTTTGTATAGTCTTTCTTCTTTTACCTTTTTCTTCAACATTATTACTGGCGTGAAGTTGTCCGCAAACGTTTTGTTCACCTCCTTCCTGGTGACCTTGAGGATCTAAAAACTCAGATATCTCCTTCTCAATATCTACCACATTTTCAGGTGTACCACTAGGAGAAGCCATATTGAATACGATGCTACCCATACAACAGTAGGCAACAAACTGATGAGGAGCGGTCTGTACGCTCTGCTTTTATACTCGCGGAATGAAACAAAACCGGTTCTTACAATACATTTTTAACAATTCCAGTTAAAGGTGTGTATGTTACGATTTTATCATGTAGAATTAAACAGTATGCAGTTGTATTAGCCGGTATAGCATCGTTGAATTCCATTTCTATTTTTATATCCACACTTGAAGACTTTACTGATTCATTTTGTTTAGAACAATCGATTACAACTATTGGGTAGGCATCGAAATATTTGTCAGGTGGTAATAAAGGTGTATTTGTTTTACCGTAATATGAACTTTGGAATCTCGCGTACATATCGTACAATATACTGTATTTCTTCTTAGTGAATGACACATTTAAATTGTCGTATGGAAAGAATTGTGAATTTAAATAAACTTTAATATTTTTCAAGTCACAATGATCAAATTGTCCTGCATGTTTAGTAATGGCGTCTCTTCTACCTGTTTGTAAACCAAATATAATATATCTGGCTCGTTCTACATAATTCGATGTTTTAACAGTCCAAGTGTGTCGATCCGTAGTAGGTAAACTGGGATGCTCATGAAATTCCCAACTTCTAAATGGAATAACAATATCACGATCGGCTTTTAATTTTCTTAAAAGTAGCATTCTATGCTCGTCAGCCAATTTAACATGTGGAACTCTCCATACAATTTTGTCTAATTTTAATTTCCATTCTAAAGTCGCATCTGTAGTAGCATCTGCAGCTTTAATAATGTCTTTATCGTTAGAAGATCTCAACAAAACTAATTCTTGTTTAACGTTTAATATTATTTTCCTATAATCTTCAGCAAAACCAAGCAGCAAACGTAATGGAATATGAAAATCAAAATATCCATTTGGATTTGGAGTGATCGTGTCAATCGTAGGTAATACCCATCCGGCAGGTTTAAGTAAATTGGTTTCATTGGGTGTTATAGATGTTAATCCTTTTAAAGTTGTCGTAATACCTACTTTTTTAGTGGAATCAACTGTTACACCTGATATTTCATATCTAATTTCATCAAATAGGAAAGCCATAGGATTATTTATAAATGGAACTGTTGTACCAACAGTAGTACCGTCCTTTTTAGTAACTTGTCCTTCAATATACAAGTAACTTTCACATGGTAGTGTGTAAATGTCTTGATTTTGTATGGGAATACGGATTTCATCGTTATTGTTTAATTTCGATGAAGTGTAAGGGTTGTGGGTGTGATATTCTTTTTCCCATAGGGTTTCGTCGAATGTTGGACCCTGCGCTATATCCAGTATATCCATACTCGGTTAATTTTAATCCAATTCTCTCTAAGAAACGAATGTTCTCGCGTGTTAACTCCTCCACAGCTGAAGAGCTACTAATGCGGTTTCCCGTAGGTTGTTCGCTTTTAAATGTTAAACCCATGGTTTTGTATTAAAGTGTCGATTTTAAATGTAATCTAATCGTAATAGGCTCTTCTCTGAAGTCTACCAAGTTACCGTCTTGATCCAATACGCTCAACACGATGTCTGAAATGAAAGTGGTGTTCAACGGTAGATATACCAGGTTTTGTGGCTTTTCAACAATTTTAAATCCAGGTGGTACACTTGGGTAAAAAGTATGTATGATGTGGGTGTTAGCCCCATCCCTGTAAGCACCTTGTATAATGTTACAAGTTATGTCTATACTATTGACTTTTAATATTGTTACTGTTTTCTTACCGGAATGTGTTACATCTGGTTCTAAAACAGGCTCATCGTTGGAAAATCCTAATAAATCACCAATTGAGTTTGGTTGAGTGAAATCTATATAATATTTGGAAGTAATTTCAGCTTTCATCGTATTATTATTACCTTTTAATGTTATATTGTCTTTTCCCATTTTAGTTTGCAAAAATTCATTTATATGATCAATTTCATAAGAACCTGTGGGTAACCTGCACTCTTGTAAGTCTGTAAATTTTCCACTGGCATCCTTTCCCTTATAATAATGCAATACGTTATTTTTACCTTCCGTAACATTGGGGATAGAGTTGTAAGTTGTAAAATCCAATAGTGCCGCCTCCCAAAACCTTCCTTTTTGCAAGCGTAACGCTGGAAAAAGGATACTTCGTAAAGTGGACGATTTTCCTGTTAATGATACCGTATAGGAAGACATCTCAATAGTGACTGATACTTTTAGCTAGAAATTCCAAACATAAATGGCCGCATATTGAAGTATTATCAGGTTGTTCTCTTTTATAGTTATAATATATGTTTTTAGCAGATTTAAAGTAATTTTGAAGTTCTTTTGGTGGTGGCAAATTACCGAAACTATCAAAATAATATACATTGTTATTTAGTTTCTTATAACAAACCCAATGGGTGCCAGGCCCTTCAGTATTATCCAAATTTACAATTCCAGTCTCATTTTGCCACATTTTCTTTGGTAAACTGTCTTTCATAAACACACCGCGGAAAAATGGTATTTTTAAACAGGAAATATATTTAAATAATTCAATATTGGTTAATGCTTTATGTGGTATGACCAATTGATTTCTTTCATTTAATATGCACGATAAGGTCTTAGGTAAAGACCTGCCCCGTTTTTTACCATTGACCACACGGTGGGCTTCTTCCTGCCTTTTCTTGTAGATCGTCGTCTTCTTTTTATATTTCCTCCATGTTTTCTTGTGGTTGACCTCCTTTTTACTCTCCTTCTCCTCCTTCTTCCACCTCCTACTGCTGTTTTAGCCTTCATACCTGCTGTTACTGCTAAAGCTGCTGCTTTTTCTGCTATGCTAGCGTCACTTGATTTTACTCGTTGCCAAGCTATGTCCGCAAGCTTTTTGTCAGCTATTGATCTATTTTTTGAATCGGCAAACGTGGAATATGCGATATCGTGTTCTTTACAAGCCTGATCTAACTTATTTATGCCAGGATCGCCTCTTTCCAGTCGTTTTTTCAATTTAGTTCCTGGTCCGCAATACTGATAACCTCCCGGTATATGAAATTCGTATGGTAATGCGTCTATTGCTCTATTTACTATGGATCCTACTGGAATTCGTTTTAAAGCTTTACTTAACAGAGAAACCGCTGTGGACGTGATCCCACCTCCTCTCCTTACAGTGTCTCTATATGGACTGATGTACTGGAACGTCATTATTGTCCTTTTATAATCGCAATGTACAACTTATGTGTTACCTCTATGACAAGTTGGACATAAATGAAGTCGTTTATTGTGTTCTTTTATTAAATATCAAAATCACCCCAATCCGATGATCTAAACTTTTTTGTATGAGGGTTGATAAAATAGTTTTGAACAATTTCCCGTTTAATCCAAGTACCTCTCTCAGATTCCAACAAAGGAGTACGACCTGAACCAATACCAATATGATTGTATACATCAAATAATGCATTTCCTAAAACTTTTACAAGAAAATTAACAGTGACAGCATTATCCACATGTTCAGGGTCTTTAAGGTCTGTTATACGTTTATTATTACAAGTATACACTTTGCTATCCATTTGTGATAATGTGATAGCCTGTCCTACAGTTGCAGCATCATTTGCTTCTCTTCCTTGCGCCATGTTTGTTAATTTTTTATTACTACATATAAAAAACGCATAGTAATTATTTGGATCTAGATGTACTGTTTGTCCTAAGGCAGCCGCGTCTCTATCTGCATGACCCCATGACACATTTGATAACCTTCCATGCCTGCAATCCCAATAAGCGTTTTTGTATGTCAATAAATGAAATTTTTCATTACCTTGAATAAAGTCATCCCCTTGCTTTGATAATACTTCATCTCGTTTTGCAAATCCAGTTGTTTCTTGTTTTAAAGTCTCTTTCATTTGACCCACTGTTGCACCATCAGATGGTGCTGAACCATCTTTTACATTCGCCAAACAATTGCCAAGACAATCGATAACTCCCACATCACGTATGACACAATGATCTTTTATATATTTGAGATTTACAGCATCATTTTCATTTTTTGGATAACCTATATCGTTAATAACAAATTTATAAAAAGAAAATCCATCTTTTGTCTTTTCAGGTATCAAAGAATGTAAATAGCGTCTATTTACGCTGTCTTTTGCATCTTTAGGGTCATCTACGTTGGATATACGTTTATTGTTGGCACTATACGTTTTCCCATTGAATTTTAACGTATTTTTTAATTCAGATGACAAATAACCTTTGTTTATCGCATCACCGTTTTGATTTGGTTTACCAACGTTGATAATTCTATGATCTTCTGCGTCATATGTGTTATTTTGTAGTTTTAATGTTGGCGATATCTTTTCCTTTAATATTTTTAGATTTATTGCATCGTTTTCATCCGTAGGATCTTTTATGTTTTTTAACCTTTTATTACTCATATCATAATCTCCATCAGGTGTTTGTGGTAAACCAGCACTTCTTTTTAAACTATTGGCATAATATAACCCATCCGAGGAGTAACGTCCGAACTTGTCGACACTCATGGTGCAACTGAATAGTATTCTAGGGTGTAACGCATTTTTATGAGATTACCCCACGGTTTCGGAGTTCATCCACTAAAGCCACCCATTCGTTTTCCAATCCAGTATGACCCGCTTCTTTAGCTTCATGTATTAGTTTCATTCTATCCACCAATTTATTGATATTATTGTAATAAATCACATTTGTGTTATATAGTTTCTTCATTAAACCTGTACCCGTAACGGACTTACTTCTTTTTCTTCGTTCCTGAGCACTTACATCCAAAGTGGATGCCATAAATCTTCGTTTTACAGGTTTTCTTTGTGTTAACGGCATTGTTTGTCTTCTAGTTGGTATTAACTTGGATACAAATTCTTTATATTTTAAAGACTTAGATCTAAAAGGAGGCTGGTCAGGTAAATACTTTCTCCTATATGCATTTGTCTGTTCCAAAATATTTTTATATGCTTCCATGTCTTTTTCTTTCACTACCGATACTGAAGGCTTATTTTCAAATAATAATTCAAATAATCCTTTTGTGCCCTTATACCTTTGATCACCAATGACAATATTATCATGTTCGTCAACGTTTAACGGGCTATTACCTATCATTAAACCGTCTTCTGTTAATCTCGCTCCATAACTATGGTAATTCTTATTAGGAATTGTTCCGAGTAACATTTTTACCATGTATTTCCTTCCTAAAGGTCCTTTGTTATGAATGTTTTCACCCAATAAGCTTATGTTTGACGGACCTTCCCTTGTCTCTTCTTCTTTTTCCTCTTCACTAGCAGTTGATACAACTTCATGTCCTCTTTTGGCTTTTACTTCATATAAATCTTTTATTCCACTATAGTCCGGTGATTCTAGCTCTCTTTCGGGTTCTCCACCGGTAAAACCACTATACGTAGAGGATTCCAGGTCTTCATCACTAAAATCTTCTGATTTTACATTTTCTCTTTCAAACTTCGTAATAGGTGCAATCGCATCTCCTTCCAATACAGGTTTAGCAAATTTTTTGTTTAATTGTTTCAAGGGTTCAGTAATAGGTTTAAAAGTAGATTCAAGGAATTTCTCCCTCTCGCTAATACCTAGTTTCAATGCTCTGTTTTTAGCCCGAATAGAATCACTAAGTGATTTTATTTCTTTTACTAATTTTTCTTGGTTAACCATGTTTGTAGCAAGACGTGTTGTACAACAATGAATGTGTTATACCACGTTTAATGTATTAATATAAATTTATCAAATCCTATCCTGTATCGACCATTGTTTAGCGGTTGTTCCTTCATAATTGTTAGGAACCCATACTTTTCAGCCCAAGCCTTTCCACACAACTCTTTAAATCGTTCAAATGTCATATCCGCATTTACATGATCAAAATATATATGTTTTAGGTTGGTTTCGTCCTGTTTAAATACAATTAACATGTTTGCATTGTCTCTAATGAGTTGTTTAGGTATTTTGCTGTAAGTTTGGCCAATATAAATGCTATCTATGTTGTTATGTCGACCCATAGCGAAGTAATTCCTTATTGTGTTTTGGTTTTCACAAGATACATCGTCGAATATAAACACGGAGAATGGTTTAGCTTCTTGTGGCTGCATGACACTCTCGCTTGCATTAAACTTTAAATATTTAACTTCAGGCACATTAGTCAGTATTTTTTCCAATAATTGATACTTTGGTTGTTGTAGTGATTTTGAAAATACATATAGATTGTTAAATCGTAATCCTTTAGGGTTTGTAATCAAATTGAATACTACATTAGTTTTTCCACAGTTGGAAGGTCCGGTAACCAGACAACGAACGGTGTTTGGTAACAAATTGCCATGCTTCCCACTATTGAATTCTGAATTATCCACTGTGAGTTCATCTATATTATTAATAGTAAAACTCTCTTTTTGTGGTACTATCTCCATCCTTTGTAATGGTTCAACCTAAAATGATTCTCTATCGTTATATCAAATCCTTTTTAGGTATCCAAGAATCTTCCGTCTTATTAAATCCTAACCATCGTACTTTGACCTTATCTTTTTTCCGTTGCAACACCTTTTCAACTAAATATACATCGCCTACTGTTGATTTTAACATTTCATGTCCATAAAACCCTCCTTCAAGCAATTGTCCTTTATTATCTTTTAAAATATATGTCTCAGGTACTGTAGGTTGTACTTTGAATACAGTAAAAACCTCATTGGTCCAATTTGGCAGGTATCTTTTACTGAATACACCTTTATATTTACTTATTCGCACTTTATCACCCACATTAAATTTTTTAGGCTTTAGTTTTTCAACTTTTGGTTTAGTATTCGTTTTTATACGTTTTAATACAAGGTTTTCATTTTTACTAGTTACTTGGTTTGGTTTCATCCCGATAGTCCTATGAAATTTGTTATTGTAATCGTTTATAAGTTTTGGTAACATATCAATCCATATGTGCGATCCTCTGTTGGAAAACATTTTATACATTGCACTTTTTAAAGTTCTGTTGAATCTTTCGATTATTGAGGCTTTTACTTCTGAATTGGTTGAATAATGGTTTATATTGTGTTTTTTCATTAAATTTGCAAATTCCTTATTAAAATATTCTTTTCCATCATCTGTTTGTAAATGTTTAATAGTATGTTTGTCTCTTTGTATAGCTGTTTCCATTGCTTTTGTAACACTTTTGCCACTTTTATCTTTTAGTGGTAAAGCATCTGCCATTTTTGAAAAACAGTTAATAACAGTCAATATGTATTTATATCCTTTATTTTGTTTGCTATAAGGAATCATTTCGATTAAATCCGCTTGATATAAATCATTAATTCCTTTTATCACCGTATTTCTTCGTGGAAACTTTCTTCTTGCAGGTTTATGAAGTTCGTTGACAATTTGTTGCTTTAAGTCCTTCATATTGCAGGTTTCAATGTTTGTTGTATCACATGTATAATCACAATGAATGTTGTTTTAAATATTCACATCATTTATATGGGTCAAGGTCATCCAAACTTGTGTAAAAAAATGGGGAACACGGCGTTGGACTTGCCGTGTTCCCCATTTTTTTACGGAAGGAGAAAGGAATAAGGTCGTAGTTGTAGAAGGACGAAGAATAGGTTACTAGTTGATAGGGTTTAGAGAGTAGTGGCCAAAAGGAAGAGTGTGGATTTTGTCGGGCATAATGTATCTTTTATCATCCCGAGCTGACAACGCTTTTTTAATTTCGGTGACACTGTAGACTTGATGCTTGAAGCTTCGGATATTGTTGAATGTTGCTGATATCGTAGTATCTTCAAACAAACAAGTCTTGTAGTGGTCAAATGTCACGTGTTTTTTCAAATAAGATGTCTTCACTCCTTTTGCTTTCTTCACTGTCGGTGTGTTGTTCTCGTGGTACATCTTAAATGAATACAATTTCGCCATCAGCGCCACTATTTCTTCTAAAGGCATTCCATTTGCTTCATCTTTGAATTTTCCAATTACTTTTTTATATTTTTCATTAAAATTTGGATGGTTTTTCGGATAGTCAGAAAAATCGAAATCTTCTTTGTATGGAAAAGTCCTTAGGTCTTCATACATGTCCAAAGTCTTTATCCAGTAGATAAACGCGTCCGTATCCATGTATGCGACTCCAATGTTTTCCCTTCCGTAATGTTTAACCATTTTGTTATAATGGAAATCATACATCAGGGTTTTACTTATATCCAAAATCGACATACCTATGTATAACGGACGGTCCATGACTATTGTTGTTTTCTTCATACTGACAGCGACTAGATTTTCGTTTATAATCATGGATGTTCCGAAATTTGGTTTTTGCACTAATTTTTCCAATTTCCTAGGATCACTCACTAATTTTACATTTTTGTGTTTTCTTTTGTTCTCCAAGGTCTTCCCAAAGATGGCATTGTTCATTAATTTATAGAAGTCCTTTTCAAATGCTGTTGTCGCTGCAGCTCTTCTTGCAGTGTTGGAATCAATATATGGTTTCAACCAACAAGACTGGGTGAATTCAATTGCTCTATGAATTCTCACTATACGTAGACCCAATTCAAGAGCCTGTTGAACTACCCAGTAGTGAGCCACATAGCGATCCTTATTCTCCAAGGTCATCATCAATTTTGGCCATCTTCCTGTCGGTGAAACTTCAGTCTTGGCTAGGAGAGGCAAGTCGTAGTGATGGTCATGAAGGTGCTCCGGGTATTCAAAATCACAGTCCAAAATATAGCCTTTTGGACCATCCTTTGGAATCTGTGAGATGTCTCCGATGGTGGCCGGGTCGATCCACTTGAAGTCAGCGTAGGGAAGCGGATTTGACATTGCCCAACCATAAAGGTTGTTTGCATCAAAATAGCCAAGGTAGACCGATGGTTGTTGCTCGTCGAAGCCGGGGATGTACTTGTTGTTGGCTTTGACATGACGTGTTACAGCTTGTGTCAAACCGCCCCGTACACCAGATTCCATCATGAGCACCATATCAATATCCGTTAGAAGTTCCAGTCGACAGTTGGTTGACTTTAGCATAGCTTGCCATGCTAATCCTGGAGATGTGTACGAGTGTAGAGGGTCCAGTCCATAGGCGGAGAAGCAGGTGTTTCTGAATTCTTCCATCACATCGCACAGCAGAGTTACGTCCAATTTTATATAAAAGTCAGAATATTCCCCTAAGGTTTGAATGTTTAGTTGGTTCCAAACATTACATGCATGATTGTAGTCTTCAACGGAGATTTCACTTTCGTTTAATTTGCTGTTGAAGGCTTCAATCGGCGGTAGACTGGTTTCTTCAAATTTTTCTGTAGAAGTTATGTAATCGTAGGGGAACACTCCTTTCCGTAATACTAGGTCTAATTTATCTTCAGGTACAATTTTTCTGGTTTCTTTTAGGTCTTCTCTTCTTAGGTTCTCTGACAATTTGGCTAAACTAGATGCCATAAATCTGTAAGAGTCTACGAAGCGAAGTTTAATTTTACCTACTGTTTTTGAAAAGCTGATGTACTTTTCCAATGTTGTAGCAAGAACATCAATTTTACCGTCATCTCTTCCTAACTCCGGGATAATAAAGTGGGAGTCGTAGCCGCTAAGATTGTGTAAAACGACAGGAATAAAGTTTGGCAGTTTGTAATTTATATTGCATGAATTACAAGCAGCTCCTCTGTATAACCCTGTCAGGTGATCGTGATCTCTTACTTTTGGATTTTCTTCACTGAACATCTTCTTGCATAAATAGCATCTTGTCGCTAAGTTGTATTCTTCTTGTTGATTTTGGTTTAAAGGTTCCATAGGTACAATATTACCGAACAAGCGTTGAACCTTTCCAGCAATATCGTACAGTTGGTCTACAAAATACTTAGCGGCTTCTTCACCACGGTAGAGTATTGGAGTGGATGTTAAACCATAGTCTTGCAATTGGTTTTTAGACAAGGTTGATTTAACTAGTAAACAAAAACTGTTGGGCTGATGCAACTGATATTTTGTTCTTCTAGTCACTTCGCCGTCCGGCAGCTCCTGTGGTACTAACGTTGATTCAAAATCTGCATAGACCACTATTGGAATTCGGTAGTGGTGAACTGTCTTGTTAAATTGTATTGAAGCTCGGGTAGGCGGTGGAAGACTTATCTTTACTTCATAGTTCTCGTTGCAAAGTCTTTTATGTTCCAATAACCAGTCCAATCCTCCACGTCTTGAATCTTTCCAAGAAAAGCAGAAACATCTCTTGCAAACTGTAATCCTATTTACTCTTTTGGTCAATTGTTTTACAACTAACGCTTCAAAGTCTTTTATCCATACATAATGGGAAATTTCACCCTTGGTTATCAATAGCAAATCCGTATGGTTTCTTTGCTCAACCTTTACTACCCGCAAAGGATAAACGTTGTTGGAATCATCCAGACCAAAAACATTAACTGAAACGCCAGGATTTTTCTTTTCAAATTTGTCAATATCTTTTAAAGTAACTGGGTAAGTAAGACCTTGAAAGTTGTAGCGGTGTTCATTTTCGTAGTATTCTCTACCAACTCTACAAGGATTGTTTTTAACATACTTGGTTAACATTGCATACTTGAAACATTCATTACCCTCATTTTGAACATTTCTACACGAGTTAGTGTTTTGGATTTTCTTTGGTAGAGGGATAAAACTACTACCTCTTAAACCATATCCATGTTTATGAACCCTAACATCCATACCTTCGATTGATGACAAAGTCCATCCAGATCCTCTTCCTTCATGTTCTTGGAGTTTGGTTATAAGTTCCTCCAAGCATTCTTCAATAATATCATCAATGTCGGAGGTGAAGGTGAGGGTTCGGTTTTTGGTAATGAATGCTCTCAATGCTGTTTCACCATCAGTATTGTTAAACATAGCCTCTAACACCATTCCAAATTTAATAAAATTTAGCCTTTGTAATTCTTCCCTCAACGTTTGACCAACAAGTTCCTTAGCCTGGGTTATGAATGTTTCCAATTCCAATTGAACGTTATTAATTTTGAAATGTGTTACAACTCGTCCTGGCAAGGCTGTGGTGCGCAGTTGTCTTACATCTTCCAGTTCTTCTTCTTCCATATCCTCTTCTTCGGTGTCCTCTTCTTCGGTGTCCTCTTCTTCAATAGGTCTTGTAGCAGTAGATGGTCCAGCACCAGCAAATTGAATCACACTAGGTCTTCTTCTTTGCATTTGCTGTAGATAGCTGTCCCAGTAGTCCGTCTGCTTCTGGTGCTCTTCCAAAAACCGGTCAATTGAGTCTAAGTCTATTTCATCCATGGTAATATCTTCTTTTCTATCTTCGTCTTCATGTAATTCTCTGTGTATGGTGAAAAGATCTTCGTCTTGAAAGATTTCCCCACAAATGTCGCAAAGAGCCATTTCAAACAGTTTGGCTTTGAATGCACACTCTGTGAATGTCCACGCAATAATGAGCAGCGCACTCCACCGGGACCCTTTATATCCGAGGCAGATAGGTGGGGAAAGTGACGTCATATGGAAACAGGTTATCACTCATGTGCTAAATTTAGCCTTTACACAACCGTTTGTAATACATTTATCAGTAGGCTTGATAAATTGATGATATTTGGTCTAGATTCAATAATTTGTACAAGTTTTTTCAAAGATGTCTGTTTGAGCAAGTTTATGTAGGTCAAGGTCATTTGGAATTATTATTTTGAGCGGGGGATAGAGCACTAAGCAGCATCATTTACTACAAAGTGCTCTATCCCCCGCTCACATTCTTTTTTAACTTTTTGTTTAAACTTTTTACAAGGGTGAAACATCACCATCAGAGTCGGAATCATCCTCATCACGGAATAGGTAGCGATGACAATACATAATTCTTCTGGCAACTAACATCCTATCCATTGGACGATGGGGAGTGTCTTGTTCTTGTTCTTCTTCTTCTTCGATTTCCAATTGGAATTCCATTTCCGACTCAGATGACGACTCTAATGTTTCGTAGGCATGCAAGTCCACCTCATTGTCCGTTGAACCAGCTTCGTCAGAGTCCGTTTCAATATCCATTATCTCTTCCTCCTCCTCTTCTTGATCAACCGCAGGTAGTTGGTCCTCTACTTCTATAATTTCTAGAGGTATTACCTCCAGAATAGAGACAATTCTGTTGCGATGGAACACGGTGTTGTCAAGTGGAGCCATGGTATGGAAGTGTTGTATCCATCCAATTTGCTTACCCTTTTTATACCCCCACCAACTATACAATTTATGTGGGTCAAGGTCACGTAAAGATACCCTTTGAGCGGGGGATAGACCACTAAGCAGCATGCTAGTCCATTGCCGCAAAGTGATCTATCCCCCGCTCTATTCCGCAGACCACACTCAAGTCCAAGTCCACATCCAAGTCCACATCCATATGTTACACTTTATTATTACTGCCACCAAGTAATTGTCACTCGCACATTTACTTGGTTTTGATAAAGGTACTGCACAAACTCCATATTGGTTGTTTGTTCGTTATACAAATGCATCATGAAATATGCAATCTTATCGATTGCGGCATTGTCCAACGGTTCGCAATTCACAAGTTCCAATGTGCCCTGGCTGGTCTTCTCCTCTATAAGTTCCACCACTTCGTTGATGTCTTCTTCCAAGAGGATGAACTCAACACTGAAGCTCTCCATTGTTGTTGATAGTGTCTAGACAAATGCTTGACTAAATGCTTTATTCATCAGTCCTACATATATACCAATTTCCCCCTCCTATTACCCATTCCCCCTCTACCTTTATATGGGTCAAGGCCATCCAATAATACCCTTTGAGCGGGGGATAGACCACTAAGCAGCATGCTAGTCCATTGCCGCAAAGTGATCTATCCCCCGCTCTGTATTCCACACAAGTCCTAGTCTTTACACACACACATAAGCCCCCAGTCTTTTACACTTACTCATATACTCTGTCCTCCCTGCCAATTAAGAGTTCCCCATGTTTGCCACTATTTTCAATTAACCTTTCCAAGTCCCAAAACACAATGTCCAAATTAACCAAGTTCGCTCGTCCAATTTGAAACACACTATTCCCCCCAAAGTCACTTGCTCTCACTTGTTGTCCTGTATACTGCTTCTTCTTCCACGCTACAATCACTACCCTACCTTCTTCAACAACCATTCTTTTAACGTTATCATACACCTTCTTCAACATCCCTTTACAGTTTAAATAGTTTATGGTTACATACTCCCACTCCTTACCAATGATCAGTGATCCACTCATTTTCTAGCGTTCCACTGGAAGGTTCAAAGCAGAATGAAGTCGGGATGTACAGACCCCCCTCTTTTATACCAGTTAACCGGTTGTCCTTGCTGTAAAGTGGGTCAAGGTCATCCAATGCTACCCTTTGAGCGGGGGATAGACCACTAAGCAGCATGCTAGTCCATTGCCGCAAAGTAGTCTATCCCCCGCTCTGTATTCTACACACACACACACACACACATGTCCCTGTCCAAGTCTTTCATTACATACCCAATATATATTCAGTTCCTTCATCATCACTATCACTCATCACTGCTTCCACAAACTCCACAGGATTAAAGTTAAATTGTTTCAATTGTTCTTTTAAGTTTTCAATTTGTTGGTCCTTTACTTCTAAAACACTGTGAAGGTGTGATATGTAGTCCGCTGCCTCGTTGATGCTTGCTACTCTCGGATCGCCTAACTTCAAGCTGGGAACTACACCCTGCAGCCTGTAGTACGCCATACGCCTTTCTTGCTCCTGCCGTTGACCAGGACTGAGCAAGCCTTGCCCGTCTTGGCTCACCTCCAGCAAGGTCCGTAGCATTGGAGCTTTGCAGGCATTTGCCTGAGCAACAGTTATGCTGTGGAATGGTCGAGCAGGTCCACGAGTAGCAGGCAGGACGTTGGCAGCACGCCTTCTTGAAGAAGAAGAGGAAGCCTGAGAAGTTTTGCAGTTGGAAGCCATGTTGAAGTGAGGTATTCAGCTAAGCGATACAAAGCAGAATAACCAAACTGCACATCAATACCCGTATATATACACTTATCAGTGGTGGGGGTACTAGCTAGCCTTGGTAAAGTGGGTCAAGGCCATCCAAAAACATTACCAGAACGGGGGATAGATCACTAAGTGGCATGTTAGTCCATTGCCACAGAGTGATCTATCCCCCGCTCTGTATTTCACATTCACGCACACATTCATACATACACACAAGTCCCAGTCCAAGTCTTTACCCACACACCTATCCACTCTCATCCTCACTATCATCACTGTCCAACAGGCTTTCACACTTCTTAATCAGTTTTTCCCATTTACTCCTGACATAAAGTAGCTCCCTGCGAGTATTCTCTAGCATTCTGTCCCTTTGCTCTATCACTTCGTCGTACCACTCGATGATGTTTGGTGGAGTCTGAGTTGATGCATCCGTCGTAGTTGGTTGAGACGCTCCGCTGCTCCGCAACTCCTTCCTCACAGGACCAAAGCCGGAGAATCGGACACGACTTCTTGACGAAGGCCCCGATCGGATTGGTCCAATGCTCGGGCTGGAGTTGGAGGCGACCGGGCCAGAGGTAGAGGCTGGGACGTTCATAGCAGACATGGTGGTGTTCAGCTTAACGGTGTAAAGCAGAATGAGAGGACGGTTGATCACCACTCCTATATATACCCATTTTTAGTGGTGGGGATAACACTGGGGGGGGGGGGGTTAAAAGAAATTTTGCTTAGTCTTCCCGGTCATCAGTTTTACATACCTTTAGCACACCCATTATTTTGGTTTCTTCAATAACTTTACACACCTCAAACACCCAAGCAAACAGCTCATCTATGTTGTTATAATTAATTTTTGTCCAGTGTTCATACTTATGAGTTTGGTTGTTTATAATACATAGATAAAATGTAGACCCGTCTTGTCTTATACAATACTCAACTTCCATTCTATGCTGGTTTAGCACTTCCCAAGCATTGTGTTGATCTATCAAGAAGTCACCACCTTTGTAATTGTACCGTGACATGTTTACCACGGAGCACAGAAACAGACTGAAGCAAATGAACGGCTCATACAAGCTTAGTAAGAGCGTTAGAGTGGGGGTATCACGTGATACACAACATTAGTTGTAAGTAATTTATATGGGTCAAGGTCATTCAAACTTTGAAAAATTTTTACCTCCAAACACTTGTAGCAAGCTACAAGTGTTTGGAGGTAAGTTTTTATTTGTTAATGATTTATTTGTAACTTAGTCTTCACCCTCAAGGACACGGTTTGAGATTGTCCCAGTGACTTTACATCACCGCCAGGTTAAAGTATTATACAAGTCAAGTATTTTTTTTTTTTTTATTAGTTGACTTGTATAATACCCCTCTCCCTTACTTTAAGAGGGTTAAGACTAAATTTGGAAAAATAATTTGGAAAAAGACTTTTTATATATTGTCCAACACAGCCTAACAATTTTGTTTTTTTTTTTGGTGGGCCCATGTCCTAGTCCATTTCCCACACGGTTTCACATCCTTTCCTTCGTATCAGATAGGCTTTAGGTATGAAAAATTCTCTTTGTACCATACGAGGTGGTACTTGCATTGTACAAAGGCGGCCTTCACCTTTTACAACGATTTCTACTTTCTTATTACCTGCTCCATATGTCTGACCAATGAAATAGTATTTTTCATCAACCTTTAGCCTTCTAATATCCCGCGGTTGCGGACCGTGGGGATGTCTGAACTTGAACGTTTTAGGCTTAATGTACAGAGTATAGGGTTTGAATTGCCGAAATTTGACTGTACTTTTGAGGTGTCGTTGGCAGCGATCCCCTTCTGCACAAGCAAGTTTCTGGCAACACAAAACCCCAAACTTACTAGACATCCAAGCGTAATCGCATTTCTTACCCTTGCCAGCAGGGGCTTTAACGCGTTTACGTTTCTGTGTTGGACTCTTTAGCGGAGTGTCTTGGAGCTTCTCTGAATTAGGCTGGCTAGAAGGGATGGGGTTGGAAGGAGGTAGAAGGGGCAAAGATTGTTCAAGCGGGATGGAGCAAACAATTTTGGGCGGGGTAGGAGAGCGTGTTAGGTCTATGGTGGGAAGATCAGGGGAGAAGATGGATTTACGGGGTGGTTTGGTTGGTGTAGGTGGCATGGGGGATATAGGTGAGGGACATTGGGATGTAGTGTATGAGAGGATTTTCCGGGTTCTGCTATATGGGGTGATCCTCGACCTAGACGTCTCTTCAAAAGCCGCAGACTCCGATCCTGAGTCCGATAGCAGCGAGAGTGCTGGAGAGGCTACCGGGACTCGACCTGACGACTTGACGAGTTCTCCTGGCGATGGCTGTGCACCAGCCTCTTCCACTGTCGCCGGCAATGGCGACAGGCTGGGCATTGAGGCGGGCTGTGGTGGCGGCGGCGGCGGTGGCGGCATCGTCAGGCAGCTCAGGATGTTCGCAGTCATCAGGTATTCCAGGATCGAAGTCGAAGATGATGAGGGTCGAGACGCGTCGGTCGAGGTTGAAGTTGATGGGTAGTTTTTCAGCTTCAGACCCATTTTACCCATTGTAATGGATGAAAAGAATAGATGTAAAGAAAGAAGTGAACTTGTAAAACAAAAGTCTCAAGAGCGAGAGAGAGTACCTGTCCGTATGGGAGCTTGGACCGGAATGAGAAATGCGTGCAGCCCGGCCGCCTTATATCCCCACCGGGGCTGCCACGCCCAGGATATCAGGGGTGGGGGTGGGGGTGGGGGTGGGGGTGGGGGTGGGGGTGGGGGTGGGGGTGGGGGGGGGGGGTTCGCACTTTTTGTCGGGGGGGGGGGGGTTCGCACTTTTTGTCGGGGGGGGGGGGTGGGGGGGGGGTCCGCACTTTTAAAAAAATAAGCCTTACTTGAGGCATTTATGTTACCATAGCTGAAGCCTCCCAAGGGACCCAACTATTAACAACTCCAAACTTGTGGGTTACAAATACCTAACTGTTATATTTTTTTAACAGACATTAATGTATTAACTGTGTTAATAAGACCTGACTGTTAAACACTTTGAAAGATTTTACATATTTAGGTCAAGGTCACAAAAAAACTTTAAAAAAATTAAGCCCCACACCCCCCTTTGGGGGTGTGAGGCACTTGGGTTGTCATCGCTGTAGCCTCCGAAGAGACCCAACTATGACAACAAGGCAACATCCAATGTCGTGTACCCTTCGCCACGCAAGACTTGTAAACATTTACTGCATTGTCTTTTCAGTAGTTAACAAAGATACATTTACATAATTTTGTGTTTCCAGAAGGAAACAAACTGAGGACACCCTAGTGGCTTACGTCCTCGTCCGAGTGCAGAGGCCGCCGCAACCTTTTGCATGCCAGCGTACAAACGGACATGCTCCCAAATGCCATCCGCAACCTTTTGCATGCCTGGCAGGAGCCTACCGATAATTAAAATAGGCTTTACACGGGGGCCTACTCCCGTAACCTATCTTTAATATTTTTCATTTAAAATGCATTGAATTTTTACAAGTCTTTGTAGGTCAAGGCCACACGGACATTAAAAAAAATTCGGCCCCCGTACACCCATGGCGAACCACGAATGTTCGGGGGCCTTGGGGACTAAAAACACAAATAGCTAACAAAGATTCATTTACATAATTTTGAGTTTCCAGAAGGGAAACATACTGAGGACACCCTAGTGGCTTACGTCCTCGGTCCGAGTGCAGAGGCCGCCACAACCTGTTGCTTGCCAGCTTACAAACGGACATGCTCCCCAAATGCCATCCGCAACCTTTTGCATGCCTGGCAAGGAGCCTACCAATTATTAAAAGTGGCTTTACACGGGGGCCTACTCCCGTTCCCTGACTTTACAATTTACTTTGAGCATTGAAAAAGCTCAAGGGGGGATTGCTAAAACAAGCGTATACACTTTAGAAACATATAACACACTTACAACACACAATTGAGCTCAACGTAGTCAATGCTGGAACAAGCACATACACATTAAACACATATAACAAACAAGACACAAAGGATAAAAGACACAGGAGACATAGGGTACAAGTAAAACACTCTGTAAGCGCAATATCTTACAACTAATACAAGTCTTAAAGTTAGAGTAGACTTCGCTAAACACTGAAGGCGCCATTCAATGTTTAGTGATGCCTATGGCGGTCCGTCCCGGTCGTTCACGTTCAACGCGCGGGAGCGGACTGCGAGCTGGCTCTGGCCGGACCCCCTTATATCCCCACCGGGGCTGCCACACCCAGGATATCAGGGGTGGGGGTGGGGGTGGGGGTGGGGGTGGGGGTGGGGGTGGGGGTGGGGGTGGGGGTGGGGGTGGGGGTGGGGGTGGGGGGGGGGTTCGCACTTTTTGTCGGGGGGGGGGGGGTTCGCACTTTTGTCGGGGGGGGGGGGGGGTCAGGTAAGTTATGTGGGTCAAGGTCACCCACAACACTTGTACTCTAAGTGTTGGCTATACCCCCACCACAACTGGGTCCCTAGGCTGCACAACACCGCTTCGCCAGTATGTCTCCGGCTTCCATGCGGTGCGTCTCGCTGTTCTCTAGCTCTCTATATGTAAGTAATTTTACAAGTTCTGAATGTAGGTCACTACACTTTAACTCTGGGACGATATCGACTTGTAGTATTTCAGTGTTTTGACTCAAGGTCATCACACTTTAACTCTAGCACATCGGTTATCGTACCAGAGGTGCTCAATAACCTAACTTGTAATGTTTAGGGTGGCGTTTGCACGCCACGTGGTATCGCCATGAGTGTCCAGTCCAAGTTTTAAGTTAAATTAATTTTACTGTAATCTTTTCCATTTCCGCTTCGTTTTGCCAAAGTATAAGGTGTCGCTTAATAAAGTGGTATTTCTCTAAAGTTATAGGAGATTGCAGGGATACAATTAGTTTATTTAGGAGACTCTTCATCTTAGAGTTTAACACAATTTCCACTTTGACTTTGCTTCCTCGGCTCTCACAGCCTAAGCTGTACAGAAATGTTTCTTCTAGTGCCAACTCGGGCCAAGAGAACAGTGTGTTGACTGTAGGACAGCTCATGGTGAAGTGATGCGATACTCCAGCGTACCACCTCACCTTCCCCCACCACTGTGACCTTCCCCCACTCCTGCTGTTTCCCCCACCTCTTTTCCCTTGACTCATGCGCTACAAGCAGTCTCTCAGTATTGTGCGGACTTTTGTGAGGTGAAGCCATGTCGCAGGACACTTTAGGTAAGAAACTTAGCCGTGTTAAGACTTTATTAGTTGCTCACTGTCCACCACTCAAAGTTAAGAGAGTTTCAACTTTAGCTAAGTGGCGCAAACTGTTGCGCGGACACCCTAAGTTTTATACCAAACAGACTAATGTCAGTTTTACTGATGAAGATTTGTTTAATATATTGGATGAAATGACTTTTCCTTGCAAAATTCAGTTAGTTACTCCCATTCCTGACAGTTTAGAGTCTTAGTCTCTCAAGCCAATATACCTAGCGTACACAGAGCCTGACAGTCAGTCACTCGGTGGCTGTCGTGGGGTGCGCATCGGTGTCGGCGCTCCGTTGTTAGGTTTTCAAGGTCACAGTAATATCAAATTGTTGGTGTTGTGCTGGTTCAAGGTCACCTGAGGGATAACCGATTGCCCATTTAGGCAGGGTCATGTCAGAAACTCGAGTTTAACTTGGCACTTTTGCCGTTTCTCGTCGAAAATTCGCTCCAAGTGGTCAAGGTCACGGGGACTCTGACTGAAACTCGGAGCGTAGTGCGAGAAACGGCAAAAGTGCCAAAAAATTTTAAGTTTCGGCGTGACCTTGACCTCAGTGGCGTCGGTGACGTCATTTTGATGACGTAAGGGGTGATGACGTCATCAGCACGTCATTTCTGTGACGTCATGGATGTGACGTCATAGAAATGACGTCATTAGTGATGACGTCATCGATGACGCAATCGATGACGTCATCGATGACGTCATCGGTGAGGTCATTGACCTCGATGACGTCATCCCTCAGGTGACCTTGAACTGAGCCAGCACCAACAATTTGACACTACTGACCAAAGATTTAGTTGATCCAGTTAGTTTAATTAAACAGAAGTATAATGATTCAATCAATTACCCCTGTTTCATACGATTAACATTGAAACTTTGAAAGCTCTTAGAGCGTAGCCCTTGGGACCGATGTTAATTGCGATTCTGCTCATCTACATGACACTACCTTTTTAACGGTATGCGTGAATTTCTCCTACGATGCACACAAGCCGAGAAAAAGGGAGGAAAAGCAACATGCTTGCCTATTAATATGTAAGATTAAACAAGATCATTGTTTGGACCATTTCCTATTAAAATTTTACTGCCACTGGTGGCGATAGACATACGATAAAATTTCGTGAATATGTACGCCATCAACACAATTTTGTTTGGGACAAGCTTATAGGGTATAACTATTTAAGAGGGCGTTGGAGTGCCGCCATGTTGGATTTATTTCCCATAAGAGCAATGCTAAACTTGTCCCCGGCATTTGTCATATAATTTCTTTATTTTTGTCCGATTGGTTCAGAATAAATAGCGTTTGAATCACAATTAAATTCCCCGTTCCTTTTGCGAGATCGATTCTTTGTAAATAATTTATAAAATTCTGTAGAAAATGTTTTAAAAGTAGTAAAAAACTTGCTTTGTTATTTCAAGTTAGTAAAAAACACGAACTTTTATAAAAAATTCCTCTCGCAAAAGAAATCCGCCTTGACGAACCCTTTATTTAGAGCTATAAATCATTATTTTCTGATTATAAATAAAAGAGTTATTTGACATCCCGTTTAACATTGCTCTTATGGGGGAAAGGCGGAATTTTGATTGACTCCAACGCCCTCTTAAGAACCTTATTCAAATTTATTGAATGAATACATTGAATTTGTTTGCTGGGGACTATTTGTTGAACATGTAACTTCCAGTTGTAACAGTGAAACCGGTGCTCGGCTCGTACTGAATTAACTAACAAACACAGCCTATACCTGAAAGTTATTATCACTTAATTACTGATACTGCACTTTTAATCGTTAAAATCGGATGCTGAATATTAAAAGTTTGCGAAATAAGCCTTACGGTGTTTAGCTTACTTTGGTGTTTTTACAGTATTGAGTGATTAAGTTTCTTCTAAAATCTTGAAGATAAATCATAAACTAAGAATAAGTTGAAGGAAATGCTGATTACTACATTTAAATTTAATTAAAATCTTATTTACTCAATCAACACTTTAGTTGTTGTAGCACGTGTGTCATAAAAACATTTAAAATAGTATAAATAGCGTTGGAATTGATCTTATATATAATCAGATCTCTCGTTTAATCAATCATGACATTTTACTGAAAGCATCGCGTCTAAAAACGTTAAGCGGTTAAGTGATTTCTGTAATTACTCAGTGACAAGGTAATAGATGGACTGAATATTATTGGACTGACGATTCTCTCAGCGACCGACAATATTAATGATCGGCTTTTTGTCATTTGAATAACTAGTTTCCACCAGTGGAGTGACGCAATCCCGAGCCGTATTAATTGCGAGTTGCGTGTTTGGAGCCGGCCGCAAGCCGCTTGCGCTAATCTCTAATCAACGGTCGTGGGAACTTCGTGATGTACGGTGTAAAGTGTAGAGTCCGACGCCCCAATTTCGGCACCCTACAGGCATCGTTTGTGGCCACCTCAGTATAGAAAGAACTTGTTCGAAGTGAGAAATGAGAATTTAATCAAATATTTTTGTTTTGGAAATAGTTTTGTAAGTTACTTTTCACCGAACACACTGTGTCATAGGTTAAACTATTTAAAATCTTATATAGGGTAAAAATAGTAAACCACGATTTTTTAAGAAACTGTCACTTTAATAAGGAAAGGCTAAGATACTTAACAAAATAGTACACAAAATCCATTATAGTCTCTATCTCTTATTTATATTTTGACAAGGTTGAAAGGTTGAAAAAGGAAACAAATAGGCCTATTTTCAGTCACAAACTGCAACTATCCGCACTGTTTTTCTATCTGGGAGCAAATACCAGAAAAGTAACCACTAGGCCAAGTTCTCATTGGCTTTGCTGATCTCTCGCACCACGTTTACATTTTTATATAAGTTTAGAGATATCTTACAGCGGCAAATCTCCTCTTCAATTTCTCTATTGCCTTTTTCTACATTCTTGGCTTTGTTGGACAGCTTATCTGCTTAGAATTTCTCTTCATTCAGTAGTAAAGAAGAGTTGTTCTAAAAACTCAACATAGCCGTAATAGTAAAATGTACAAAATGTACAAACTATACTGCTATCAGCACCAATATAGGGTATGCCTGAGTTCCATAATCACCATTTTTTAAATGTTCAAAGATAATTGAAAAAAATATTAATTAAAAGTATGTTAACAATCTATAAAAGACTAAAATAGGCCCTACTTAATACGTCAATATACTTTTTGTTGTAAAGGCGTGAGAAACAACTTTAAAACCCCAACAAGGAACACGGAAGAAATAATGGCGTTTTTAACATTTACTAGTCATCAATATCCTGTGTTTCATCAGTATTGTATGACAATTTTAAATTCTAGATGTAAATTTACATAAGAAAAGACCTCCGGTTCTACAGGTAAACATTAATTCATCCCGATCAAAATTAATATCCTGTCTCGATTGTAAACCGTCTGCCAACCGAGGTGTCCGATTCCAACCACATCACCGTCGCAGCGCCACTGATACCCCCTTCAATCACACATTAACATTCACAGCCAGTCTAACTTTACACCTGCCTCTGCCCACGGTGACATTTAATATTCCGTTCGCATTTCAACATTCTCGTACCCGAGTAGAACGCATGCAGTATTGATGGATTATGTTGCCCGGTATAATTAACCTATAGTAGGATTCACGAAAATAGTCCGATGAGAGTCGATGCATTGTTGCCAGATTTATTCTGAAATAAAATTTTTATACTGTATTACACATGGTAAACATAACCATAAATGACAACATTGCAGGGCGAGAGGGGGTGAGGGGGGACACAGCTGTTAAAATTTCCATCGGACTATTTTCGTGCATCTTACTATAGTGTGGAGTCGGAGCGGGGAGCGATCGCAGCGACTCTGGAGGCCGCACGATAAACTCGTCCCGCGACCGGCGCGCGCGCAGCGGGGGACTGGGAAAACCAATATCTAAATGAAGGCGTGCGAACTGTATCTTAGAAGTCGGGAAATAAACGGCCTCTGTTCACCATTAGTTAGCGACGGTTGAGAACTGGACGCAACCACGAGATTGTGGTAACTCGCCTGGGTACCATGGTTACCGAGGTAGGCCGTGTTGATGTTAATGAGGAATTGGTCGCCTGCAGGCGATGAGTATGTTCATTTCCTTACACGGCATAGCGCTATTTCAAAACAGGAATACCGCTTTAGGATAAAAAATCTAATATGGGCTTATTCTCCAGCTAAACGGTTGTTAACTTCTCTTCTAGCGGCTTCTCTTCATATGTTTTTCCTTGTTTTATATCAGTTGTTTGAAACTCTGCCGTGACCATTAAATAACTTTTCAAAGACTATTGATTTATGCAGGTTACAACGGTTTTGCTCTTCCAAAATGTCAATAAAATTTTAGGAATTTACCTTAAGTTTTACCATAGTTTTTTTCTATGGGTTTCTGTCTTATTTACACCAAAACAACCACTTTTAGTAAAATAAATTCAAACTCCTCACGTAATTATTTTTGTAGGCTACACTTATTTGCAAGTGACTCTATTTCTCATTAAACGATTGATTTATAAATTACTACTTTAATCCCCGATTTTGAAAACACGAACGGTTTATTTAATAAACAAGACAGCAAAACCCTATCGAAGTACCGCCATTTAATGTTCTACACCGTTAGCTTTACGCCTTTCACTTTGCATAACCTCCAATAAAGTATTGAGCATAAAACCGTACGCCACATCCCACGCAATCATAATCATAGTTAACGATTAAGCTCAAGTTTTTATACCGTATAATCTGAACACGTCTTATTTCCACAAATAACTCCTTGTAATTCCTTTGCGGCCCGGAGCGGTAGTGTTGCCAACCTTCACCCCGGCTACCGCCAGTAATTATAACTACTGTAATTATGTTAACCGCTCCGTGGGAGGTTGCCAGTACTGTTACTGTGTAGCCGCCCACCGACCTCCCGGCGTATCCTTGATCCTCCACCTTGGACCTGGGTTACATCCGTCCGGAGACACTTGCTGGAGTGGGCGTACGGGAGTTGTTACAGGTGTATCATGTCTGTAACCGAATGGAATCATTGTTGCTAAATAGGAAGACAAGGAGGTTATATTCCAATAAAGTACTGTGTGACTATAAACAATAACTTGTCAAATGACACAAAAACCAACAATCTCAAAATATAAACTTAAAGGTGCCCAGATATAATAAGTTAAATGTGTTACCTACAAATTGAAAGTTAAGTATATGTTTTTTTAATATTTGGCTTTTCATAAGTAATAAGTCAAATTAAAACATGTTAATTTGTAAAATTACTAAAAGTAAAGTCTAACACTTTGAAAACACATAGATGTTCTTCAAGGCTGATGCCTGGGTCCTGCAATGGATAGGTACACTCAACAAAGTTGACTTTGCTGATTGTAAGCAAAATTGCAATAAAACATGTCTATGAAAACCGTTCTCAAGTTACTTCAGAAACTGTAAATTTTTATTTCATTTGATGCAATAACCTTTTCTATTAACCAGAATTAATCGTTAAACTATTTAATTTTACTAATGTATACTTTTTGCTCGAACTCTAAATTACACCTGACCAACACTGACCATTACAATTTGTGATCATCAGTAATATCCCAAAACTATAATCATTAACAGCTCTACATTATCATTGGTTTAAAATGCTTATTCCAATCTAAATGTTATTCTAAAGGGAAACTTTCAAATTTTAATGATGGATTGCGCCTTTATTTTCAGTCATAGTATCATTTTTTTTTTTTTTTTTTTTTGAGGAAACAACTATAGGCCAAGCCCTACAAGAGGATATATAAAAAAACTTGAAAATCGGGTGAGAATTGTAGGAGTTCCGATTACAAAAAAACCCCTTTACGAATTAAACATTCCTAACTATAGATTTAAGTCGGTAAAAAACCTCATTACTTTTTTGCTAAATGTCACTGATATTATATAGCCTGAGTAAAAATTAAATAAGAATATTTTTTTGTCTTACTACAATGTATTGATTTAATTAATAGATCGAAGCCTAAATAAAACCTCATTTAATATGACCAGTTTAAAGAACTAAACAAGTGCTTAACATAAGGTACATTGAGGCAACTTTCTCAAAAGAGAGTGAGGCCGTTTTAAATCCAGGTGTTATAGGAGGATAAAAACCAAGTAGCAGCACAAATTAGTAGCCACCATTCAACCTTAATAACTTCTTTTACACCAATTTACTAGAAAGTTAATCAAATTAATCTGACAGCTTTAGAACTTGAAGTGAAACCTGTAGGCGATAACACTCTCCTGGCAATCAAGGACTGGTGAACTATAATCCTGCTGAAGAGGAGGATGTAGTTCGTAGATCTGCCCGACAGAGAGAGCTAGTGGAGTGAGAACCGCTGAACAGCTGATCAGAGAACAGCTGACAGTGACGTGGACCATTATCGCCGTCACCGCGTCGCCCCCATGGCATGCATGGTGCAGGAAGACTCTCGTTAGAGAGTGAAAGCGCCCACCTCTACGATAACAAGGTCTTGGTGGTTAACGACTTATCCGCGGACTCATTTAATCGGCGTAAATGTTCTTATCATTACTTATCAATGGGCTCAAATTAAATGCAATCCTCAGGACTAGTTTTCATAATGATTTTATTACTACCGTACCAGTACAAGTATTTGAGTGCAAGAAGATTAAGCGTTGTGTATCCATCCAAATAATGCTGTTCACTTGTGAGCTTCATCTTCATTTTTTACGTAATTTACAGCCACGAAGAACATTTGAATGGCGGTATCGGTTTTAAATAAAGGTTATCAATAATACTATGGCATATACATATGACCACAAAATATTTGACGTATTAAACCGAAATTATATCCCCATAGTGTAAAGATAATAAATTTCCTAAGTAGTTTTTGTAAAACCTATAAACACCGATTTTTATTATAAGTTACACAATGATCTCTAAGACTTAGAGCATAAAAATGTCACGGAACAAAGCACAGTTGCTAGTTGGATCTTTTTCTTTTTCCCTCTTATTGATTTTTTAGGATTAGAAATGCCAATAGAATTCGACTATCTCATTCTTATAAGAATAGATAATTGCAGAAGCAAAAAGCAATACTTACATACTAATATTTATGTGGGTAATAAACTATTTTATGAAATGTATAACTCAAAGACTGTTGTACATCCACAACATCAGCTCCGAATTCTTTGACATTTTTGTACAATGTATAAGCATACTTTTTCGTAATATTCTCTCCTTTCCTTTGGGTATCTAGGTGGTTACAGAGCTCACCTTTTAATCCAAATGTTGCCAGTTTAATCCCAAGAAAAGTTATCACTGTACATTTTTTAGAGGGTTGCACCTGGACCCAACTGCCCTAATTCATTGGGCTGTTAATAAGTTAATGATCCTGACAAATAAAACATGGGGTCTTTGTTAGTATAAAGCTACAACCCCTCTGATTTATCACACTCACTCTTCAGTCACATTCACCTTAAAAAAATCACCACATAGCTTAGGTGTGTTAGAAAATGTTTTTATGTACAGTTCTAGTCACAAAATAAAATTTATGATCCAAATGAAACCTCCCCTTTCTAACAAAAATCTTCTTTTTGTTTCAGCTGGTGCCGGTGGGGACGACCATCTTCCGGGGGTTGAAGGCCGTGGACAGGGACGCGGGCGTGAACGGGCTGGTGGAGTACTCGGTGGTGGAGGGTGATGGGCGGGGGGTGGAGGGGGTGGGCAGGGACAGGGTCACCGTGGCCGACGGGTTCGGCTACTTCGCCATCAACCTCCCCCACCAGGGCCAGGTCACCGTCAACCGTAGCCTCGACTACGAGAAGACCCAGCGGTACCTCGTCACCGTCGTCGCCACAGTGAGTATAGCAAGCATTCATGAACACAGCAGCAAATAAACGGTATCAGTTAACTGACACATACTTTCTCCCAACAATGTAAAAAAGATGTTAAAAGCTTCAAACATTAATGTCTTGATGACTCCGTCGGATAGCTACCGGCTGAGCAGCGCTCGTTTGACCCTACGCGCGTATGTGACTTTTAACAACGTACTGTGTTTACCGCTAAACGAAAAATTGAATTTTCTCCGCAACCACTTGACGTAGAGCAATAATTTAAAATACTGGATTATTTAGTTTTTTGAGCTTGATTTAATGGTGATAAGTAAAATTTATTTCAAGACAACAGCTATTTTGAAAATCCAAAAAATTGATTTTTGAAACACTTTTTACTCTATAACTTTTGAACGCGAGTTTTCCCGGAGATGCGGGTGGTGTCATTTTATTTACCATTTTAAGCTTAATAAACCACAAAATTTTAATCAAAATCGTTAGAGCCGTTTTTGAGAAATTTTGATTATTGATGATTTTTGAGGGTTTTTGGGGGTAAAATACCCTTAAAAATCAAAAATTCAAAAAAATGAAAAAAACGCCTGGAATTATCATGGATTTAGACCTATGTACCAAATTTAATTAAAATCGGACCATTAGGGCATTCTCTAGCTCTGTTTACATCCTGACACACACACACACACACAGACAGACATCACTCCGAAAACCACTTTTTTGGGCTCAGGGGGAACCAAAATGGATAAATCCACCAACAACTCAAATTCGAAAATTTTGACGAAAACAATACTTTCTCCATATACTATGGTATAGAGGGAGAAAGTAATAGTTAGGCCTACATCTCTTTAGATATACTGTATATTTGCCAAATACCTCTCACTCACGTATCAGAGAATCTTCAAAAATAGGGGGTCTACGAGGGAAGAAACGTGGCATGAGCGTTCCTCTTTGCCCTTAGGTACTCCTTAAGAAACGGTTTTGCAAATTCCTTCAGGGGTGGACTCCACAGGACTTTGACATTTCGATACCTGTATAAGGTTGTTCTTATGGACCATTGTCCATACGAATCAAGGAAACAACGAAGCTTCAAAACTACATTACCTACATTACATTGAAGTTTGGCATGTTCTCTTAAATGCTCACTAAGAAACGAGTTTGCAAAATTTCTTAAGAGCTCCGCCGCACAGGACTTGAAAACTTTTAAATATCGTTATTTTTAGGACGATTTTAAATATGCATTAAGAAAACAGCTCAATGTCAAAACTATAGAATCCACAGGGTTGAGAGTTATGATGAAATTTCCTCTTTGCCCGTACGTGCTCAGTAAGAACCGGGTTTAAAAAAATTTTCCTTCGGAATTACGCCCCACAGGACTTCTAACTTTCTATACAATCATTATTCTCATATTAAGAAAGTTAAAGTATCAGCTAGCATAGTCAAGAGATTTTTTTTATCGGCCGAAGCCATGACAGGTAGGTAGCCCGTAGTATTTTAGTATAATCGAGTGGGTAGTTGCTGGGACGGAAGTATGTGAAAGACCTTCCATAAGAGGTATTATATTATGGAAGTCTTTGTTCAGACGACAGAAACCTCATTTCAATACTCCAAAATTAAGAGGGCGTTGGAGTGCCGCCATGTTGGATTTATTTCCCATAAGAGCAATGCTAAACTTGTCCCCGGCATTTGTCATATAATTTCTTTATTTTTTGTCCGATTGGTTCAGAATAAATAGCGTTTGAATCACAATTAAATTCCCCGTTCCTTTTGCGGGATCGATTATTTGTAAATAATTTACAAAATTCTGTAGAAAATGTTTTAAAAGTAGTAAAAAACTTGCTTTGTTATTTCAAGTTAGTAAAAAACACTAATTTTTATAAAAAAAATCCTCTCGCAAACCAAATCCGCCTTGGTGAACCCTTTATTTAGAGCTATAAACCATTATTTTCTGATTACAAATAAAAGAGTTATTTGACATCCCGTTTAACATTGCTCTTATGGGGAAAGGCGGAATTTGGTGACTCCAACGCCCTCTTAATATCTTTTCTTCATATAAAGGAGTAGTGATCATTAATTATGTTTTTATACTCAGCTATGATATTACGAAAGACTAAAGTACACTTGGGATACACAAAGGAATACAAACAATTTCTGTTATTTATTAATTGCTTACTTCCTGCATTAGTCACATCCAGAAAACACATTAAACACATCCGACAGTCGTTTAAAAAAATGTAAAATATTTGTAATTAAGTAAAGTTAAATGTAGACCATTGTTCTGATATTCAATTTACAATATTATATTTAGCCTTCATGGTGTTAGAAACGTGAGCCTGGAAAATATGCAGGCCTACTTTTGAAACTCAAGGTACGAATAATTTACATTACAGTTTTCAAACAAGGCATAATATAATTTACGGATCATATTACTATACTTACAAAATATAAATATACTGAAACTCATAAAAATGAAGGTCAAATTGATTGAAATAATTGGAATCCTTAACGTATAAATTTAGATTTTACGTTTTATGGCTCCTTCATGCGTGTGCAACCGGGATCAAAACCACTTGCTCTTTCCTTTAAAGGAAATATCGCCTACAGCTTAGCATTGATATTACTAAATACCACCAATGTGTAACATTTAAAAATCGTAAAGTTTTATGACGATCATCCAATCCAGATGTCTTGATCAGGATAAGAATCTGCAAAAATCCGGCCGTTGGAAGTTGTAGGAAGCGGTTCTGTGGTGTAATATTATTAAAATTAAGCAATTAGAGAGGGGGGTCAGGTGTTGTTTGATGGCAATCAGGTGTTTAGAACAATTATTGACGTCCATTAGTGACATTACCATTGAACACGCTCCTGGGGGCCCTGAACTGAACCTGCCGCCGCAACCGTTTTTAACAACAACGACTTGTACTGTGTTTAAAAAGGTGCAAATTGACTTGCTAAAAAAGTACAATACGACATTCTTACAACTCTAGGTATCCAGCTAGCTTTATGAAATGTTCTATTTATCTTTTGTCAATAAAATTCCAAAATGGCTCAACATTATACTTTTTGGTTATTTTGATCGATAAATCAAGAAGGGGCTATTTTTGGACGTTTATAAAAGATAATTAAACATTACAGTGTAAATCAAACTGTAATAATACGTTAGTAATAAAGTTATGGTAATATTGTCCGCTCTAATAAACCATGCTCCTTCAAACGCTATAACGTGATATATTTACAGCAAGAGCTGACAATTGCAGTCCATCTTATTGTAGTCGCTTTTAGTTTTATAAGACCACAAATAATTTTTCGTTTTGTTCAATTAATATAGTTATTGCATGGTATAATGAGGTTGCATTATCTAAAAACAATTTAGGGTACCTAATAAACTTAAATAAGAATTTTTAAAACTGCATTTATGATTATTTTTCCCGTTTCTCAGCTTATGTGCATCGTAGGATCCGTGCGTACCGTTAGAAAAACAGTGTCCTGTAGATGAGTAGAACCCCGTTATGATTCGCATCGATCCCCAAAGCTACGCCCTACAGGGTTTGAAAGTTTCAACGTTAATCTTATGGAAGATGGGTAATTGATTGAACCACTAGACAGCTGTAGTATAAACTGTTAAAAAAATAGGAAGAACAGATTGTTCAGTTATATACAGTTTTTGACTAATTGGATCCAGATCAACTGATATTCTGGCCGAATATCGACCAGAGCGCGATTTATAGTGTATAATCGTCTTACAGTATATCCCTCTCGTAGCGTGTATGCCCAATTCTGCCTCAATTTAGCCTACCTGCGATGCCATACCTGACGGACAAGTGGTGATCTGGTATGATCGCAGCCGCAGCGCGGGCAGGGCGCGGCGGCGGCACACGCCACGCACTGCACGGCCTTCCATGTATCATACTGGCATGGGCAGCATGAATGAGTAATTGCGAATAAATCAGCCACCAGACACAGACAATCAAGTACACCACTTCCGGCGTCGTATTACGTGATTCGTCATTACTATTTAGACACGGGTAGGCATATTTATTACCAAGTATGAGATTGAATGTTAAACACATCCTACAAGCAATACTGTGATGCGGTTTGTCTAGCACCAGTTTAACTTGGTACTAGAGAAATTACCAGCTCCTATCTGAATTGGTTAGAAAAGCTTTTAATAATTATTCGACATTATTTTGGACACAAAAGTTTTGAGGGCGAATGTAATTCGAATATTGTACTTTGAAGCGACGAAGACACCAATCCATGGTTAAAACAAGTTTTATAACCAGTTGACAAAATTACTTAGTTATGGCCGTTGTGACTGAAGATACTCGTTTGACATAGTTTAGACTTGTGAGTAAAATCCTCCTTGGGTTAATAAAGTTTTTTAATAATTTTATACAAAATTGCTTAAACTGTTATTCTACTCTGGACACACATCCAGCCTATCCAGACCCGCCGCCCCGCCGCAGTACGGACCTGAGCACTGGCCATGCGTATTTCTTGGTATGCAGCCCAGCCGCTGTTGCGTAACGCGCTCGCACGCAGTCCTCACTCTACGCACGCGCGCCTCAGGAATCTGGCCACAACTTCCGTCTCTGGATGAGTTTCCCTCTCCTTCCCTCCGTTTCCCCGGTCCCAACACAACCCCGGTGGTTCAAACACCGCTCTCCATTATATACCTGCGTCTAGTTATAAATTATTTACAACATACACATGTTTTATTGAACAGTTTATTGGCCTCAATAGACTTGAATGTGTCGTAAATTGCACGATATTTCATAACGGGATCGGTTGTGCGGATGAATACAGTTCTATACTAGTGACGCAATTGATTATAAGTGGCACCCCTTTATTCATGTAACAAGCAATAGATTTGTTGAGTATTTGTCGCCTCTCTTTGCTGAAGCTAGAACAACTTGTAAACAAAAAATACTTAATTATCTTTCCTACTTATAATCTTATATTTATAAACTCTTCGTCATCTATTCCTAAATCTATAGTTTTTCACTTCGTTCGAATTAGGTTTGTTAAATGTAAATTTCCCAATATTAATAATCAACACATTATATTTAAATGTAGGAATTGCATACTAACAGTAACATGTTGGTAAACAACGTTTTGCTCTACAGAACACGGTTTAATTTACTAAAGTTATGTATTGTAAAATTTTTCGACAAGTAACTTAGGTATTCCTTTCTTAAGAAAACTGGGACACTAATAATTATTTTATTGGTATTATTCTCTTCGTCATTTCACTATGGAACTCTTTAACCTGTCCCTTTGTGGACAGAGGACTGCATTGACAATCGAAAATAAAGTATAGATTTTCTTCAATAATTTCATCTTAGAATAGTTTTTGTTTATTTAACAGAACTGTTAATACTTGTTTGTTTGCTATTTTTGAATACATTTTTTACATTTATTTGTAAATTATACATAAATTTAACGCTCTACTACTTTCTATATACAGCTCGTGCAATATGGTCTGGTATAAGCAATAATTTTTTAATGTGCATCAAAAGTCGCTTCGGTTTACCAGAAATGCTGCAATGCTGATGTGGCAGGCACTATGTGCTGTATAAAGCCCACTAACAATGTTTCCCACGTATTCTTGAGCGCCCGGAAGCGTCCATTGTCTTCCTCGGATCTTCCCATGGACGCAACAGAGCACAGGCGAGAATGTCAGCTGATTTACGATGAATGCCAGATGATTCGACGATGAAATGCCAGCTGATTTTACTATCACTTGCAGCGACCAGCTGTTCGTCAAACCGTGACTACTTGAACGTGTTCTCTGGCCGGTGGTGCGGTTCAACTGGGGAAAGGTTACTCAAATGATGCAATGTTTTGATGCTGCGAGTCCCAGTAGAGTGTATTATTTTATGCAGAAGGCTGTACAATATTGTAAATGTCATTTGACCCAACCTAAACCACACTCAAACGTTATCGGCACTTTTTATAGCTTGTTTGCCGTTGCAGTGATGATTTTGAATAAATAACATGTAAGTGCAGCATCCTAATGTTTTATGAAACATGACGAATCAACAAAATGTATTTTTAATGAAAAAGTGTTCTTGGTTTCATGCAAATATTGATTTTATCGCAGAAACACTTAATACCGGTTCACAAACAACACTATAACACAAATAAAACAAACTAATAAAACTATAAACAATTATTTACTTGAAGTTAATTAAGTAATGAAAATGTGTTGGAAGTACAGCACTTTTCGGCCTGGCGAATGAGCGAAGCGAACGAGCTCGTCTTAAAAATTAAGAGGGCGAGTGAGCGAACGAGCTTTGCGTGAGGACGAAAGTAATAATTTTACCGAGCTTAAGCTTGGTCCCCCTGGTACTAGTTCTAAAGTAAACTGATTAAAAAGCAACTGTTACCTGTAATATTGTAAAACTGATACACAATATGTTGCCATTTGAAATTACCAGCAGGCATGCAACAGTGAAATAAAACAAACACAAAAAAAAACAGCAAAAAACCAAAAGGCCAATGGGATAGTAGCAAGGATAAACAAACACCCTCCACCATCGAAGGATCAGGTTTTAAAAAATGGACTATAGCCAATGAATACAAAAACGTTTTTGTATTCATTGCTATAGCATAGTTCCAAATCAACGAAATCCGACCAATCCAATATTGTAAATATTAGTAATCACAAAAACTACACGTATTTACAGCTGTACATTAACAGGTGTTAAAAATATTCCAATGTTATTTTAATGGGAAAGTTTCATATTTAATTTGTGTATGGCGCCCTTATTTAATGTCCGATTTTGATTAATTTTGGTGGAAACAACTTTTGGCAAACAAAGCCCTATCCATCCAACACGACACCAAAAACTTGAAAATCGGTTGAAAATTTTATTAGTTCTAAACACAAAAAACCCTTAACTTAAGAGTCATCTTCACCCTTGTAAAAACACTGAAACACGCGTCCGTATTTCGCTGTTTCGGACGGTGTATTTGGACGGTTTAATTCACCAACTTTCAAGTCAAATTCATGAGAAATTTTAAAATCGTTTACTATTGAAATATGAGTTGTTTTTGTAATTATTACATGAGTTACATTTATTTCAGTGTCATTAGTAAAGTTAATATTAAAATCTTTTCTTAAGTAGCTCTCGTCATTAATGTAAGTAATATCATAACGGTGACGTAGCGGACAATGACGTCATCAGGACGTCCTTTATGTAACGTCACTGCTAAGTGATCATTGAACTAGCCCAGCTCTCGCCTTTTGACACTATTTTCTACTATAGTAAAATGGCAAATGAAGGTAATAGTCTAGACCTTCAGTCATTATCCACAACACTTACGGCTCGTTAAGATAGTGACTCTGTAATTGACTGTAATTTCACTGAGTATACAACTGTTGTTTTCCATCTAAAAACTATACTTCTGTTATAATTCTTTTACGTGGTTCATTTTGTTTTTCTTATTTTTATATTTTGCCATTAAGCCTGTAACAACTCATTAAACTAATATAGTCATATAGTGTATTAGGCTAAAGAATATAGCTATTGCAGAAACTGTGCTATTAAATCGTCATTGTTTAGTTAAATTAGGCGATCAAAAATAACAGAAGTATATTCGAATTTGCTACGCTCAAGACCTTTTAGCAATATCTTGAACATACATGAGGACCGATGGTAAACCGCACTTTTTACTCCGCACGCGTCCTTTCACCGGCCGGTACTGAGTGACAGTTTCGAACAGGTACCCTCGGGGAATGTTTTAAAGTATGTGTCGTGTCGTATATGTCTTCGTGTGTGTTATTCGTATGTACTCAGTGTTTGTTTATTTATTTATTTTAACCTTTGACAAGAACATCAAGTTCGCTATGTTTTAACCTCAAGACGAAAGCTGTGCTGATGATTCCTCTGACGAATAGGGGCGAAACAATTGTCCACCAGGACAAAAACAAACCATCCGGATTACTATCAGATGGTGTTATCTCTATAAATATGAGCTATAGCCATTGTAACCTGCAAGTAGGCCACCGGACTGACACAACTATTATTGGCTGCGCAAAACTAGGTGTAATTTTCCACCGTGTCCGACCCCGGACAGTTCCAGACGGACGGTTCTCCGACAGGGTTTCCCGAGGAAAGTCCTGCGCAGTGTTAGTGCGAGTGTTAGTGTGGTAGTGGCGCCCGTATCGCCGTTATCAGTCGGCAAGGTCGCTCCGCCAGTAAGTGCCCCAGTAAGTGCGCGCTCGTGTTCACAACTCGTCAAGTGCAGTGCGATCAGATGTAGTGTGGTGCGAAGGTCTGAGTTTGCTCGTGGAATTTATATTTCCTTGCTTTAAAGGTCACTCTGTTCGCCGTTTTATTGGTCGAGTATCTGATAAAATTTGCAAAGTTTTAAAATATATTTTTAAGTTTGCAAAATTTTACTATCATTCAAATTGTCTAGCATCTGTCAATAGTTTAACAGTTATTCCAAAAACGAAAATAAATACAAAATCCTCTAAAATCTGCATTCGACATTTTAAAATTTACGCAACTTTAATGTACTTTTAAAAGGGAAGTTAAACATTTAATTTAACCTCAAACCAAGAAACGAATAATATTGTGATCGGAACTATTTTTTAGTAGTTTATATTACTTTAATATCAAAACGTGAAGGTTTCCCTCCCTATCGCTCAGCACAATTTTCCAACAATATTTTAAGTCATTGGAGAGCAATGTGTTTGTTCTCAATCAGTCATAATAAACTGCCGTCCCACTGATATTTACTTGAGCTCACACACACAATACCTTAAAGCACTTCCATAGTAGCCTACCTCTGTTCGTTAAATACCAAACGCATTTCTAACTCACATTCCTGATCCCGTAAACATCTAGATTGTTTAAGCAAACGCGGAAGAAACGACGATTTGCGTTGACAGTTACTCCGGTGTTCCGTCGTGTCTAGTTTAAAATCTACATATACAATATATATTATATGTAGTATATTGTGGAGTTGGAGTATTTAATGAGCACGTTTTCGCATAAACCGTGGAAGCGGCAGTGTTTTCACTATGATAATCGGCGCGAAGACATTGGCATGTGACCAGCGAGTTGGCGTAACATCGCTTGACGCGACGTCGCACACGCTCTAACCTTTGCGACTCAATGGCGGTTGCGTCAGACAGCTGTGTCTAGTTAGCTTCTGGAACTCTGCACAGTTTTTATTTCAAGGAAAAACTAAAATAACTAACGAGAGACCACGCAGCTAAGTGCCGGTGTTAAGGATGCACGGTAGAAGTAATGTGCTATAATGTATTTTTCGTCACTCTGCAACGGAAACGGCACATTGAGATATAACTGATGTGTGGATCAAGTGTTTTTTTGGAGATACAAAAAACCAACTGGGGTTTAGCATTAGATTTTAGTTATAACAAATAGACTACAGGGTGATTGAAAAGTCAAAGTCACTGACAATTTTATTTTTGTTTTTTCATTTAAAACATAAGTACCAGGTTAACCGAGCCTTGCTCGTTGGTTTTAATTCAGTTTTAATATTTCCACCAAAACCAATTATACTTCTTCACAGTTAACAGCTGTTTCAAAAAGTCTGCTTAACATTAATGTTTCTTTATTTTTGTTTACATTTCGTTGTTATTTCGTTACCAAAATAGCAACTCATAAGACCAATGTTAAAAATTACGATTTTTAAACTTAAATTTAGACGAAATTCGATTTTTTCTGGGATTGAGTAAGTTTCTAAACTTATTTTTTGGCCAAAACACTCTTAAATGCAAAGTTTAAGCAAAATCTAACAGCTAGATTTCGAGATCCTGGAACACACATCCCTTCAGACATTCCTCGTATTATAATATAGAATAGAATCTATATTAATAAAATTAGAGTTTTGTCTGTACGTTGCTTAGAATTTTGAAATTTTTGGTTATTTTTACTTTTTATGCATCACAGAATCCAAAATCGGTGTCATCTAAATTTCTTTCCCTCTGTCTGTCTGTCTCTCTCTCTGTCACTCTGTCTGTAACGCTCATGGGTCCTATTTTGTCCTCTTTTCACTGGATAACGACTTTACCTAAGGGTCTAAATTTTTTTCATGTCATAGACTAGAGTGGTGTGAAGGTTCATTACAACTTTAATTGACTTAGCGACCTTAGGGCTTTGCCCCATAGTATGTCAAAGTAGCCAAGTTGTGCTAAAATACCAATCTTTAATCTCTTTTCACACGACAAGGGCTTTAGTAAATGATATGAAAATTTTTATTATTGTTAAATGTTGCAATTAGAACTATTTAGCTGCTCTAAAGCATCGTTCGTCAAAAAGGCTCTGCCTTATAGTAAAAGAAATATTCAATGTTAATCTTATGGGAATATTTAATTCTACCTTTTTATCTATGCTGTTTAATCAGCTGGATTAGACAGTTTGTCATTTTCACCACAGATGGCAACACTTAAAATTTTAAATACAGACTCTTTCATATCTAACCCTTTAACTTTTCACTGGCCTAAATACAGTGAATAAAGTCAACTAATTCTTGGTTCTAAATATGAATATTAAAATAATTTATGGAAATTATTACAAAACGAGTTTTGACCCTTAAATCTCAAAATGTTTCTTATTATCATTACAAACTAATTTTAGTTCCCAATTTAGCTTTCATTGCACGTTCTGACAAAAAGAGGTTTATTTCATCAAACACAATATGTAGTTAATACCAATGAGGTTTATAAATTGCTCAATCTTTCAAGTAGTTCGGGTATAGATGGGGCAGTATTAATGTGTAAGAACTTAATGAGAAGGGTTCTTATGAAGAAGTGAGAAAGTCGCTCAAAAAACACTCATAGTACCACAGTAATTTTCATTCAAGGATCATGCTGATTGGTTGAATGGAATCAGATGGTTTAAGAACATATTTGCAGAAGTTTGTTATTGTTTTTTATTTTGTGTAAACAAACAAATATACTTATTTTGACATTTAGAAGGTAAAAAGAGCGCTTCCCGTGGCAATAAGGAAAAGTAATCCCACCATCAATGCTTAATTTTTCTCCGTTTTTCGACATAACTTTTTAACATGGGATGTCACAATTTATTCGGTTTTGTATACATTGGCAACACATGAGGTTTTAGGTAAAAAGGTAAAGTCTACTAAAGACAAAAAAATTGAATTAAGTACACCTAATATCTACACTGCGGTGCGGTGCCTATACGTTACTGACAGATGTTGCGTTGTTTTACTTGGTTTGGGAATTAAACTTTTAACTAATTTTGAATTTAGATTTAATATTGTACATGTCTGTACATATCTTTCATGGGTAGAACAAGATGCAGGGGTGGAATACATTGGATTTGGCATATAGCTATCGTCACACCCAATCAAGGATTCAATATTAGATTTCATAAGAATCTATAATATTTTTTTACAAGTCTGAGTTTTCTTAGATCGTCTATGAGTTTATACTCATAGAACTATAAAGTAAATCACCATACAAATATAAATGTTTTATCAAACTGCAACAAATTATCTTAGAAATAACTTCTAGACTAAATGAGAAATGGATTTAACAAGATTTTGACAAATGTACCTGGTAGGTATTAAGCATAAAACTTGATATTTAGATACGTTAGTATGAACCAACTGAAGGTTATATATTGAATTTGTGAAATCACTAATATCATTCGTTTAATAAACTGTACACACACCCCGTGCGAAGAACGGGTACACAGCTAGTTTGTTATACAATTGAAACGGCATCTGTAGTGGAAAAACAGCAGATTTTTATTGTAACTAGATAATTGCATATTTGCAATGTATAGGCTAACTTACAAAACCAAATGAGTAGGGACAACCTTATCCGAAATTTACAACGTTTTCCTCAAATCGGGTCACTACCAAGATTTAATTTAAATTTAAGGATTATGCTGATTGGTTGACTGGAAACAGATCGCTAGCATAATTTTGCAGATGTTTGTTATTCTTAAACTCTTTTAAAAAAATATGCTCATTTTGACATTTGAGAGTTAGAGGGAGCGCTTTTCATGACAATTGAGAGAAGTAATAATAGCATCAGCGCCTTATTTTCCTCGGGTTTTGGTTGGCAAATCTAGTATTATTTAACACTGATGCCGATGTCCCTACTTATTTGGTTGTGTAATACATTGCTATTTATGACCGAGGTAAACGAATTGTAAAATTCTTATCCTCTGCTAGCGTTTCGTCAGTCATCAGACTTGACTGCGTCTAAAAAGCATTAAGATTTTAGTTATGAAATATACTACTATTGTAAGTTTTTTTACTTAGATTTAAAGCAATTTTCAGTAGTATTGAACACCTAGCATGAATCACCTCAATTTCCTGTAAAGTCATGATCATAGTCAAGAACATAATCATGTGAGCAAAACTTGACATTAGTTAATTTTACATGAACTCGCTGCCCCAAAATTATTTGGTTTCAAGCATAATAAAGATAGGAGGAGTCGTATGTTAGTTATCTTAGCTCGGTGACGTCATATAGTGATTAATGCAAGGCGTTGCGCGCTGCCTGTCTATTGAGAAACCAACACATCCTCGTCGTTAAAGCCTTCTTCCTTCTCTCAGTTGTTTTCAAGACTATAAACCTTTGATATTTTACTAAACGTTCAAGTTAATAATTTCGTAAAAGAAAATAAATTATTGATTGTAAACTTGAAGTTTGCTCTTCGAAGGAAGATTGTTGAGAGAGAAATGACTTCAGTGATAGATATTGCTTTCTATTTTAGAAATTATAAAAAACAGCTATAATTTTTCAAATTCTTATGTTACGTTACGAGTTTTTGTTTTAGTATAATTGCAGCAGGAATCAAATAATTTAAATCCAATCTTTAGTAGCTATTGCTGTAGATCATTAAGAACAAATTTAAAAGTAGCCTACCATTACATACGGTAAACATACAAAGCTGTACGAAGCATTTTAGGAACAAAATTAAATATACTGTTCTTCTACATCAAATCTAGACTCGCAAGCTATTATTTGAAACAAATCAATAATGTAAAAAGATTATTAGGAAATTCAATAATTAATTTCGCACAGTCAGTACACTATTAAATTATAAAATAAATAACTCTAAACTAAAACCGTAAAATTGAAACCATAATTTTTTATGACAAACAAACTTAAATTCCCAAGTGTAACTTTTTTTTTTAATTTAGTGAATGCTATAATAATATTTTTAACTTTCAAATATTAAAATCCGTTCATTTGTCGTGTTTTGGAAGGAATGACAAAGAAATTGTGTAGTTTACACAAATAGCCTATCATAGATCCAACCCTAATGCATTTTGGTGCCATAGATTGAAAGCTTTTTATAAGTTCTAAGCTTTAAGTTTTGCAATGTTGTAGAGTGACACATATGACTTTATGTATCTAAGCAGTTTTTCTTTAGTGAGGAAATCCAAACCACTCTTGTGATTGTTTGGCTATGTTTATGTGTCAAGGATTTGACAATCGCCTTTTCTTTGAAATCAGCAGTGAGTGCAAGGCTTGATGATAAACATAATTATTTGAGGCCATAACCTCTCCGAACACTTGTTTAAACATTTTCATAATTTTCTCCATAAAATGTTTCTATTCATATCTAAATAAGCAGTTCTTTTAAGCAGGATTTTCTTTTTGTCTTAGCAGGACATGTACATTATATCAAGCAATTTGTTCTGCTAGGCTATATAAGTAAAAATTTTCTGCGTTACTTCTTAGTTTTGTAACGTTTCATATAAATGAATCGTATTTGCATATGAGGTATTTCCCTCAATTATTGGGTTTTGATTTTAATAACTTGTTACATAATTTCATAAAACATAGAACACCGCTGTCAGTACTGTATTTCGTAATGTTCATTCTCGCCGTGAAATGAGTCTCATCTCTTTGAGAGAACAAAGAGCAATTTCTGTGTTGAGTAGCTGTTCCCACAATTTACATTATAACAAGCGCAGATCTGTCGCACTCTTTGTCACAGAGTTTGCCCTCGAAATGCGTGCTTCCGTCGCAGAGTCGCAGTCGACGGCAGTGACAGAGGCATAGCCGAAGACAGCGTCGGGCCCCCGAGCCGGTAGATGTCGCGTCGGTAGCGTCGATAAATGATTGTTAATGTCGGAAAACGAGAATGTAAACTGTGTATTGACATTTCGTAGGTGATGATGACGAATTAAGAGAATATACTGTTATGTAAATGTTAGGATCCTGTTAGAGTAATGCGTGTGTGACAGATAGAGAACCTTTCAGACTAGAATCGAAAATCAGAAATTCCTCACCATTATGCACTCTACATCGGTTAGTTAGTTGGTTTCGGTTGAAAGGTTAGCTGAGCCGTGTGTAGCAAGACATTCCCATGTAGTGGCTTGTATCCCAACTATCCATCACGCGGTACTGAGGCAAGGCCAGGGCATGAGAAGTGGGCCAGCCTAGCCTTGCGGCCGCGAGCCTGCCATCAGACACCGCACCGTACTCCTCACCTAGTCTGAATTCCACTGAGCTCGTGAAATCATAATTGTGCTTACTTAAGTGATTAAAACATATAAAATATCTACAAAGGGGCCGTCCATAAATTACGTCATCGCATTTTGGCCATTTTTGGACCCCCCATCCCTATATTCATCCTACCATCATAATTTTTCCGACCCCCATCTCGAAAAAATGACGTCATTTTAACCAAACCTCCGTTCTAAGTAAAAATAATGCTTTTTAAACGCTACATGATTAACTAAAAAAATTGAGCAATCAAATCCGAATTTACCTTCAGAAATAAAGCCAAATGACTTTCTCAATGGAAAAATAAACTATAAAACAACGCCTTAAAATAGTTTGATGTATTTTATAGATAATAATTTTATAATCATTGTGTTGTGTTAGAATTTATCATTGTTTTACTGTTAAAATTTGATATAAAACATCATATTTAAAATGACGTCATATCAAAGCCGACCCCCCCCTTTCATATTCAATCTGGACCCTCCCCCCACCCCCCTTTTTTTCAGATGACGTAATTTATGGACGACCCCAAACCGTGTATATTATATCCTCGACAATTTTATAAAATCAACAGTCGGAATTTGGATTAGACTTCCTTATTAGAAAAAGTAAGCAATATCACAATTCGTTCTAAGCACAATCAGGAAATCAACCAAGTTACGTTCCTGATGCCGGCCTTAACAAAAGTGTCTCGGCGAAATTGATTCAATAGATCCTATCTTTGCAAAAATACAATTTCAAAATACTAAGTTAAACTGTTAAAGCACCTAGGGGCCGAGTATTTGCTCGGTAAAGTTAAACTATTCTTTTGTATAGTAATATCAGTGACAGTCAGTGCGCTAAAATTCCAAGTGCTTAAGGCTGGTTTCCATTCAAAACGAGCTCGTTCGCTTCGCTCACTCGCCTTTCAGGCTGCCTTAATGTAGGATGATGGAGTCTGGTGTATGTTTAATGAAAAGCATATAAAGAATTTGTAACGTTTGGATCATACATCTATGGTTAACAGCTGCTTTCACCACTGCTATTAAATTTTTTTTAACTACTTAATTTTTAAGGTTTTTACCTTAGGCCTACTTTTATTTATTTAAACTTTTGACCATTAAACTATTAAAAAGCTATTGACATTGACCCAACTTTACAAGGTTATTCCCTAGGTTGAAACAAACATTATACATTATGTAATGTATCGTCCAATCTTACTTACTTTTCAGTCAGTCTGTCTGTAGGCCTATGTGTTTCAAATATTCGCTATCTTTGTTATTGGTAAATATAACACATTGAAACTTATTTGCATGTTGGAGGTTAGTGTGATTTAGCAAATTTTGTTTCAATGTAATAAATAATCTGGTGAAGTTTGGGTCAATGGTTTTTGGACACCCTGTACATTCTGAATAGCTCATTGATACCAGTAATCTCAGCAACTTCGTCGATCCATGTGATATGAAACATAGCCAAATAGTCTACAGTACAAATTACTCAGTATCAAACGAATCTGTACAATGATGACTCAGTATAACAACAGTCTCTATTTCAATTCACTTGCCAAAGCTAAATTGACTTTCTCAGCGTGTGTTGTCCCATGGTATTGAACCGCCCGTCAAAGAAGAAGAAGAGACAATAGAGGAAAGGCCAACGTCTTAACAATAGATGATGTGAATGGCGATGTGAAAGAAAAACGATTAGGTTGATTGATCATTAGACTGACAAGCTCCCCCCCCCCCCAAAAAATGAAAAAAATCGCGTCTATCATTCTGCCTAGTAGAACTTGAACTCACAACGTCGAACTTATAGGCTATAATAATGTTAAAATAACTTCATACTGTACATATTTAAACATTAATTTGACGATTGAAAGCTCTTTAAGATTATTCATATAATAAAAAGAATTTTCGGAGAGAGCTAACGACAAACCCTAAGAGAAAGGCTAGTAACTCAGTAAATATTTTGTACGCAATTAAAAAGCTGGGAGAATTGAAGAGGGCGTTGAAGTGCCGCCAGGTTGGATTTTTCCCCCATAAGAGCAATGCTAAACTTTTCCCAGCATTTGTCATATAATTTCTATATTTTTTACGATTGGTTCAGAATACAGTGTTTGAATCTCAATTAAATTTACTGTTCCTTTTGATGGATTATCTGTAATATTTTATAAACGTAAAAACTTAACACGAAAATTTCATACTGCATACCGTAATGTATAAACATTTAGGTTAAAGCGATAATAAATATAAACAATCAACTAGTTCTTTATTGTTAGGTCTATAGTTTAGTGCAGTAAGAATTTCTGGTTTGATAATTTGGATGCAAACCATATAGCCTATCCACTTACTTACGTAACTGTGTTGTTGCTTATTATTTCAGTAAATAATGTTTATTGGACTGATGAGATCGATGAGTACTAACATTTTAAAATATTCGCATAACATGAGTGCATAAAAATTTTTTTTGACGCACGTAGTTGCAAATGAAATGGAGCAAATAGTTCCCCTGGATGTTTCGTTCAATGCACCCGCATCCCATCACATGATATCAAATTTCAATTTCGACCGATGAGCTCCTGCAGTAGTCACGTGCACAAAATTGCAGGCCAGGCTCCTCTATACGTACAGGAATGCCAAAAATAGACCGCAGCCTGCAGCGATTGCGGTTTCTTCTGCAGATTGGCGGGAAAATAAAACACAAGGCAATCACAGACGGAAAAACTCAAACTTCACGCCTTATTCCGGCGGAGGAAGCGAATTACCTTGAATAATTGCAGGATAAGAAGCGAGAAGACCGCACTTAACGGTGGGAACAGATAAACGCTTAACAGTAATAGTGGGATCTGCGAAGTGGAAGCTGAATGATGGCTGGGGATGCGGCTGCGACCGGTCCTTCGCGACGAGTTTCTCTAATTTGCACTTCATGTTTGGTTCAGTTTCACTTGTCGTTCATATCCCTCAACAAGGTTGTGATGTCATTTAGATTCCCCTGAGAAATTTGGCAGTGAAACCCTAGAGTTACACTTAGAAGTGGAAAAATAAAGTATTATCCCTCAAATCGAAATATAAATCTTATAGTGACTTATAGGTGGATAGGAATTAATTTTTGTGAAATAAAACTGAATAAATATTTTTTTAGTTTATTATTTAACACTACAGTACTGTATTTAATAATATTGCTGAATGTCTGTGCCTTGCATGAAAAAATTAAGGAGGAGAGGAGGCAAATTTTAATCGTGATATTATAGAACGAGTTAATTTGTTTTGCCACTTTATGAAATTGGTTTTAAAAATAAGAATGGCTTTAAAAAATTTGCTCCACTACATTTTACACAAAAATTACTTCAAGGAAACGCCATGGATGTACTTAAATTATTATACAAACAATATTTTTAAGGGTGGGTAGATACATAAAGACTGTGATTTGCAAACCTATTTACATGAACGCACGAATAAAGCCTAATAGTAGGTATTTGCTGAGTATACTGCTTTAGTACTTGTTACTGATATTTGAAAGGCGTAAAAGCTTATGGGCAGTTATTTTTAGCAGTTTTAACGTCTCTTAACCTCCAGAATATTTGTTCTTGGTTATACCACAGAGAAGAGAACTGTATGAAATGGTTACTCGCTTAAATACTTTGTAAACAGTTCAGAACACTACAGTAAGGCGGCGTTCCTTAGCTAGGAGGGGCCGGCAAGGGCACAATTTTTCTTTTTTTTTTGGCCGGCATGGGCAGGCCAGGCCCATGTAGAAGGCAAACGAATCTTTCCGATAGGTTATTTAATCATTATTTGATAAATCTAAAGAAAATATACTGGCTTAAAAAGTATATAATGTTTTATAAAGCAAGTACAGGTACTGCAAATATGTCTACATGTCAAAATGGCGAGCTGTCATAACTGGAGGGGGAGGGAGTGTCACAATCAACTATCATCTCTCAAATTTAAAGTGCGAAAATTGTATTACTGTACAACTTGAATCAATGGATGGGGGTGAGTTTCGATCGTAGCTGTCAGTATCAATACCGGCAGCGGCCGTAGCTCAGTGGTAGAGCTCTGAGTTATCACCCAGCGGGCCCGGGTTCAATTCCCGGCTCGGGGACAAAAAGATCGTTCGGCCGCTCCCGTGGTTCGGAAGTCACGTTAAGCCGTTGGTCCACCTGCATAGAAAACAAAAAAGTGTAGGCATTTCAGGCGAGGAGAACTATCAGTTAATTGCTGATCTCCCTCCACTAAAAGCCATACGATAATTAAATTAATTAATATCAATACCCCAGCCACCTGGCCTGAAAAATTAGTGCATATTTCAGACCTTGTCACTCGTACATAGCTTTTTTAAATTGGACTCATCATGATGGACTTAATATATGAGAGTCCATATGGACTATGATGTTTATGATTACAAATCTTCTGATTTCCAATACGACTACATATATTTGAAGAACAGAGTGATTTTTTACACAATTACAAAGTTGAGATGAATAATAAATGTGAATGTGACCTCAAAAGTAATATAATTAAATTATGAAATGCTTCAAAAAATTATTTTCATTTTTATTTTTCTGAACTTTGCTTTCGACAAGAGCTATGCACAGGTAAGACTTCATAATCATTTTTATCTATTTCATAAGCATATTTTGGAATAAAATTTTATTTTTACTTAAATAGCTACACACTCCAAAAAATAATTTGGTCGGAAACATAAATAGGAAAATTATTTGTTTCTAAAACAGGATTATGGATGTACAATACAAATTTAAGTTAGTAGATTTGTTACTCCATGTAATTTCCGACCAACCTCATCAGCTGGGATTTTCAAATTAAATCACAGATGTTAAATCTCTGCTGCTAGTGCTGTCTGTCGTCTGTTTGTTTACTTTGCTGTCTCGTCTCTTTAAAGCATTCGGCGCGTTTTGTTTTTATTTGAATGTGACACAATAATTAATTTAAATATATTTGCACGGCAAATTAAAACCCCTACCTTACATATTATAGTCTTTTACTAACGCTGAGAGATAAATTATAACCTAACTGAGGAATCTTTGAGGTATTTAGCCCTGGTTTACATATTTAAGCAGGTTACCGATGCAGACATCATTTGGCCTAAAATGGCATCACACAAATACTGCCAAATACGGATCAGAAAGGTATTTTTCCCCTATTGTATTAAGGGAATATACGTTTTAAATTTTTCAAAAAATTTATTTTATTGTTATAGTAAACATTGCTGTCCATAAAAGTGATGGAGGTTTACGTTACAAGGTTAGGTTAGATTATTATTATAATAGCCCACATTTTACGATTTTAATCGTAAAATTGAAATTTTAAAATTGATAATAACATAACGGCAGAGTTTAATTCATAAAGAAATTCCGCCAAATGTTATATTGTAAAAAAAATATAGGTAGGCCTACTAAAAATCTGGGAGAGTGGGGCAAAATAGGGGGTTATAAGTTATTCTTGTAGGAGTAAATCCACCCATGTAAGTTAAATTATCTCATGCATTTGATGGTTTTGAGGTTTGCAGGTTTTTTACTGTTTTTCAACAGGGGTCACCAATACCCTGGGTACTAAACAATATAAGTTTTATCGGACGTAGGCAGTAGGCCTACTGTAGTTAAGCAACTGACTTTCTATGGAATCTCTGAATTTGATTGAATCATTAGGTTATATAAATCTTATGTTGTGTAAATTGTCCCTTGTAACTTCCTATCTCTTAACTCCTAAGTTAATCTCTTGACTTGGTACTTGTTTGTTATACAAAAGCCACTGTAATTTTTAGGTTAGGCTATTTTGACCTGGGATCTAAAAAAACACACATTAAATGGAAAGAGGAAAATTTACTGAACATTGTGTAAAAATTATACCATGTTTTTAAGTTTTACAGTTTTTGAGTTCTGCTTTCTAAAAGTCAGCCATATAACTTAACTGACGATTGCAGCAAACACATCTTTGTCCGCAGTTGTGACAATATCCCGCTAAACATACGCAGCCAAGTTTAGAGCACGCTGCGGTGGTTAGGTTAATTTAAGTTATTTTATTGCTAAATAGTTGAAAAATCCTTTTCAAAGTTATATTCACAGAAAAAGTAACACTCAGAAATAATCACTTAACCGTGAAAAACCGTAAACACAGAGTGGGGGGAGGGGGGGGGGGGATGCTCCTGTCAACGACCTGACCTTGGCCCATTTATAGATGTCCATAAAGCCGGAGTTGTGTTTTATCACCATATTGAGTTACTGAAAGTATAACAAACAAGTACCCTTAACTTTTTCGTTATTTTGGAGGTTTTTATCTGTGCCTTTTATTTAAAGAATGAATATTTAAATTTCTTTCATGCTAAATTCTGTAAGTTATTTAAGTTATTTAAAGTTAGCTTACTGTCTAACTACCTATTTTATTTTTTCAGGATCGAGCAAGAAACGAGTCAGAGAGATTTTCGACAACAACGACCCTGACAGTGAATGTCAGGGATGATGATGATCAAGATCCTTCTTTCATTTACCGAGGCTGCATGTCTGTGGATGGTGCCTGCGTTAACCCTGAATACCATGCAACTGTAAGTGACAACCATTTTATTTTTATTATTTTTGACAATTTATATGCTGAAGACTTATTTGAAACAGTTGTAGTCCTAAAGGATAAAATCTCATAAGATATGGCTATCCAGTTTGCCTACCGCTTGTATGAGCTTAAATGACTTTCTTTGGTAAGCCTAAGCTTCCCTTAAATTTTATCTCTCATAATCTTAGATTAAGTTTGTGCTCCTATTGCCAGTGAAGTGAAAGAATGAGAAAAAAATACAAAACGTGTTGGTTAAAATGAAATCAGCTTTGGACTATCGCTAATTGATAGTGATATGCTTTGCATGATAGGCGTAAAATAACCCTATCCCCCCCCCCCCAACAGTCAATTATACATTATTATCAAATGTTTTAGGTAATTTTCTTATATTTAAACATTATGTATTGCTGATTAGCTTTATTATTTTTCTCTGATTATTGCTTCTTTTATTAGGCTTACCAAGTTTTTCCATGTAATAGATATTTAACGATTCCAATGTATGGTTTGTTAACAGGTATCCAGTGGGGTCAGGGCAGGTATATTGTCTGTCTCTCCAGAGAAGATCCAGGCAGTGGACATGGACACCAACAACAACCCCATCATCTACAGCTTCCTGTCAGGCACCCCCGGCTCCTTCCGCGAGTACTTTGAGATCAATCCTTCGACAGGTGCAGTTCAGCAGATTAGAGCGGTTGATACCTCCGTCGCCAAGAGATTTGAAATCATTGTCAAGGTAAAGTTATTATTTTCTTTAAATCCACTGTGATGGATATACATTTTAGTAGAGCCTTTAACACGTTCGCTACCAGCCGCCGCATATATGCGGCGGTCTGGCCAATCCCACAGCCCACCAAAATAATCATGGACTTCCCTGTAGACCGGCCCTAGTGGTTGTGACTTATGCCACAGACCACGAATAAAAACCGTCCAAAATTAGTTTTTACACTTCAAAATATCCTAATTTCATTAAATAAAAATATAAATAAAATTGTCTCTTCATTTATGGTAATTTTTTTGAGGGCCGCACATTTGCGGCGCATGGTCAGGGACTAAGTGACGCATGTTAGCGTCGGCACTAATATAACCTTATTTTTAGTCATAATCTTTGAAAAACAAAAAATAAAATACGGCTTATAGGTAAAAACATTGTATTGAAATATTTAGTTTACAAAAAGAGTTGTTTACAATTTCATTTACGTAGTATAATTATGATGTTTTACAAGTTTTCAAAATGCAAATGTTTATACATTTTTCTTACACAATAAACTTTTTTCATTGTGTCATATAAGAGATTTGATGAATATTATTGTTTAAAGATATCCCAAATACGTTAAAAAATGTTACTTTCAAAAATACATTAAATAAAAATGTACGTAAAAACTTTTTAGTGACGTCAGTGATCGTTTTAGCCACAGACCAAGCGCCGCACATATGCGGCGGACTATCCCGTAGACCGTGCCTAAACTGTTTAACCATTAAAATAGACCGCACTGAAAAAATTTTGTATTTAGTATCATGGAACCGTCGCCGCAGATCTGCGGCGGCAGTCTATTTTAATGAGCCCAGCCGCCGCAGATATGCGGCGGTGGGCTCTGAATAGAACTCGCCCGCCGCAAAATTGCGGCGGCGGGCTGTGGTTACGATTGTTTTGTTAGCGCACGTGTTAAATGCCAAATTATTTGTGATTTTTTCTAGAATAATGATTTATATATAATTATATTATAATGAATAATAATGATTTTCTTGAATAAATGAATGTGCTCAAAATGTGTTTAGTACCTGTACGGTAATACAGTGGAACCTTGACATAGGCCTATTGAACCTCAATATATCAAAATCCTTTCTGTAACGAAAATTTCTCATTCCCCTTGAACCTGCCTATCAATCTAATGTTTTTTCTATCTCTATATATCGACGGATAAGCAAGGATAACCTCAATATAACGAACTTTTGGATCGCCGATGCACTACGTAACCACCTCTACATATCGAAGTTTTGGCTTCAAAACCTCAACATATAGAAGTTAAAAAAGAACAACAAGCTGAATCACTGAACTCATCCATTTTCTTCCATGTTGCAACCTGTCGCTCTGGGTGCAGTGCTGTTCTAGTTTCCCGCTTTTGCAGTTAACTTATCGTGTTAGTGTTGTTCCATTCATTACCCTAATTTTACAACCCCATGTTTTCTGCCTGTATCCTGATCGATGCTTATTAAATATTTTGTGTGTTTGCAGCACTGTTTAGTTTTTTGCGTCACTATTTATAGTCTTAGTCCTGATCAGCTCATGATAAAAATTCAATAGAAGGGCTTATAACAAACTTATAATTATACAGTGGACTGTTACATTCTTTTGTGCATTAACAAAATGTTGGTTATGTAATCACAATAAACTTGTATTTATTCCTTAATTGCTAGGCCTTTTGGGAATAAGTAATGGTATTATGAGGTGTTCGTGAACCTCCTCAGTATATAGTTTGTAAAAAATGAAGAACCTTAGTATATCGAAGACCTTAATTTTAAGAAGATTTTACATTCCCCTTCAGGTTTGGTATATCGAGGTTCCACTCTAAATAGTGACAGGGTCGAGTTTATCTGAATAGGGTATACCTACCACTTGTAACTTTGTAACTATCTCTTGTACTTATTACTCATTTCTTAACTTTGTACATCTTCCTCATATGTACACCTCGTAATAGGACCTCAAATGTGTACATCGTACTTGAAAAGTACTTTGAATTGTGGAAAAGGTAGGCCTACTAAATCAGCTACTGGTACTAAATTTTAAAATTTTATAGTAATAATAATCAGCCACAACAACAATTCATTAATGTCCGTAATAACTTATTTTTATTAAAACAAATTTAAAACTATCAAAATTTAAATATTTTATTTTATAACTTTTTTGTCTTTTTTTTAAGAACAAGTTACCTTCAAAGTTTAAATCTCATTGTAGATTAGAGCCATCCAAGATCACTCGGGATACATTAAACAGTATTTATAAAAATAAAATAAAAAATATCTTAACAAATAAACTTTCAATACAATTTAGACCTATCCTAGATAACAAAAATTGAAAGATAAATTCTGTTGTGATAGTTACTATAACAATATTTCAGGCTGAAGAGAAGTCACCAAGCAGGAGATTTGCCACAGCCAAACTGATTATTCTGGTGAGGCCAGTAGACATGAATCCTCCGCAGATATCTGCCTCGGCCACAGAAGGCTTTGTTGATGAAAATGCTCCAGTCGGCACAAGGATAATTGATGGGGAAGGAAACCCCATACAACTTAGTGTCTCAGATCCTGATCTTGTGAGTTTCATGCTCATGTAAAGCACCGTTTTCTTTCATACCAGATCTTACGGATGAGTCCCATTCTTTAAATATGCTTGTGTTGCATGTTATTTCATGTAAGATTGCATGTGACTTCAGGAAACATTTAAAATTGAGGTTTCTATAAAAAATAATGAATAAGGGGGTGATGAAATTAGTGTTATAGGGTAGGGCCTATATAACTTAACTTATTACTTTCTTTATGTATGCACTTTAGATATATCTTGATATCTCGCGACTTGCTTTCAATCATGTTGATTTATTTTCCCAAGGTCCTTTGCGATTCATTGAACCTTAGTTTTTATTATACCGGGTATAAAAAAGTCTGTCTCCCCCCCTTTAATTTTGTTATTTGTTAAGATAAACAAATATCGTTTGGGGTTGATAGTAACTGAACACAAAGTACCTTTTGACGTTACCAAACCTTTTTAGTCATGTTAGGGGGACGGCCCACCAAGAGTCAGAAGAAAATCTTAAATGTAAGCATAGGTTTATATGTACATCAAATTAAATGTCTCACTTGGCAGAGAGTACAATGCTGCAAAACTAGACTTAAAATGGATGACCCAGATGGAAATGGTAGGCATTCAAAGATTCCATTAAAATCATATTTGTAAAACTTGAAAATGCAATAACTTTCATAATACTCAACCTTTTGATGTCAGGTTTGTGGCTGATTTCTCCAATTGCAAAGAAGTTTAAAATGCTGTATGATGTGACAAAAGCCAAAGCATATTTCTGTAAGACTTCATTTGGGACGTCCCGTTGAGGATGTTTAAATTGAAACTTCTTTAGTCTCTGTCACATCATACATAATTTTAAATGTCTTTGCATTTGGAGTAATAAGCCAAAAACCCGACGTCAAAAGATTGAATATTAAGAAAGTTATTGCATACCCGGTATGAACTTTGTTTTGTGGAATGTTTACAATTTTAGAACAAGTGAATCATTGTTTAAGTGTTTTTATTGATCCAATTTTATATTTTTTATTATATAGAGTTAGTATTTTACATCCAATTTGAAGATTGCACTCAACTTGGTATATGTCATTATAGAGAAATGAATATTGTAAAGATTGTACACCATCCAGCACATCTGACTTTTTATGTCTGGTGCGGCTGTTTCCACAAAAAGCGGAACATAAAAAGTGTACTCTAGTAAAATTTTGCTGCATTTTTCTTTGATTATGCATACATCATCAATTACAATTAAGCTAAAGGAAATAATGTGCAATTTCATACTCAATACTACCTATGCAAAAAATTTCATGAGTTCATTATGTTGGCTTACACTTGAATGGTAATTCTTTATTGTAAAACAATGTTAAAATGACTATAAACAACCTTTAAAAGAAACTAAAAAAATAAAAATAATGATCTGGGTATATTGTTAGACAAATTGTATTCTCTACAGGTGCGTTTAATGTTCTCTTTAATTTCAGGGACCTGATGATCTGAAGCCAGAGTACGATTTTGAAGTAACGACAAACTTTTTTCATATTGATGAGGAAGGTTACCTAGTAGTTGGACAAGAGAATTTAGACAGGGATCCACCAAACCCTGGAAAATTTAGATTTCAGGTAGGCTAATTAATGTAATTTTTATTTCATAGAAAATTAACAATTAGACTTTGTAAACTCCAGGTAGGCTATTTGTTGTCTATTACAAGATTGTTATGATCTTTGGCTAATCCACATTATTTCTTTGTAATTTTTTGTATTCAGTTTTGGATATACAGTACACTCTCGTTCATCGGACTCGGCGACATCGGAACTCTGCTTCATCGGAACTGAAAATCTGGAGATTATTAATTTTTTATTTCTTACGAAATAAATAATTTTCCATTTTAGCGCCTTCAATTTCCATTCGTTCTATTCGCAGAACAGTGAAGTATCACATTTTGCATCAAAAGTCATCAGGCGTTTTACATAATCTGTACCCATCGGACAAAAATAGAAAGAGGAAGGGGGCAGGAAGTGAACAATACATCTGCTTCGACCGCTTCCCAAACTGTCATTCAGTCTGTCTCGCGTCGCGACTGCACACTGCACCTGTGTTACGTGGAAGTCAGTTGACTGCTGGAATATGAATATGGAATATGAGAATAAAGATTTTGGATCTTTATTTCCTGCGTTGTGTTTATTCCTATAGGTTCATTGTTACGATGTTCAAAGTTTGAGTGCCTTATTTTCATAAAATCTCTTGTGTTATTTTAAAAACAAGAGTGAATGCAATCACGATAGGTCACCGTGCTGGCGGAAATGATGACTCACGACGGACTCCGCTTCATCGGAATTTTTCGACATCCGAACCGGCCGTCCGCCACATTAGTTCCGATGAACGAGAGTGTACTGTATTGATACAAGTTAAATAGTCCTGTCTATAAAGGTGGTACACGCCATATGCTAGATCAGACAAAGTTTTTAGGTGTTTTTCTTATGTTGTAATTTGGGATAAAATCTTTCGACGTGTGATATTGACGTCAAGTTTGTCATTTTATTTTTTATGGCAAACCGAAATAAAAATTAAAGAAGTCATTAAACATTTGAATTTACTAGTAGGCCTTTTTGTAGATTTCCATTTTACTATGAAATGCTAATTAAAAGTATTACTTGTGGTATTTACAAGATATATATAGAATATAGTTTTAGATGGTAATGGGTAAAATGTGATAAAATTTGAGTAATGTAAATATTAAGAATATAATTTTTTTCTGACTAGAAATTTGTTTAATAAAAGTAGGTTTACAATACCTTTCCGTCTTCAATCCATATGATTTGTCTAGATGACTAGTTTCGGGACTGTTATCCCATTATCAAATCTGTCGTCAAGAGTTAAAAGTTAAAAAACACTGTCATTTTCGTCAATTTTAAATAGTACATAACACTTAACACATAACACAGACACGACAAACGAACAAAAAGAAACATTTAACCGCGATCACACGTGTGGCCGGCCAAAGACGAGTCCAGACTGCCAATCCTTGATAAGTTCATGGATATTAAGTCCAATCCAGACTTGTCAGTCTGGACTCGTCTTTGGCCGGCCACACGTGTGATCGCGGTTAAATGTTTCTTTTTGTTCGTTCGTCGTGTCTGTGTTATGTGTTAAGTGTTATGTACTATTTAAAATTGACGAAAATGACAGTGTTTTTTAACTTTTAACTCTTGACGACAGATTTGATAATGGGATAACAGTCCCGAAACTAGTCATCTAGACAAATCATATGGATTGAAGACGGAAAGGTATTGTAAACCTACTTTTATTAAGTCTTTCATCAATCCAGGGGGCAAATATGAATAAAATAGAAATTTGTTTTAATAAATAAATATAATTTGTTTATCCAGGTTGTAGCTCGGGAGAGGCTTGGCTCAGCTGCCAGTGCTCCATTAACTTTTACCATAGAGTTGAACGACATTAACGACAACGCACCTCAAATGCCGATGATTCCTCCATTAACGATACAAGCCGGGGAAGGGCGCAGACAGGTGGTGAAGGTGGAGGCAACAGACAAGGACCTAGGAGAAAACGCCGAGATATCCTACAGCATCTACCATGTGTCCAACAACGGACGCAATAAATTCAGAATAGATCCCAACACCGGTGTTATTGAGGCAATCGGCAAACTAAATGCTGGGGAGCAATACAGTATCACAGTTCAGGTAAACTTAGCTCAGCATCGTTAGGTTTTGTAGAAATCACTTCCTGGTGCCATTTTTGTTTATACAAGGTTTTAGAATTGTTTTCTTCCCATTTCTTTTGAGTTAAGAAAAACATTTTGCCCTATTGAATTGGAACTCATATTGGTAGATCTTGAGAGCAATAATATGTTAAATTTGACTAAATTTACTGTGACATAAAGCTTATTTACATAATAGTTAAGATATAAAACATGGTTAAAAAGTTGGTGGCTGAGATGAATCCAAAGCTTTTCAAAACAATATATTGAAATTAATAAATACTGGTTGAAAGAACCCATTTCATTTTCCATATATTCCCCCATTTCAATCACTTTTTATTAATACTACCTTGGTGGTTTCGATGTTGTTCCCTGACTGGAAGAGTTGATGTGAAATGCCAGCTTTAAAGAAACAAACTACACAACCGTGGAATAGATAGAGTCAAGGCCTCTTTAGTAGTTGGACCCACAAATATTACCCATTTTACCTGTTCATAAAGTGTGCGTCTACCACAACCACAGATTTATGTGTTCTAACACCCTTTATGTTTGCGCAGGCCACAGACAACGGCGGCAAGTCCAGCCAGACCATTGTGGAGGTGACTGTAGTGCCCGGTCCCAACACTCGCAGCCCAGTGTTCCAAGAATCTACCTACCATGTCACTATTAGCGAAGGAGCCCCCATCAACTCTACTGTTGCAAACATCATGGTAATTGTTTTATACAATTTTATTTAGGAATAGTAGTTAATTTTTGTAGAATAAAATTTATGAGAGCCTACTTCATTGTGGGTAAGTTGTTAAACTTTTCAAAATGAATCATACCAGTAATTAATTGATATTATTATAGAACTCAGGATAAAAACAGAGACCTCTCTTAGAGCAAAATAGTTTTTTTACTTTTGATGGTTTTTACTTTGAGTCATACCCTATATTTTACAGAAAGTCACCTGGACTTATGCTTTAAGATCTCCAGCCTTGAAAAGTAGATACAAATCTTATATGTTATTCTCATTATTTTTCCCTAAAGATTATTATAAATACCATAGGCGTGCACAGAGCTTTGCATTAGGTAGTGCCCAAATTTAGCAGAACTGGAACGTAATGATGAAGACAATTGTTAAAAGAATTGTAAAAAATAGAAAAATGTATTTTTGTTCATGATTTTTAGTTTGAAAGCTACAACAGAAGTACGGTAGTGGCTATAGATAAAAGACAGAGAGGGACAGAGGGATTTGTTGAGTTGCAAACAAATGACAAATCTTAAACTGGCACTGGCACTTTAACTAAAGTCTTATAAGAAGAACAGGTATCATGGGTTTTACCACAGATAGGTTATCTGTGCTCTTAGTTGGGCGGTCTGCCATTGGGCCACATGATTTGTGTTTATGAGCGATGAACTGTGAGTTAAACGCTACCAAAAGGTTAGACTATGCATGAAAACTTAAACTAGAACATTTAAGATGGAGCCTGTTTTGTCTTATACTCTGTATTCTGTATTGCTATTATGGTAATCAAATTTTACCATCAAATTTGCAAAATACAAAAATATTTTTTATTTTTATTTTGTGTCTACCTACGCCAGTGGCATTTTTTAACGTTTTGATGGGGAAAGGCCCAAACCCCAGTCTTGTTAATATCTAACATCGACCATTCGTTAGAAAGCATCATTAATTAATAGCCCAATGACAAATGGCAACTGGGTCCGGAATCAAACCTTTAAAAAGCTACTAACTTTTCTCAGGATCGAACCGGCAACCTTTGGATTTAAAGGCGAGCACTATAACCACTCTGCTACCCAGCCAATATTCACTGATCTCTGTCATTAGGTATGGTAGTGCCATGGCACTGGTGAACACAACCTGGTTCACGCCTATGATAAATACATAAATTATGTTTCAGGCAACTGATCCAGAAAATGAGCCAGTAACCTACTCAATAGTGTCTGGAAATGACCTCCGCCAGTTTGCCATCAATGATAAGACTGGAGTTTTATCAGTTATAAGAAAATTGGACAGAGAAGACCTTACAAGATACCAGCTAGTAAGTTGAACAGCTCCAAGAAGCTCTTTATTCTTTTCAAAGAGAAATGACAAATAATAAGATTGAATGCTATCAAAAGTGATTGTTCGTAAAATGTTTATTAAAAAAGTTGCAACAGCTTCAGTAGTTATTTTTTGAAGAAGCTCAATAAAGTCTCGTCAATGTTTTAAGTTTTTAATGTAATTTTAATCATTTCCTTGTTAAGTTTAGTATTATTTTATGAAAGGTGAAACAATAAAATCTAAGTAAACTAAAAATAGTTTCCTTTATCTTCTTAAACTGACATTAAACTATTCATAACAAAAATACCCATATTTTTCTAGTTGGTAAAAGCTGAGGATGAAGGAGGGCTCTCAAGCACAGCTACAGTGAACATTGTTGTAAGTGACATCAACGATAAAAACCCAGAGTTCATTAACTTGCCGTACGAGTTCACAGCGAAGGAAGGAATTAAAGACCTGTTTGTTGGTCAAGTAACAGCCACAGATGCAGACGAAGGCATCAATGCTGAAGTTACGTACTCCCTGCCCGACGATGTGCCATTCACCATCAATGCCACTACTGGAAATATCACCACAAAGACTGCTTTGGATTACGAAAAAAATAAGGTACTCCATCAATCAATTTGTTTTGGAAACTGTATTTAATTGAATTAAAAAATGTTTTGGAGACTTTTATAGTAAAATGCATTTCACTGTCACTACTTAAGGTTATATAAAGAGGAAAAGTAGGTGATACAGATACTTGACAGTCGAAAAGCATTCACAATACACCATTGAATGCTAAGGTGACTGTGCTGCTACCATTGAAAATTTTAAGTATCATTGATGGGAAAGTGTGATAAAATGTATAAAGTAAGGCCTCTTTGAACATCTTCGTGGTATCAACTGTGAAAGATGAAAAATGAATCGCTTAACTGCTGTTCTGTGTTTTTTCCTTCAAGATTTTAACTGTTTTGAGAAACATTAAGATTTTTGATTAATGACAATCTGTGAATCGTAATATGTGTTTCATTGCAACCACCGTTTGTCTTAGGAGTTCAAGTTTGTGGTGACCGCTCAAGATGGAGCTCCAGACCCAAGAATCGCCACTGCCACTGTCACAGTGCATGTTATTGACATTGAAGATGAGTTACCAACCTTTCCTGTTATCCTGTACAACACCTCTGTACCTGAAAACACTGCCAACTATCTAGTCGCTCAAGTAAAGGTATCATTTTCTCCTTTATTACCTTAAAATATAAACCCAGTGTATTTAGGAGTAAAAAATACATTTTTCTTACAAATAATTTTTAGTTTTGAGCATACACTCTTTTCATTGTGCACAGATAAATTTGTGTTCTGTACTCGGTTAATTATCATCGTATTATCATTGTAATTATCATATGTGTAATTTTTTAATAAACTTGGAAGGTTTACTGTATTACTTCTACTATACTTCTAGGCATTGGCGCTTTCGTTAAATATAAAAACACAATGCAGTTCAGATACTATTGTCACAACAACAGTTACAACAATACGACATGACATTCTTCAAATACTCACTTTTAACCTACAGTATTTTACTAATTTGTTTGTGTGTAGGCTGAAGATCTTGACACAAATAAAAGTATAACGTATGTAATCAAGCAAGGACCACCGGATCTTTTCAAAATTGATAAGAAAACTGGTGAGATTAGAACCGCAAGAGGACTTGACTATGAATCAGAAAATCAATATGCTCTTGTGATCGGAACTGAGGAAAACCCCAGTCTGAGACCAGGAGCCACAACCAAGGTGGTTGTTATGGTAGAGGTAAGTTTATTTGAAATTGTTTAAAGTGTAACCTACAAAAAAGTGTGCATAAAAGAATATTAAAAATGAATACCTGTTTGATTACTACAATTGCTCTCAAAGTTCAATAGACAATAGACAAAATTCTGTTTAATTTGATGAAGGGAAGGTTAGTGCGTAGAGGCGTGGAAGTGACATTGGATAGGCATGTATTATTACAAATCTATCTGCAGTTCTGAATGCCGGTAGGGTATTGCTGTGGGCTATAATCAGTTTCAAAGCCACAGGCTCTGCTGCCAATGTTGACAACGCCTGACTTCTATTTTAATTTTTAACGTAAAACATGAAAACCTATGGATATCCATTGGTTTGTATGCTCTTTAACTAGGCCTAGTGGAGAACAGATAATTATGGTTATTGGAGGCTGGGTTGTAAGTGTCAACAAATCACGCTTATGAAAGGGCACATTTATGGCCACAATGAAGATCAGAGTGCGGTGCTGTCCTTTTTCTACAGCAACCTATAATACTTGTTAAAATCAACAATTAAATCTGAGAATCCAGGACTTTGATAATACATCATGTCTCTTGAGTGTTTTCCTCAAATGAAGCTGGACAGTAAAAATGCACAGGTTTAATTACTACAGGTGGGTCCGACCCTCAACAGTGGTGGTGGAGCTGGGCCCACTTTAATTTGTCATGGGCATTTTGATTTTGAACTGCAGCGCATAATGTTACCCTACCGACCTCTAGGATTTACAGATAGATTCGTAATGAGTCACTACTATCTATAAAACGCTGACGTTGACCACAGGTACTGGATAAAGTGGTCAACTTATATTCCTAATTTGAAAATTGTGTTTTATTGTACGCTTTAAAAAAGGAATAAATTCATTATTTCATATTTCATTATTTCGTTAGCATGCCTCTACCCAAACATTTACTCCACCAGAAACAAATGTGACTTACATTGATAACAGCCCTCGTAATTCACATTGAAAAGGAAACTGAGCACTGATGACACTCTGAGAAGTTCGAAAAATTGTTAATTTGAAATAGTGGTCGCGTAAACTTTTGTTTTAACATGAAGTTTTCATTTGATTGTCAACGAGGCAATCTATAAACATATTATGGTAATGTAAAATTATTACAAAAAAATATTATTCAATCCAATGATTAATTTTTCTATTCACACCTTCCCTTACACATGGGTGTATTACAATAATGGTTTGGATTTAGGTTCTATGAGACCTCAGTAATAGATAGACATTTTTGTAATTTTACTAACGGAAGATAATTCTCAAGAGTCTGCAGTACCCGCCAACTTGGATTTTTATTCCCATAAGACTAATATTTACGTCTTTAATATTGGTTCAAAAAGATCCATCTTTATGTCATTTTAAAACAAACGTTTAATACCTATGGCCCTGTGAAATTATAAAGATTACTCTTTAACGATTATTAAGATTAAACTTCTGAAAAACGCGTCCATTTTCAAACAAAAACTTTTGAGAATACTTTATTGTTAATTTAAAAAATCAATAAAATAAAACTTTTGATTTCATAGGGCCCTTCGTATTAAATTTCCTTGGAAAAGACGTAAATATGAATCTTATTCGACCAATATTAAAGGCGTAGTGGACGTTTGAATTTTAACATAAGTCTTATGGAAATAAAATTCCAAGATGCTGCAAACTGGTGCGGATACTGCTGATTCGTAACTGAAGAGGCAAAATTCGTTGGTTTGAATTACTTGTTTATATTGGTATGTCATATTTAAGCTTATAATTTTTCATTTTGATTTTTTAAATAGGCCTGTATTTTTACTATGTCATCAAAATGGCAGAGTATTGAAAACCCAAAGGACATCCTTGCTTATTGGAAGACAACCCCAAATAAATACTAATTATACCTCAGAAAAAAAATACCATAACCCTGTTATTCTATTTATGGTTTAAGTAGTTTGAGCACATTAAAATTTGAACCATAAAAAGTGTTTTTCACAAATTTTACAAAACCTTAATTTTATTATATTTTTGTTTCAGGATCAAAATGATGTACCTCCTGTGTTCTTGACTATTTTAACAAAACCGATTGTTCTGAACGATGACACAGAAATCGGGACATTAGTTACAACGTTGAGCGCATCAGACGCCGATGGTACGGCGCCAAACAACATTGTAAGTGGTTTGGCTAATGAGCATGTGTTGTAAAAGGCTAAAAAGAAAATTATTGTTGTGTTTTTGTCAAAAATAGATAAAAATCACTGAGCCCTTAACTAATAAATCAATAGTTAAAAGCACAATCATTATATGTCCACATTCACCAGCTGATTGCCACCTTTAAATTGATACAAAAAACAAAAACTCATTTTTTACAAAAAAAAAAAAAAAAAAAAAAAAAAAAATGGAATTACAATGATTGTGCTTTTAACCATCGAAATGCAGTTGGTTCTTTGTTTCAAGTTCATTGTTGGTGATGGTGAATTTACATTATTATTTAGTAAATTACTGCATACATTTTCCATCACTGATTATTAAAACAAATTCACGTTGTTTCAAAAAGAAAATGCATTTGTTACTTGAGATTATCAATAAAATAAGACACCTTTACTTGTTACTTTTAAAAAATTAATACCTTTAATACCTTTATTGAAATGGCGACCTAACTCAATAGGTAGTTTAAAGCCAAGTATGAATGAGGGATGAGTGTAGGATGATTGTAAATTCACGTAATAAACAGGAAACAATCACCTATTTGGCATCTAGCCATTCAATAATATCATACTATACCACTTAAACTCTAACAATGTGCGAATTATATTTTAAACTGTATTGGAAAAATGTCAAATGACTTAATAAGACTTTTAATTTTCAAAATGTTACGACAGAAATAAAACGATCAATGAAGCTGATTTTAAAATTTTTTTTTTATTATTTAAGGATAAAGAGAGCTATTAAATCCAACCTTAGTAATGTTACCACGGTTTCCAATATTAGTTCAATTAAATTTTTATTCCGTAGATCATTGAGTACAATGTTCAATACTTAAATTTTGTTAAAAACTAACTTCCATGAACAGTATGAATTGTTCATGATAGTGAGTTTTTAATAAACATTTTCTAAAAACCCATATCAGTTATGTTTATGTTGCCAACCTGCTTACACCCAGCTGCATTTGACAAGGTAATTACAGTGTTTAATGTATTAACTGCATCATTAATATGCAAATTTCGTAACGCTGTTTTAATTTTTCTAGGTCCACTATGATATTGTTGGTAAGGGTGAAGCTCCAAGATTCTTTGAAATCAACTCGGACACTGGTGAACTGCGGGTGAAAGATGACTTCCGCAAAGAACCTGATAATGAATACGAGGTAATTAATTAGTGCTAATACTGTTTTTGGAATTTATTATGAGCATCTCAGATCATATAAAAACTAATATAAAACCAGAATATGTATTTGGTTTCTTTTTAAATCCCACTGAACTTTTTAGCTGAAATAAAACAAACATTCCATTATGTAATTTATCACTGTTATCAAAATTTTAACCTCTTATTTTTATTTTACTTGAATTAATGCTTATTTGGTATTAAGGCTAGGTACATCCAGTGGTAAAATCTTAGGTTTACACTAGAGATGTAACGGATAGTTCTTTTGGCCGGATACCGGATACCAAATATCCGGCAAGGTTCTAGGCCGGAGCGCCGAATATCCGGCTTCCGGATATCCGGCTCATGTTTTAGCTTTTAGTTTAAGGATAATTCACGAAAAGACAAGTAAGAACTTGTCCCTCTGACCGTGGGACCGTGTATTAGGCACAAATTTTTCATTCGCTATAAGTCAGTCTGTAAGTTTTTCTGTTTTTTGTTGTTTTTATTTTTTTAATGTTTGTCTTGACCAAAAAGAAGACCGTTACAAGTAGTGATCAAGCAGTGCCAAACAATAGATTTAAGTATCCGGTATCTGGCCGAATAGTAGTAAGTATCCGGCCGGATACCGGATATTAAAAAAAAGGCCGGATAGGCCGGATACCGGATAGTAACCGGATATCCGTTACATGTCTAGTTTACACTTAAAACAGAGTAGATATTATTGACCATGTACACTAATGTGAATAGACTTCTCATCCAATGCATTTTGTTTGATACCAAAATTTGGGAGGTTTGTGTCCTCCTCCCCCCATAGATGATGCAATCGATGTTGTAATTATTCAGCTGGATTAAAAGTACTGCAAAATCACTTTATCACAACATAATCATAACCCTCTGGTATAAGATATTTTTCATCCTTGGTGAAGAAGAGTGATAACACTGATTTACCCTAACATATGTCACTTGTACTTCATGTTTGCCACGGAAGATTGCACCTCGGTACATTAAATCGCACTCCATTTGATTTTTCTGAAGTTTCAAACACGCCTATACTAAAAAAATTATTCGTGTTAGTGTATACATACAGTGGTAGAGTAAAGCCCTGATGTTTGTGCTTCTTCTCATGATTGCTACTGTAAGTGCTTCTTTTTACGTTTCAAAATATGCTTATTTTGACAAATTAGTGTGTTTGTTTACAAAATAGTGAGTACAAGATGGTAAATATATATGAAGGATGTTAATAAAGATGTTGTTATAATGGCAATCGATTTAAACCAGTCACACCATGCACCATCAGGCCCAATGCAAGACAAAAATTACAAAAATCTAGACAAAACAAACGTTTTCAAAATTATTCTGGGAAGCCATTTTCATCCTACAAATCAACGTAATCCTTCATTGTAAAATATGATTACAACACTATTTACCACAATTCATGGTAGTGATATAACTTTTTCACTTTTACCTTATAGGAGTTCACTTTCAAATAGGAGTTACACCTTTTGAGACCCGGGCGGCCTTCCAGTGCCTAACCGGTTGGCTGCGCTACAATAGGGAATGTTTTTTCAACAAAGAAATAGGACGGGCCGGGACTACCTGCCTCTAGTCTCTCTAATTTTGGCTACTAGACTTGTACAGATTAATAATACAATTAAAATTTCATACTGTCAAACTATTACTGAAGAATCATTTCTGATTGGTAAGGTCTGAATGCATTACTGTAACTTATCGCACTTATGTAACTTATAGGTCTGAATATAACTATACGTTTTCTCACAACCGCAGGTGGAGGTGAAGGCGTATGACGCAGGAGAGCCCCAGCTGTCCAGTACGATGACAGTGCCGGTGTACATCCGCAGGACCACCACGGTCACGCCGGACACTGGCCCGGGGTTCGCTGACTCATCGTACACCCTCGAGGTACCGGAGGACGCCAAACCTAACACCACCGTCAAAACATTCACCATCATCAAGAGCCAGAAGCAACCGAAGAATCTGCCGCTGCATTGCTCCATTAGCAAGGGGAACGTTGGAGGTATGTGTTTTATCTTTCACATTATATTTTTCATAGCCTATATTAATGAATATATTATAAGTGGCTTATAGGGGCAAAAGTTTAAGATTTATTATGAAACTAAAATAAAACTATAGCGGATTACCAGTAAAGTACTTCACTATGGAAGTTTGCAGAATATTTAATTTTTCTTGATAACATTTTAGCAACATCGCTTCCATAGACTATTCGCCTAAAAAAACTTTGAAATTCTGTACTTAAGATACTGGTCCATAAGTTGAATGTATATTTGTGAACTATTAGATTTTCTTATTTTTCATTATCATAAAGTAAAAGTAAATAGTATACACTCACTCTGTAAACATTCGGCTCCCTTATAGTTTTGTTCGCAAAGCAAACTTTTTAAACAACATACTTTTTTTGAAAAAAAAAAAAAATACCATATTATTTCTCATTTAGTATGAGGGTCTTTAACGTCATGAATTTGATCCTATCATTCTGTAATTGTTGAACGTTCACAAAGTTTATGAGGAAATTACGCTTATAGAATATTACCGCTGTCTGCTCCAGTTTTAATTACAGTAGAACATTGATTATCCGGATTCAAACTATCTGGATTATGGAAATTACCTTAAAAATGGCCAGTATGCATGATTTAAAGAAAACACTTGTTAAAATTGTGTCTTCATTTTAATCGCTTTGCCTCCGGATCACTGATTAAATAAATCGAGAGGTTAAATTACCTTATTACCGTCAAGTGATCACACAGTAGTTCTAGGAATTAAATTCTTTTCTTTTGTGTTTCTTTTTCAAATTGTTTAAAACATAATTATCTTACATAACAATATTTTTCCTCTTAAAATATTTACATTTACCTGGTAAATATCATATTTCTGGACGCAACTCGGAGCTGACGCACAGGCCTCAGTGCCCATGTCAGCTCATTCCATTCCAAATAAAATAATGTAATTATTAATTACCATTTTTTATCATGTACCTTTTGATTTCTTTGTTTAATTTATGCAGATAGAGTTATTATTATTATTTATTTGTAGTTTTAGTACAGTATGTTTTATTTGTACATGTATATTTATGGGAATAAACGATTTCATTCATTCATTCACTTCCGTCTCTGTACGAGGGCGACCATTTTCGACCCGAAAAAGGAGTCATTTTAAAGCCTGTAGATGTAGAACTTCACTCATACGAGATCGTCATAGTCTTAAATTACGGACACAAACTGATGAACAGATATTTAACAATGTAAATATTTTGAATTCATTTTGTGTGAAGTATCCGATTGTCAGTTCATGTCTGTGATTGTACTTGTACCGTATTGTAAGACTCGTATGAGTGAAGTTCTACATCTTCAGGCCTGAAAATGATCCCTTGTTAGGGTTGAAACCGGTTGCCCTCATACAGAGACAAAGTGGATCACTTGACGGAAATGTAATTTAACCCCTCGATTTATAAAATTGTATACTTTCTTGTTTATAGTGAAGGTCCACTATTGACTTTTTTTATAGAGTTGGTCTACTCTATCGTATTTTATATATGGCAACATGTACAGTAAAACCATCAGACATTATATGATCTTTTTAGTGATGGGCTTTTGAACTGTGGTAGTGGTTCGTGTTTTGCAGCTAAGTGTATCCCTTTCCATTTGTGAGTTAATTAAGTATGTTAAAGTTTTAAACCAGTTGATCTTTCCTGATGAACATCATGGTTACAAAACTAGATTTAGAGAAAAGAACCTCAGCGTGACACATTCTCAAGGCTTTCGAATGCAAGCCTAGCTATCAGGGAATCGGACTGTATTAGAAACTTCCTCAATCCCTGAAGAACATACAGAACAATAAAAAATTTTGTTCCATACTAAAATATTTTCTAATCAACGATTGTTTTTATTCCCTGGAGGAATTCATGACTCCATTTGGGAGGGCTACGCAATCTAACCAAATAATCCATAGTATTGTTAAAGCTCATCTTGACTTATTTCCTTCCTACATGCTGCAATTTGCTTGGCTGGGATGTAAATTTCAATTCATAGACCGGTCCTATGCCGTCTTCAGCGATCTACAGGGCGACGCAAGATGTAAGATGTAGAATTGTGGACCTAGCTGCTGTTGTCATTGGGCTATTAATTAATGGTGCAAACAATTAAAGAAACATTATGTCATATTAGATAGAAAAAAATACTGAGATATTTGACCATTCCCTAACAAAACGTTAAAAATGCCTTGAGTAGAGAGGCCTTAAAAAAGGTCGTTTCCTGCCTCAAAGTAAATAAAACACAATGTACTTCAGCTCAGCCATTCCCAAAAGTGGTGATTCATGATTTATGAGGCTAGACTTGTACCATTGATCTTAAAAACAAAGTCATAAACCTGTTTTAGGCGTGTTCTCCGTGAGGGTTACGGAAGATCGCAACTGTGAGCTGAGGCTCGCAGCTCCTCTGGACCGAGAAAAGCAGGCGGAGTACCAGCTGATTTTGCAGTTGGACACTGGACTGTTGCTCAACAACACCAATGCCATCACGTCCACCTCGGTACGACCTGTCTTTTATTTCTGTTCACTGTAAGACTAACCCAAATATTAGAGTTTCATCATTTATCATCACTTGTGGCAAATGTTTGTAAAACTCAAGTACATAACAGTGAAACACCAAAAACAACAAGAAATGACAGTTACAGTCAATGAATACAAAAACATTAAGAAGGACACATCCCATGTTAAAAATTGGCCAACATTTTATTCCGCTAGGAGCGCTGTAAACTGAACTTGAGCACTCCAAATAGAGATAGCGCCAGAGGAATCGGCCTAAACATAGTACGAGAGAGAGGGAAATAAAAAATTTCTTATTAGTATTGTGTCGTTAAAACACTATTTTAAACATTAGTTACCTAGCTTATTTGGTATCATTGGAAAGCTTTATTCAAGAAGAATCGTTATTTTAAGTCATCAAATCCTTTTATTGTTAAGACTTTGTCGTATGGGTTTTCAACTTTAATGTTATTCTAATGAAGATATTTTATTGAATCATATGTTTACAAAAATAAACTAAGTTTTAAACGTAGTCATGGTATCCTGCTATTTTCAAATTTGTTTACTTAGGTTCCAAAATGAGCACTAATGTAGGCGGACGGAAATAGTGTTCCTACATTAATGGTGAGAATTGGTCCAGTAATGGTTAAACTGTTATAGGTTATGTATATGTGAGTGCAGCGTGAGGACGAGAGAGATTCTTTGCTGGTGACCATCTGCAACAAAGTCAGAATGTAATCTGACTAATAGGTCATTGTCTCGTGCGCGCTCTCATGGTGGAGTGCGCTACTAAGTCAACAGAAACTTTCTTAACCATTTCTTCCATAAGATGTGACCTTCTTTACGTTTTTGTATTCATTGGTTACAGTACTTTACTGCCTTAGCCTCCTATTTTCTTAGGTTTTAAAATGTAATTTTAGAATGTAAAGGTGGTTTACTCAAGGTACCTTACTATTTGAGATTTACTTTGGGCTTCAACTGATTGTGTATAAACAGGTAATTGGTTCTTATATCACTCGAACAAATTTCTAAAGATTTGTAAAGGATACCTTAGTAAAATAGGGACAGATTAGTTTTAGTACTGACATTTTTAACTAAAACTATTATTTTTAGAGTTGAACGGGATCATATTTAGTGCTTTAAAGTTATTTGGCAAAATATTTTGCAGGTGAAAATTCAAGTGCTTGATGTAAACGACAACATTCCGGTCTTCATTTACCCAGAGTCAAGCAATAGGTTCAAAAAAGAAAAATACTTTGGAGGTGTAGCTGCTGACAGGAGGGATGTAGGAGCTCATGTTTTAGACGTGAAGGTAAGATCTCTTTATGTTGGCCTATTTTGATGGCTTTTTGGGTTATATGGTACAATGTTTCTTAAGCTTTGTGAAAATTAAAAAAGTTAATTACATGAACTTTCTCTCATGGAATGTGTATGGATTTAAAAAATTTTAAACTTAACAAGAATAAATATGGTGATAAAGGAATTCGTATTTAAATTTATATTTAACCTAAACTGTTATTCTTTTCTTGATTCCACCAATATTTATCTCACATGACATAATGTTTTTGTTAGGCCGAAGACAAGGATGCCGGCAAGCTTGGTCAGGTGGAATATCGGCTGGTGCCAGACGAGACCGGTGCCGTCGACTACTTCACCATAGACCCGAAAACTGGCAGCGTCCGCACCAAGAGAACTCTGGACTCAGTCAGCAGAGAAGCTCTGCCTTTTAGACTCACTGTCGAGGCTAGAGACAACCCTGGGGCTATCAGTGGAGTCAATACTGCCACCACACAGATTGTGGTAGGTTTCACACGTTGCTTTACAAGCGCATATTGTGCGGGTTTGTACATCCTTAAACAATTAATGATCAGAACTGCAGATAGGAACAGTAAACGGTCATTTATTTTTCACTCGCTTTTATCAGAGATTATTGGAAATGAAAATACTGTAAAGGCCTGCATTGATGCTTTGAATAGCTATCCTTTCTTAAGTGAAGTTTGTTTGTTTGGTGTGCTTGTTAAACTTTAGTTAGACTTTGATTTGATTAGCCATGTATTTATGTAAAGTTACACTCAGTTGTAGTTTTACCAGCTATTCTTATTATTTGGTTCTACAATGTAAAATTCTCTGTAATTTGCTTTTTTATCATATGATTTTATAGTGTAAATTTGTGACACAATCCAATGTTTATTAATTTTTTTATTTAAACGTATTTAATTTCAATTTTAAATGTCAGTGAAGCTTTGAGAATTTGTTGGTATACAGTTAGTATAATTCTATCTATAGCTTAATAGGTGTAAAATTAACATTCCAAGATTCAGATTTTAATCTATGAAATTTTTTATTGAAGTTTTGTGTTTGTAATGTTGTTATAAAAAAAGTTATATTTTGTTGTTTTATTGTAAGTAGCATTTTTTAATGAGATTTAGTAAACACTTTTAGAGAAAGTGGTCCAAACCACACTGTTAGTTTATCAATTAATGTGACAGAAACGTCTATTGATTCTTGTATTTGATTTTGGATGTTTTGTAAGTAAAAAACTTCAGGAATTGAATAATTGGATTTGAATGTTTTATTTGTTCTAGGTGAATGCCATTGAAGACGTTGATCGGTTGATTTTGGTAATAAATAATATGCCAGCAGATGAAGTAGAAGAAAACCGCGAGAAGGTAAGGTTATATTTACCGTAAACGTAGAAAATTTTTAATTTCAACCATTTTTCACCTAGTATTTAACCTTATTTGGTTTCACTTGGAAAAAAATTCCAAATTGGACTAACTTATGTGCCATATGGATTGAAATATTCTTCACCTTTTTTAAGATTTTAAAAATTCGTTAAAATTATATAATTTAGGCCACTAGCTAATGAGCTGTGTTTCAGTAAGGTGATAAATTAGTATTTATTCATTTTTGCCTCCAGGATTGATCTATGACTATTGATTAGGTTACGTACCTTGTGCCGTCGTCAATCCTTATAGTTTTCCAGATTACTAGTTTCGGGACTGTTGTCCCATTTTTAAATCAGTAAGAACGTCGTCAAAACTTAAAAACACAGTCATATTTTACATTTAATACCACGACACATACACAACACACACGCGAACAATTAACATTTAGTTTTAGGTTGACCGGCCAAGACATGGAGGGTTACCGAACACGCGGCAGACGGGATGACGGATGCGACACGAAAACTAAATGTTAATTGTTCTCGCGTGTGTTGTGTATGTGTCGTGGTATTAAATGTAAAATATGACTGTGTTTTTAAGTTTTGACGACGTTCTTACTGATTTGAAAATGGGACAACAGTCCCGAAACTAGTAATCTGGAAAACTAAGGATTGACGACGGCACAAGGTACGTAACCTAATCAATAGATAAATTAGTATACAGTAAACTTCCTCTAATTCGGTATACTTTGATCTGGGATGCTGGATAATCTGGAACAACTTACCCAAAAATTTATATTGGCGGGAAGAAAAATTAATGCATGTTCTAGTTCGTTTGGGACCAGGAGCCGGGAGGTAACAACTCTTTTTCTTAAAATCACACTGGCATGCGTGGAGGGGAGATGATCTTTTTTAAAGAATAAAATACAAGTTTTAATGTCTTTTTTTGTTTAATTCACATTTTTCTGATATTCTGTAATCCAAAATATTTCTTAATATATCATGTGTCAAGTCCAGAACATGCCAGATTAGAAGAAGCTTACTGTATGTAAATGAGGTTATAAAAACAATACCAAACTTAAATCCCCAACAGATAAGTAAAAAACTGTTAAAATTTGAAATTAATTTGAGTTTTCCATAAGAAAATCATTGGCCTGAACTTTTAATGGGCTTAGAATTTAACCCTAAGGACAAACACGAATTAGAAGGAAATTCTGGAAAAGTATCACCACTCCCTTAAATTTGAAACAAAAATCTTGAAAAACAATTTTGCATGTATTGAGACGTAGCGTTTTAACTTTGTATTAACACATTGGATCTTATCTTATCCATAAATGCTTGATATTTTTATATTCGGCCTAAATCAAAACATACTGGTATCCTAGCAAATTTTAAAATAAACTCAAAATAAAAGTCTTTACCATAACAACACAATTTAAAATTGTTTGAAGAATTCATAAAAGTTCATTCCTTAACACATCATGGAATTTTAACACACACTATGGATCTATGTCATGTGACATGAGAGAGCAGGCTTCACTCAGGGAAACACATCGAGGGTTGCCCCCCTTCAATTCTGCAGTGAGCATTTGTATGTGTTGTGCTGCTACCTACCAATGACTGAAGGAACTGCCTCACAAACATTTCAACAATGCCATTTATTTGCACTTGCTGAGGTTTTTGCTCTTTACCATGTTTTGTTCAGCGCCCCGGGCCAACTGAAACACTGCATGTGTAAAGAAAAGTGTGAAACATTTTGATGAAAGAAGTATTCACAGATTTTGTTTGTCAATATTCCTCCCATTGGGAACAAAGGCAGGGTAGCTGAGTGGTTAAAGAGCTCGCCTTTGAATCTGAAGGTTGCTGGTTCGATCCTGAGAAAAGTTAGTGCTTTTTGATGGTTCGATACTGAACCCAGCTGCCTTTAGTCATTGGGCTATTAATTAATGATCCTGACAAATGAAACAGCTGATATTTGTCAGTAACAAAGCTACACCTCATCTGATCCATTACAATCTTCACACTCACCCCTTCAGTCATACTCACCTTAAAATACGCACCACAGAGTGCGTCGGTGTTTAAAAAAAAATATCTAAATATCAAAGTTTGTTTGGCTGATAACCAAAGGTCCGTGATTCTAAAACTACTAAAGAGTCATCTTCACCTTTGAGCCAGTAGCTCATTGTTGCGCAGTCAGCAATGTTAACCATACGACTTTTACTGCAAAACATGATGGCTGACTTGTATGACCTGACAGGTGGTGTCACTGCTGGAGCAACAGACCGACCTGATAGTCGGAGTGGAGCAGATGGTACCCAGACAGTGGACCTGGGATCACCTGACTGTAGACACTGATGTGTGGTTGTGTACATGGCTGACTTGTATGACCTGACAGGTGGTGTCACTGCTGGAGCAACAGACCGACCTGATAGTCGGAATGGAGCAGATGGTATCCAGACAGTGGACCAGGGACAACCTGACTGTAGACACTGATGTGTGGTTGTGTACATGGCTGACTTGTATGACCTGACAGGTGGTGTCACTGCTGGAGCAACAGACCGACCTGATAGTCGGAGTGGAGCAGATGGTACCCAGACAGTGGACCAGGGACAACCTGACTGTAGACACTGATGTGTGGTTGTGTACATGGCTGACTTGTATGACCTGACAGGTGGTGTCACTGCTGGAGCAACAGACCGACCTGATAGTCGGAGTGGAGCAGATGGTACCCACACAGTGGACCAGGGACAACCTGACTGTAGACACTGATGTGTGGTTGTGTACATGGCTGACTTGTATGACCTGACAGGTGGTGTCACTGCTGGAGCAACAGACCGACCTGATAGTCGGAGTGGAGCAGATGGTACCCAGACAGTGGACCAGGGACAACCTGACTGTAGACACTGATGTGTGGTTGTGTGCATGGCTGACTTGTATGACCTGACAGGTGGTGTCACTGCTGGAGCAACAGACCAACCTGATAGTCGGAGTGGAGCAGATGGTACCCAGACAGTGGACCAGGGACAACCTGACAGTAGACACTGATGTGTGGTTGTGTACATGGCTGACTTGTATGACCTGACAGGTGGTGTCACTGCTGGAGCAACAGACCAATCTGATAGTCGGAGTGGAGCAGATGGTACCTAGACAGTGGACCAGGGACAACCTGACAGTAGACACTGATGTGTGGTTGTGTACATGGCTGACTTGTATGACCTGACAGGTGGTGTCACTGCTGGAGCAACAGTCCGACCTGATAGTCGGAGTGGAGCAGATGGTACCCAGACAGTGGACCAGGGACAACCTGACAGTAGACACTGATGTGTGGTTGTGTACATGGCTGACTTGTATGACCTGACAGGTGGTGTCACTGCTGGAGCAACAGACCGACCTGATAGTCGGAGTGGAGCAGATGGTACCCAGACAGTGGACCAGGGACAACCTGACTGTAGACACTGATTTGTGGTTGTGTGCATGGCTGACTTGTATGACCTGACAGGTGGTGTCACTGCTGGAGCAACAGACCGACCTGATAGACGGAGTGGAGCAGATGGTACCCAGACAGTGGACCAGGGACAACCTGACAGTAGACACTGATGTGTGGTTGTGTGCATAGCTGACTTGTATGACCTGACAGGTGGTGTCACTGCTGGAGCAACAGACCGACCTGATAGTCGGAGTGGAGCAGATGGTACCCAGACAGTGGACCAGGGACAACCTGACAGTAGACACTGATGTGTGGTTGTGTACATGGCTGACTTGTATGACCTGACAGGTGGTGTCACTGCTGGAGCAACAGACCAATCTGATAGTCGGAGTGGAGCAGATGGTACCTAGACAGTGGACCAGGGACAACCTGACAGTAGACACTGATGTGTGGTTGTGTACATGGCTGACTTGTATGACCTGACAGGTGGTGTCACTGCTGGAGCAACAGTCCGACCTGATAGTCGGAGTGGAGCAGATGGTACCCAGACAGTGGACCAGGGACAACCTGACAGTAGACACTGATGTGTGGTTGTGTACATGGCTGACTTGTATGACCTGACAGGTGGTGTCACTGCTGGAGCAACAGACCGACCTGATAGTCGGAGTGGAGCAGATGGTACCCAGACAGTGGACCCGGGACAACCTGACTGTTGACACTGATGTGTGGTTGTATACATGGCTGACTTGTATGACCTGACAGGTGGTGTCACTGCTGGAGCAACAGACCGACCTGATAGTCGGGGTGGAGCAGATGGTACCCAGACAGTGGACCAGGGACAACCTGACAGTAGACACTGATGTGTGGTTGTGTACATGGCTGATGACTTGTATGACCTGACAGGTGGTGTCACTGCTGGAGCAACAGACCGACCTGATAGTCGGAATGGAGCAGATGGTACCCAGACAGTGGACCAGGGACAACCTGACAGTAGACACTGATGTGTGGTTGTGTGCATGGCTGACTTGTATGACCTGACAGGTGGTGTCACTGCTGGAGCAACAGACCGACCTGATAGTCGGAGTGGAGCAGATGGTACCCAGACAGTGGACCAGGGACAACCTGACTGTAGACACTGATGTGTGGTTGTGTGCATGGCTGACTTGTATGACCTGACAGGTGGTGTCACTGCTGGAGCAACAGACCGACCTGATAGTCGGAGTGGAGCAGATGGTACCCAGACAGTGGACCAGGGACAACCTGACAGTAGACACTGATGTGTGGTTGTGTACATGGCTGACTTGTATGACCTGACAGGTGGTGTCACTGCTGGAGCAACAGACCAATCTGATAGTCGGAGTGGAGCAGATGGTACCTTGACTGTGGACCAGGGACAACCTGACAGTAGACACTGATGTGTGGTTGTGTACATGGCTGACTTGTATGACCTGACAGGTGGTGTCACTGCTGGAGCAACAGACCGACCTGATAGTCGGAGTGGAGCAGATGGTACCCAGACAGTGGACCAGGGACAACCTGACAGTAGACACTGATGTGTGGTTGTGTACATGGCTGACTTGTATGACCTGACAGGTGGTGTCACTGCTGGAGCAACAGACCGACCTGATAGTCAGAGTGGAGCAGATGGTACCCAGACAGTGGACCAGGGACAACCTGACAGTAGACACTGATGTGTGGTTGTGTACATGGCTGACTTGTATGACCTGACAGGTGGTGTCACTGCTGGAGCAACAGACCGACCTGATAGTCGGAGTGGAGCAGATGGTACCCAGACAGTGGACCCGGGACAACCTGACTGTAGACACTGATGTGTGGTTGTGTACATGGCTGACTTGTATGACCTGACAGGTGGTGACACTGCTGGAGCAACAGACCGACCTGATAGTCAGAGTGGAGCAGATGGTACCCAGACAGTGGACCAGGGACAACCTGACTGTAGACACTGATGTGTGGTTGTATACATGGCTGACTTGTATGACCTGACAGGTGGTGTCACTGCTGGAGCAACAGACCGACCTGATAGTCGGAGTGGAGCAGATGGTACCCAGACAGTGGACCAGGGACAACCTGACTGTAGACACTGATGTGTGGTTGTGTACATGGCTGACTTGTATGACCTGACAGGTGGTGTCACTGCTGGAGCAACAGACCGACCTGATAGTCGGAGTGGAGCAGATGGTACCCAGACAGTGGACCAGGGACAACCTGACTGTAGACACTGATGTGTGGTTGTGTGCATGGCTGACTTGTATGACCTGACAGGTGGTGTCACTGCTGGAGCAACAGACCGACCTGATAGTCGGAGTGGAGCAGATGGTACCCAGACAGTGGACCAGGGACAACCTGACTGTAGACACTGATGTGTGGTTGTGTGCATGGCTGACTTGTATGACCTGACAGGTGGTGTCACTGCTGGAGCAACAGACCGACCTGATAGTCGGAGTGGAGCAGATGGTACCCAGACAGTGGACCAGGGACAACTTGACTCTAGACACCGACCAGTTCAGCACCGACGTGTGGTTCTATGTTGTCGACCCGGACACTGAGCTGATACAGGGCCGCAACACGTCCAGAGTGCAGAGGTAAAACGTCAACTGTCATCACGGACACAACAGTTTGGTTGGCTAAAGTTTAGTTTTGTCTAAAATTTGAAATTAAGCGATTCATACTCAATAGCTTTCTAATTCAGGTACTATTTTGCCTGGAAAGAATTTGGTATTTAGAATTTAGATATTGCAGAAAATTACCTAACCCTTTTACTGCAAAATTATCTGATTAAGAGGCTTGACCAAATGTAAAACACCCCTTTCGCACATCTCAGATATTATTCAGTTTAACTGACCTTTCGGTGCTGTAGGGGTCAGTAAAGAGAGCTTGACCTGTACCTGTTAATGAACTTTTGACAGTATTTCTGACATACGACTGCTGCAGCACGTTGTACACTGGCTGAGTACATGTAGTGGGCTGGTGACATGGCCACGAGCAGAGATACATTCACCGAGACCCTCGCGGAGATAGCTGCATTTGGAAAATCAGAACTTAAAAACCGTTCAACATTGAATCTTTTTAATTTTCTCCCAGTGTTTGTTACATACTCTTCTTCTGATTTATGATTTATAACACCCCCATTAAAATGTAACCTGTAAAAAGTTGTGGCATCCAAATAAGAAACATGTACCTTCAGGTACACCTGGTGAATTTGTCAGGTTTTCAATATGAGTTCCTAACAGTTTTCCTGGTAAGAATTAATGTGCGAGTCAAGTTAGCCTGAAATAATTTCAAGGAATGAGTGCATAAATATATTTTTGGTTATTTAGCAAAATTAAAATTTTAGTGAACATATTTATTTGTGTAATTCAATTCCCAAACTTAAAATTGGAAAATTTCAATTTTTTTTAAGTGGTTTGCCCTAAATTGACCATAACAAAAGAATATTGATCGCCATGAAAAAGGATTGCCCAGAAAAGTCCCCTTTGAAATAAATGTTATCTTTCATTTGACTAAAAGGGTTTGTACTTTAGTTTGTATTTATGGAATATGAAAAATAATAAAGTCGATTTATTTATTACAAATGTGGCATGTATATTTTTTTCAGAAGTGTAACATCTAAAGAAGCCCAGACCGGCATATCAGATGCGTTGGCAGCTGCTTTACACGTGATGTTGTTTGAGATCCACCCTCCTCTCAGGGTCACCCCAGTGCGGACTACCTTCATACAAGCCCAGTGGGAGGTTTTCCCCTACGCTTTAGTGGCTATAGCTGCTCTTATCATGGTGCTAGGCATCGCTGGCATCATCTACATCTGCATATCGTGGTCAAGGTAAGTAGGGGAAATTCATCATTTGAGTGTTGAGTTATTCCTTTGCACATTATGGACATCCCTAATATAAATTCTATGACCTCAAATGTTCAACAATAAAATAAAATTGAAACTCAAATTGATTCGCAGCAAACCAACATTAAACATAACAAGTACAATAGTAGAACCTCCCTAAAGCAATCGGTAATGAGAACATGTTAGTTTCAGTACCGTAAGCATTAATTTATGCAAAAAAAAATTGTTAAAACAGAGAACTAATAGAATCCTAATTGCTGTACGGAGTCAATCACTAAACTATTCGCCTAGATATTGTGTTGTTTCCTTACTCATAAATTCAATAAAATTAAGGGACTCGTGGATAAAAGCATTAAAAATAATAGTTTAAGGACACAAAAAATATAATGTTCTCGCATTCATATGCACATAGATTTTTAAAATATCAATAATTTTTCAATCTATTTTAAGTAAATCAGTAACTAACCTATATTTAATTAAAATAAAGTATAGATAAACATGAATCTAGCGTAACCACTTATGTGTGTATGAAATTCCAAATAATGAGAAAGAAATATCTTAATTGTAAGAAAAGGAATTCAAACCTGTTACTCAATTCTATTGTGGTTAAAGTGATCCTAATTTCTGCTTGTTAGAGATAGTTAAACCATTCAAGAGTTAAACTGAAGTCAGTTAAAAAGGTGTGTACTTGGCTTTTATTAGTAAAATAAAGTAATAACAATAAGGTAAATAATTGCCAAAGTTCAATGCATTTGGGTGAGTCCATAGTGTAGGGGTTCCCACCGGATGTTGGAACCATGGTAGCTTTGTCGTGGATTTGAATCCAAGCTCTCTCTTTGGTAGTTTATCTGATCAGTCAACTGTACCACACTGGCTTACCCTCTACTTAGTCTAATAAGTTCCACACACTGATCTATAGTCTTTGTGGACGGGGCTGAGAAAAAAGGCTATCCCCTTTTTTCAAATAAAATATATTTTAACTAAATTGTGATCAAGTTAGTTAAAAGTTGTTCATTACTGTGTTTTACATTATAGCGATTTGAAAGGTTAATCATTTTACTTCGTTTCTGTTAATGCTTTGTTAATTTTGTGTGTACAGGTATAGGGCATATAAGGAGCGCATGCAGAGAATGTATGTAACACCTCATTATGACCCTGTCTTTGTGGAACCCAGTTTGAAGGAATATGAAACCCAGGTAACCACTGGTTGATTAGTTTCAATTGAAATGACAAAAACCAAACATTTTTCTAATCTAATTGATAATAAGGACTTACAAGGGGTCCTTATAAGATCTAGCATATAAACATGAAGGTACCATAGGTCAGGAATTAATGAAAAACTTTGGCACTCCATGCCTAGCGCCGATCCCCAACACTGGGTAGCATCAGCTCTATCTATGATGACAGTCTGACCCAAGTGTCATCATGGTAAGGTCTTTGTTCTGTAACATTTCAAAATTACAGCGCACATCAAAACACCCGCCAAATGAGAGATGCGATGTAGCAACTTTTTTGGATTGTGAGAATCTCACCACATTGATGTTATGAAAAAGGTAGAAACAACAAATTAGAGTTAGAGTTAGATACCTATTGGGTTCGAAGCTGCAATGCAGATGTGGAATGGTATTGGTAACGGTGTTTCTGAGGTTCTCGCTAAGTTTGTTCTGCCCTTATCATAACCTCTACATGAATTAAACCTAATATTTATTTATTTTTATTTTGTGTGTATCTACGCCAGTGTCATTTTTTTATGTTTTGATGGGGAACGGTCCAAACCCCAGTCTTATAACTATCTAACACCGACCAGTTAGAAAACATCATTGATTAATAGCCCAATGACAAATGGCAACTGGTTCTGGAAACAAACTTTAATAAACCTGCTAACTTTTCTCAGGATTGAACGGGCAACCTTTGGATTCAAAGGCAAGCACTATAACCACTTAGCTACTCATCCAGCATATATTCCTAAAAAATTTTCCATTTGTTGACAGTTTCAATGACGACACCTTTTGAAATGTTACAGAGCAAAGACAAATGACTGCACAAAAATGACTTGACCCAGACGTCATAGATGGAGCTTCCAATTCCAAGCTCGCAGTCGCTGAGCTTGGGGATTGGTGCTGGGCATGAAGAGCAAACACTTCACGTACTCTCTGGACAATCCACATTTTGTTTATTACAATTTTAGTAAGGAAAGAAAAAACGAGTAACTACGGAGTACTTTTATTCCCATTTTGTTCCTATTCTGTAGCCATCCCGTAGAAGGATAAATGTGGTATTTAAAAAATTTCAATTAAGTACCTTCATATTTTACCTTAAATTTGAAAAAAAATGTCCCTTAGGCCTACAAATTTCTTACCAAACAAGTGGCCATATTGCATGGATTGTGTCTTTTTTTAAATAAATTTTATGGACTTTTGTGTCTTAAACCTGTTTATTCAACAAATTGAAAGATATGCCAAGGTTATGGTACTCAACAAGCTTATGGTAACTCAGATACCAAGGGAGACTTTCGAACACAAAATAATGATCACAGAAAACATTATTATAAGATTCTTCTCTACCTCAGGGTGTTTACTGGTCACTGAAGTCACCAAAAGTCACCGAAAGTCACTAATTTTAGTTAATGGTCACCAAAGTCACCAAAAAGTCACTGATTTTACTTTAAAATGACAGAAAAGTCACACATTTTTAGTATAAATTGCAAAAATGATGCGATTGCTAGCAAAATTTTTGCGACCTTTACAATTTTCCCCCAACATTTTCGATTTCAGAGATGGAAAAGTCACTGATTTTTAAAAATTTTCACCCTCAAAAGTCACCAAAAAGTCACTGATTTTTATATCTCTTTGGCAGTAGACACCCTGTACCTGTAACTAAGAAAATTTACTAAAATATTATAAAACTCTTGTGATGTTTTTTGTTTTCACAAACGTCTCAATGTCTTCCTGAAGCTTGAACTCTCTTCCTTTAATTTGATCACTTTTTCTTTAAAAATATCATCAGATGGATTTTATTGTGTGTCTTTTCTTTTAGGTCCTTCAGATGAGTGTTCCAGTAGACGACAGTGACAGTTTCAATGATCTCCAACTAGACTTTAGCAACAAAAATCACACTTTTAATCTAGATAATGTTGGATACATATCAAAAGAACTAAATGAAACTCTAGGTAAGTAAACTTGTTAAACAGCTTATGATCTTAAATTCTCAGCTATGAAATGATATTAGCCTTACTCACAAATAAGCAATCCATCTTGTAGAGTAAAAAAACAATCGGCTTATTGCTATTTGTTTCCAAGGTTCTGCTATATTTGTTAACACAAACAGCTGATGACCTTCATACCATCTGATTCTTTTTCCCCCTATGGTAAAAAAGAACTAGTTTAGCCACACAGGTTGAATAATAAAGAACCATTTTCAAAGATGACGAACAATTTGTTTATTATTGTTGATTGTCCTTTTAGCCTTTTTCTCGAGTTTTTATAGTCGCTAATGATGTTACTACAAAATACCCAGCTCAAATATCTGGTGGTCATGGTTACTAACTTATCTTCTAATTGTAGGTTGTAAGTAAATACTTTGTCTTCCTGTAGTTAATCCATTTATTGACTTGAGTTTTAGTGCAGTCGGTAATTTAAAGGCGATGTTACATCCCGACAAATGTGTATCCCTAAAAAATTTAAATGAAATTAAAACTTTTGTTCTTTGTATTATCTTTTTATAAACACCAATAGACTCATTATTTTGATAATGAAGAAACCCTGTATTTTCTGCAGTTATTAAATTTATTTTTTCCTCTTTTAAATGACTGCTGGTTAATTTCAACCTTGGTAAATCTGGTGCGTGGTTAATTAACTCCTGGAATATCAATATCCTACTTTTTAGCCAAGGCATTTACCATACATAAACCTTCCAAGCAATCAGTTAATACATTTTTTTTATATACTGACATCTTTCTATAAAAAGTAAGCTCAGTGGGAAATTTTTTGTTTACAGATCAGCCGCAAACCAACACAATAACGAGGACGGCCACGATAGGTCGACAAAGATCCCACAACAACAACAACATTCACCGATCTCCTTCAGGGGTCACCAACCCTGCCTTTGACAGGTAAAGGTTTGTATGTTTGTATGTATTTCATACCCTGTACCTATTGACTTACGGGAATAGATGGTATACCTGATGAGACAAAAGTTTTGCCTTTGCAAATGGGATCACACTTACTCCCTTAGCCATCTATTTCCATTTACTCTATGCCATATGCTGGATCTCTCTTTCTTATATATAAAATATTTATTACACCTCTTAAGTTGTGTAGAAGTTATCTATAAACTTTTATATTTTTATTGTTTAAGTACTCAACTGACCTGTACTGACTTCTATGATAGCACGTAATACTTGCTGAACACTTTATTTTAACGTCAAAAGAAACTCGGTAAAGATTTATTACATACGGCTGGAAAATATTTTAATTGAGAGTTATTCAGAAAGTATCCTCCATTCCATTCACGTCCGATGAATGCAATGGTGGACTGGAATATAGGTGTATGAGTGTTATCACCAGATAGACTGACTCATTGGGAACCTATCTGTAAGTTGTGAGGCCAGTAGGGCTGTTCTGTACGCTGTGCTGTGAATCAAAACCAAAATGGCTACCTCAAGTTAAACTGCTGCTGGCTCTTTTGCTGCGTTGAAGGGTCTGTCAAAATTTTAAATGTTTTAACCCTTCCCGGGCTATTGATGGATATAACCATCAAACATAATTTCTGATCAGAGCTAAAAACGGATGCATCGGTCTCAACAATTTTCTTTTCCGGGATAAAGACAGATATATACGTCCAATAATATAAAAAACATGTTAAACGAAAAACATTATGAGAATAAACATAATGACTTATGGACAGTTAATTTAGTTTTTTGTTTTTGCAGTTGGTAGTATTGTGTCCCATGCCTTTTCCAGCTGTTTCACACCTTAACAACATACCAACTTCGCAAAACTGTCAGTTTGAGCTGGGACATCAGGGATTGTTTGTTTACATTTTTGTAATGAGGTACTATAAATTTTACATCAAAATGACTAATCCTAACCACCCAAATTTTGCTGAAAATGTTACAGAAAATCTAAATGGAAGTGTATCTGAGGAGGATTTCATATTTGGAAGTGAAAATGACTATAATATGAAATATGCTTTTGGCTAGGAGTGCGATGAACCTGAACCACAATCGATACGTACTCCTTGCATTTATAGCCTTTGTTTTTTTTTTTATTTACTGTTTTAAAGAGTTAAATGTCAATATTATGATAAGAAGTAAATGAAACAACAAATTAACATAAACGGAAATATCCGACTTCCGCCCGCGAAAATATTACCAGCAGTTTTCCTTTTTCTCAATTGTTGTTCCAGGCAGCATACGTCTACCTACATTTTTTGCGGGCTAAAGGTAGATATATCCCTCTCCTCAAATTTTATTTTCCTTGTTAAATGCTTAAAAAAATTATTCCATCACTAAAAACATTTCTTTTATAACAAATGAATTATTTCTAAAGAAACAATTACACTACATTATGTTTTGAACCGTGCTTTGAAAAAAATTATGCCCCAGCCCACAATTTAATTTAGCCCCAGAAGGGCCAAGGAAAACACTCAAGAATGTTACTCCACTGTCAGTTTCCTGTTCTCTAAAACATAATACTTTTGGCAACGCCCACATCGATGGCCAACACATACTATACAGGCCGCACTGCGGTGCTGCCAGGACCCTCTTGATTTTAGCTATTAGTGCGTACTTACATGCATATTGCACTGACACTTAGGCCGCCAACTGCAATAATGCTCATTAGTTAGTGGTTCCAATAACTAGACATCACGCACCTACCTAGACATCATTGGTATCCACAGTTCTTATTTTTCTAGAGATATTCATTACAGAAGTAAGCCAGTGTAAGTAGTGGTGGAGGAGCCAGAGTAACTTGTAGCTGAGTTATAGGAAACAGTGCAGTCCTACTGGTGTCTACGACTTACAAAAAGGTTCAAAATGAGTCTTTTCATTAATGGTGATGCTCGTTCACTTCCAACTCTATCCTTGCTTTCACCAGATATAAATTGAGGTTACTTTCTGCCAAAGCCCTATTCCAATGCAAAGCTTATTAAGAAATGAAAGCTATTGTCATTAGTTTTATGAGAAAGAACTAAAATTTATAGCCGTCACTCATGTACCCTTATTGGTTAAAATAAAAACCAGGTCAAAGAATTAATAACTCTATTTTAAGACTTACCCTTTGGTTCAGATGTACTTCTCTTCTCGTGACTAAAACACTTCATAACTGTTCACTCAACTGAATTGTTTGTGAAACATTCCAGTTGCAGGAACCGGTTTAGCATTAGGGTAAGTCACTGATACAAACTTTTGATTGTCATCTTCTATCCTCTTTTTTGTGTTTGGTTGTAGATTTACTTGCATGGGGAAAGTTTTTAAGTAATGATAGACGTTGGTAAAGTAGTTGAAACATCTGAAAAATAAAGATAATAAAATTTTTCTGAAAACTGTTAAGATTCAGTTTGATTACTAATTTTAACAATGGAATTAGTAAAGTTGTCCAAATACTCTTTAACAAGATCAATAACTACAAGTGTGGTAAAACATCTCTCTCATTTGTTTTTTGATATCATGCAGTTTAGCCTAGTATCGGTTGTCATCAAGTTCCTAACATAGAAATGAGACCCAAAAGGATAGGAATCATTTCTTTACTGCAACATTCATGTAAATCGATGATCAGGCTGCAAAAATTCCACAAATAAAGGTAAAATAAAACCATGTGCAAAAGCATAATATTTCAGAAGACATCTAAAACTGAATCATCAAGATATTGGCAATTGAACCGATATATTTTAGTGATTGAACATGGCACTTGTGTCTATTGTAGCCTTGTCCGTAGCCAATGTTTGAAAACCACAGCTTGATAATCTGATAGCTGAACCATTTTTACAAATTTTGAATACCTCAATGTCATAAATCAATCAAAAAAACAGTGCATTTTTTAATGAGATGTATAGTAGAAAGCCCTAGGTATAGTGGGACCTCGGATAATCCGGTAGCGGCACTCCTGGAAATGAAACTTTCAGCCACAAACGTCTCCCACGAATAAAATAGACACTAGTCTACTGTTTCATGTTCAATTACTAAAATTTCAATTGCCAATTCCCGGATGATCCAGTTTTAGACGTCCTCTGAAATATTTTGCCTCTGTACGGTTTTTGATCGTGTTATTTATTTATGTTGTTTTTTGCGGTCCGATCATCGATATGGCATGGAAGTTAATTTCACTATACGGATTCCGTCGAAAGTGGGCTTCCATTTCTACCTTAGGACCTTTCTTAACAGTTAATAGTACAAAAAAAACATTCAATGGGTATTATTTCCATCAAACACAGTTTGATAGCTAGCAGCAGCTTGGGCTTTGTCTTTAAAAGATTTTCATTTATTTCAGTCCGATTAAATCAACGAATGATATAGTAAATGAATGTAATGATAACTGTTTAAAGTATATGAATCAACATTCACTAGGTTAGTATACACCCTTTGTAGTTAAATACACCCCAATAGTTTATTTTTGGAAGACAACATTAATACCGTATAGTTTTTGAGTAACTTGTTTAATAAGTACCGGTACCCGGTTAATCCGGCCATTTGGAAATCCGGCGGGGGGTCCGGTCTTGAGGTGGTCGGACTTGAGGTTATCTACTGTAACTGGTGTGTTTATTAAGAGATAAATATCACTCAGAGAAAAAATGTTGGGGGTTACTTATACCAATGGTTTTCGTAACATATTTCGGTTTACAGGTTTTGGAACAGATTTAGGAACAGGTTTTCAGATTTAAGAATTCTTACAGTTCATTGAAAATGTGATTTTGAAAACATATGGACTGTTTAAAAAATCTCATAATCCAAAATGAATATAAAGCCCCGCTAACTTACTTATTTACTTACTTGATACTTGAATCCTTCATCGATGACTGGAAACACCAGATAGATTGCGTCATAGTTAGTTAGCTTGTTGGCCTACTAGTTTTAAGTTCCCTTCGATGGTGCCGGTAACTAAAATAGTGGCTCTTTATCAATTTCACTAATCGAGTACATAGGCCTATTTATTAATCTTGAGTGGATAGTGCCCTTAAACTTAGTTTTGTCCAGGTGTCTAATTTCAACTGGTAGATTGTTGTAAAATTTAACGGGATAAATGTGGACTGGATGTTGTCTGAGTTTGTGAAAATTCCAGGTTATCCAGAAAGAACTAAACATAAGAAAAAGTGGAGGTAGTTTACATTATTACTATGAAAAATTTATTTACTACGTAATAAAAAAACTAAGAATCTATACCTCATAAAAAAAACAAAAAAAAAAACTTAAATCGAAACCATAGCATCACATTGTACTCTGGCGAATGCTATGGTGCTTAGCGCCTTCATACTTTGTGCATTTTAGTGCCCTGGCAGGCTGGGTTTGTGGGACTCACTGTATGACCAGCAACAAGCCATACAGTAGAACCTATATTAACCGTCACCCTGGGGACTGGGACTGTGACGGTTAAATTAATAGATGGATAACAGAAATAATGTCAAAACCCTGCACAGTATGTATATTTAAAAGGATTTGGAAGAAATTATACCCTACACAAGTGGACATTTATATTAAAATTGCGTAATGCAAAAGTAATACAAAGCTGCTATTCAGTTGAAGGCCTATTCAATAAATCTCGTTTTATGTCATTTATGGTTAATCTGCCAAGTCCTTAAATCCGCTTGATTAACGTAGCAGTTCTGCCCTTCTTTAAACGTTTGAAAACGTCCAGGTTTTTGTCGATTCCTTATACAACTTTTTTCCCTTTTAACCATAAAAGTCTGCATGCGTCGCGGGAGAGAAGGACCAGTGTCTAGACTCGCAAATAAGTTAGTCATTTCCTGTTTTAAGCATTTCATTAATGGGTAGGCCTAGGCCATTAAATAGTTCATAAACCTCATTTTGATTTAAAATTAATATCTTCCATGATAAAAATTTTATTTGTTTATGAATGGAGTGACCAATTTCATGCACTAATTATGAAGCAGATATGTTGTCCTCTTACAGACATCCAAATTAACAGGAAAACAATAGTGTTTGCAACTCTAGGCACCAGGAACCACTAGCTGTTTCTGGTCCCCACACTTTTTACGTGTAATTGCCACGACTGTCTTATAATAACTTTGGTACAGTACTGAGCTAGTCTAACAACTACTGAGTCCATCTTCACTGGACTCGCCCAACTCCCCTCTCCCTTACTACGCGGCAAGGTATTTCCTGCAAAATCAAGGCCATTGGCATTGTGTTGGATCGAAAAGTAGATTTTATTAGAAGTACCCTGTGAATAAACAATGTAAGGGTTGTTTACACGGATATGAATTATGAAGCCCGGGACTGAGGTTTTATAAATATGAAGATTTGCATGGATATGCATCAGGGCCTTTTCGTGAGAAATGAAATTTAATGAATTATTTTTAAAAGTTAAATGATTTTCAATTTAATCTGTGTTATTTTAAATTTAAATAAAGACTCGAGGTGGTTTCACTTTGGTTTTAGATTTGTCATCATTCTACCATGGGCGCCCACAACCAGTTATATATGTCTTATTCATTTTGTTTGAGGTTGCTTTTTGAAGTGATAAGTGATTTTAGTATTTGCAAAAATTCTCATGGTTTAGTATTCAAAGTTATTCTGCTTTAAATGTATTAGCTTTAAACTTTTTTTTACCAGAATTAAAACAATTATTTTGTGCTTTTATCAGTATTTCACAGAGAAACCCCAACACAATATTTTATGATGGGTGATAAAAACCCCCACCTTCATTGGCAAAAACCTAATGAAATCTTTGTACACTCAAAGGTTATCCAAAATTTTACATGGAACATTTGTTCATATGCATAAGTTTGTGTAATGTATTGAGTGTACCATACATAGTGATACCATTAATTTAATATCTTAATTTCCATTTCAATGTTATTTTTTTTCTTTTTTATCCCACACTTAACTTTAAATAGGCCTAATGGCGTGTTTAGAACTAGCTTCTTGGATCAACAAGCGGCAATAAGAAAGCTCTTATACAGCCATTGTGCTCGACTGAGCAAAGCCGTGCAAAATATTCTTGGAACCAGATTTTGGCTGAGGGGTGGCCTTCTCCCACTCCACTAAACCCTGCGGATGACGAGCCACCTACCCTTCTTCAACGTTGGCACAATTGCCGAACCACTCAGGTTCATAAACTGAACCTCGCCAAAGTTTTTATAGACGCTGACACAGACTCCTACAGCCCCTCCTCTACAATGAAAGTGCTGAAATAGCATGCCTTCATGTTTCAAATTTGGAAATTACAATTTACTTACCTTACAATAACAATCCTGCCCAATTTTTGTTCATCTTTGAAAGTTTGTCTTCTATGATTGAGTTTCACTCTTTAATTTTGAATGGATCTTTAATTTCCTCCTTGAAACTGTGAGACACATTTGATTGCTTTCTGTTAGTTTCCTAGAAACTTGAACTTCTTGTTGAATTGTTTTGATATATCGATTTCTATAACTACACGAATAATTGAGGATGAATTATGTCATTTATGGTCGTTCTGCCAACACCTTAAATCCGCTTGGTTAGCATAGCTATTGTAAATGTTAGGTGACAATAAAGAGATTTTGATTAATTTTTTTTTTTTACATTCCAATGTTCTTTTTCAATTCCCCACTTAACTTTTTATAGGCTTAATCTTATAATTGGAACTAACTTCTTGGATCACCAAGTGGCAATGAGAAAGCTCACATACAGCCATTGTGCTCGACTGAGCAAAGCCATGTAAAATATTCTCGGAACCAGATCTTGGCTGAGACGAGTCACCTACCCTTCTTCAAAGTTGGCACAAGGGCCGACCCACTCGGGTCCTAAACTGAACCTCGCCAAAGTTTTTATAGACCCTGGCAAAGACGCCTACAGTCCCTCCTCTACAATCAAAGTGCTGAAATAGCATGACTTCATGTTTAAAATTTGGAAATTACAATTTACTTACCTTAAAATAACGATTGTGCCCAATTTTTGTTCATCTTTGAAAGTTTGCCTTCTATGATAGAGTTTCACTCTTTAATTTTTAATGGATCTTTTCCCCCTTGAAACTCTGTGACACACATTTGATTTCTTTCCGTTAGTTTCCGTAGAAACTTGAACTTCTTGTTTAATTCTTTTGATATATCGATTTCTACAGTTAAATAAATGAAGATGAATTCGTGTAGGGAAACTGTATTGTATTGCTTAGCATGAGTAAATATTAAATTGTTACATTTTAGTATTAGAATAATATTGTCACTGAGTTTCATTTAAATTTTTAATCCAAGCATGTCTGGTTGAAACAGTTCTCTATCCTGTGAGAGAGTTTTATGATTATCTATTGACATAGATACTACTATTTATCCCACATATTAAATGATTAACTCCTCTGTTGTATGCTTGATTTTGTTATAAGTTCCTTGGAGTTATTCTTAGCAATAATTTCTAGTTGCAACACTCCCCTAACTAGTTTGCTGTTTAATTTACACTCTATTTTGTTGCTGTTATTTCTATTGCAGTGGGTGTACAGTTCTAAAGTTCGGTTGCATACTTTTTCGAGAAACAAAGTTGCTTAATCTTGGAGGTTGCCTTTAAAACTACTCACTTAAATTGTAGAGAATCTCATGGAATCAAAAGCATCGTAAATGCATCATTGACCTCCCCCCCCCCCCCCTCCATTTATGGAACTCACAAACTCTAAGCATCACTACAAAAGAATGTGCTGAGACAGCGGCAGCAGCATAAACTACATAAAAACCATTTATGAGGATAAAATATATACTGTTTAGTAAAATTTTGTGTAATGTTACAGATCAGGTGAGACTCTGTCAAGAAGAAACACGAGTCCATCCAACGACAACGTCACGTTTCGTGGCAAAAAAGACTATTCACATCTAGGCTTTAATTATTTAGTGGATAGGAACTCTGTAGAGGCTACTACGGAGTTATAGTCACTGTGGTTTTAGCTTTAATCATTATGTCAAAACAATGTGATCTAGTTTTTTGTTATAAACAAAGTAATATATAGAGTGCTCACACTACGGAAGCGAGTGACATTAGTTTAGGATGTCATATTTTCATGAAGTAGAATTGAGTTTATTTCTTTTTTCATAAGTGGTGATTATCAAACCAAGAGTAGGAGTTACCATACAGTGATCAAATATGAAAAAACTAAATTGAAAATTTAGTTGCATAAAAGTAATCAACTCAAGGCTGTCTTTGCTGTTTATAGGGTAACTTTTATTTTTTTAATAAAAAAACGTTTATGGATGTAATTTTTTAAACATTTAAAATACGTATTTACTTCCCTCTTTGTGGTTTTATATTGTATAGGCAATAAAGTACAGAAATTAAATGTCTGTTTATATAAGAATTGTTTCTAAATTTTGTACTGGAAACAAATTAATATGTTAATTTTTGCAGAAATATTAGGCCTTCACAATAGTAAATCTGTTTACTTAAAGTGTTACTTGTTGATTAAGTATTTAGAGACTTAAATTGCTTAAATCCAACCAATGCAATCCAATAATATAACCATGTATTTATACTACTAAAATAAGACAATTAACCTCACAATTATTACAAATTATTTATTTTATCGATAGAGACTGTTTAAGATTATTTAGTTTATAATGCAAATTAATAAAGTAATATATATTATCCTGTAAATATAAAACTAAGCACAAAAAGCATAGTAAATATCAATGCATACAGATCTGAATAACTAGGGACATCCTTATGGGGAAGTGAGAACGCCGCCCCCGAAACACAGATAGCACCTCCAAGATGGTAAGGATTATGCTGATTGGTTGAATGGAAACAGATGACTAGGATAATTTTACAGAAAGTATCTTATGGTGTTGATGTTTTTGTAAACAAATTTGCTCATTTTGACATTTAGGAGGTAGAAAGAGCACTTTGTGTGACAGTAAGGAGAAGTAATCCTAGCATCAGCACTTTATTTTCCTCTGGTTTTAGAGCGCAAAACTAAAAATCTTTAACATGTCCCTACTTATTTGGTTCTGTATACATTGGTAATGCATAGTGTAAAAGATAGTGTTGGTAATTTTAACTTACCATCCTAGTCATTTTAACTGTTGTAAAACAGAAAAAACTGTAAATAATGTATTTAGTTGTGAAATAATTATCATGCTAAGGTAAGACCATAATTTGTATATCTGTAACTTATATTATTGATACTGTATTTGTAAAAGTTGTAAAATATATTTAAGTGATTTCAAAGCCGTTTATAGTTTTTTCCTAATTGACCACTTTTTTAGAATAAGATGCAAATAATAACAGAAAACATTTAAATGCCTTTTATTAAGTAAGATAGGGACTCAAAATAGATTCCAAGCAGAGGGCTTACTCATATTTTTTGTGGTTAACCAAGACTCTTAGATTTGACAAGATTATTGTGTGTATCTAAATAATTTTTTTTTTATGTATTTAATTACTTTTTTTAGTGTACAGTAGAGTTGCAAACACTGCAATGTGGAACAAAAGACGGATGGTTTTTTTAATTTGGCAAGTTATGAAAAAGACAGCGTACATAGTTTTGAATAATAATGGTGTATTTCATGAGTAAATTTCAAATTTTTTTTCATATGAGGGCAAGTTTTACGTTTAGCGCTTTTGTTGAGTAAAATTGCCAAGTTTTGAAAAGCAACTTTAGACCTGGCATATGAAATATGTTTTGTCATAACACTCAATATATATAGTTATTTGATTAAAGAAACTAAAACATGTTTATACAGGTTACAGTACTTGCGGGAACGGGAGGAATTTGAAAAACTATAGAGATTAAAAAAAAGAAAAAAAAAGAAAAACTTAATGTAGAGATTTACTCAGTCATTGTTGTCAGTTTGTTGGCAGTATGTATGTATGTATCGTATGGCATTCATAGCCAGCCACCAACTTCTAAAAAAATAAAACATTCTCTGCGGTGCATAGCACCTGTGTCAAAACATTTAATATGTTGACAGTGGCTTTAGCTCAGTGGTAGTAGAGCTTTGGGTTATCACCCAGTGGGTCTGGGTTCCCGGCTCTGGGACAAGAAGCTCGTTTGACCGCTCTTGTGGTTCAGAAGTAACCTTAAACCATTGTTCCACCTGCATAGACAAAAACAAATTTTTAGGCCTTTCAGGCGTGGAGAACTGTCAGTTAATTGCTGATCCCCTTACACTAAAAGGCATATAATAAATAAACTACCATTTTAGTCTAAATGTAAAATCATTGACTATTTACACAAAAAATGTGACAGATCTATGGTAAGGTTAAAACCCCATAATACCGCGTAACCATAATTATAAGGTGCTGGTTCACGAACTCATGAAAATAGACCTGGTCTTAAACTTCCATATCATATTGAATCAAATCGGAGGTTCCTTTCAAAAGTTATCAGTACCACAGACACATAGTTAAATAGATACAGTAGATATATTTACATATATAAAATTGAAAAATTGGTGTTTTTGGCATCTGTTAACCTCGAAACGAAAATATATCTTGGTTCCGAGCCTAAGTCTTTACCATGACTAGTGCCGTAATAACAATCTCTTTCATCATTTTCATTTGTCTTTCATCACAAAAAATATTTTTAACACATTCACTCTCCGGCTAATAATAGTAAGAGAAAATCGAATCTTAATTTAAAAGTACTTGTTTATTTTACAAAAAACACAACAAAGATGCCTTTTATGTGAGTAAAGTTCCTATACTCTAATACGAGTAAGATATATTTGTATGTATGTAATGCATGTATGTATGTTTGCACACAGATTCCAAAAACGGCTTGAATGATTTTCTTCAAACATTGTAAATAACTTAGTTCTGGAATAAAAATAATATAAACAGAGGTCTCTATGCCAGTAGGAATCTTATTTCTTTATAATCATTAATTGAAATAAAAAAAATTAACATAAGTCTCATGGAGTTAAAAATCAAAACGAAGAAATAATGAAAACAGGTAACTCAACTGTCAAAGAGCAGACCACGTGTTTGAATATAAATGAGTGGTTTTGCATGGCAGCCAGTTACTAAATTATAATGGTACTACTGTATGATATAAATAATTTATATTTTTTTTTAACTCGTACTCCATTTTGCTGATTATAAATGTTTGGATAAATACGAGTAAAAGTAACGTTTAAGTATAAAACAACTATTTGTAGAATTGCATTTGAATAACTAAATTTAAAACCAAAACATTAGTAAGAATTGTGGAAACTGCTGTTAACTAAATAATTAGAATATACTTGTTACAGATTCAACCTGTATTTTAACAAATATACACCAGAGCCCAGCACTCGTGGGCCTAAATTGAAAAAGTGTAAATGGCGAGTGAGCGAAGTGGACAAGCGCATCGTGAAGGCGAGTCAGCAGAGCGAACGAGCTAATCTTGAAAAAGAAATAAGCCTTTTGGCACTGGGAATTTGACCCCAATGTCTGTAACTGATATTTCTATACTGTTTGAGCTTACCGAGCAAATGCTCGGCCTCCAGGTACTTGGTGAAAAGTATCACAAGTTGTGATATAAGTATCACAAGTTGTGATATATGTATCACAAAGTGAGCAGACATCATGCTGGGTCCAACTGACATGACTGGTAAAAACTGAATTTTCCGATGTAGGCTATATTTCTACTACCATAGATTAAGCATGCTTAATAATCTATGCTACTACCCATACATCTTTGGGGGAAAATTCATCAACCATAAAACTTTTATATGGAGAAATAATCATGATTTTTTTTATACAAGGGGTTAGATATTATTACACATTTAAAACCTTAAACTAAATATATTAATTACAAAATTCAATAATTTTATATTGACTTACCTTTTTTTTAGAATTTGAAACATTGAAATTTGATTATTAACATGTTACAACTAATTATATACAAAGTTTATTCTAGTATTTTTCAGGCAACGAACGCTTTTATATTAAATTACTGAGAGTATAATTTTTTTTTATTCTCAATGAGATTTTAAAAATACTAACATATCCTTACTTTAGTTTTTGTCTGTTCAAGAAGTATATTTCCTCAGGCTTGGTAGCGCTTGTCTTTGTTATTTCATCAAATTACCGTATCAGCTGTCATGAAGTGAGTGAGTGAACAAATTATATTCAAATCAGAGACCCCCACGGAACAAAACCATTTCCCCATCTTCCGCATGGTCAACCCCACAAAGCTCGGTAATTATATTGGAAGTTTGCTTTACTTATTTGTTCAAACTTATGCCAGTAAGATCTGCTTTTGAAGCTCTAGTTTGATCCTTGAAGGTTTCACGCATCACTGGTTGCATGGCTTAAAGTTCACCCTAGTGTTAAATCATTGCTCACTTGTATAACTTCAGTTTGACATATACAACGAGGGAATTTAATAAAAGATGCCTTGATTAATGTGACTGTTGTAAAGGTCGTATGTGTTTACATACCCATAAAAATTTCTTATTGAACACATTCCTTTGTTCTTAATAACGGCTCAAACTTTATAGCAACAAATGACAACCCTAATGGATGACATTAAAACATTACAAATAACGTTTTCCTTACTTTACTTTTATAATTGTTTCTTAAAACACGATCAAATAAAAAAGCATAATTGCATGCAATTCTGTACATAAAATGAAAAAATGCAATGTTTTCCTAACATAAATATCTGAAACTTAAAGCAGATTATTATAAAAATGTTTATGTTAACAAAATGTAGAAATATTTTGGAAAACGTACCGTAGACAACATAATCCAGTAAATTTGTAGGCTATTCATAAGTTCCCCGGGCTAGAAATTTTTGGGTTAGTTTTTTTTCAATTTCTACGTTTTTTGGGGTGCTGAATCCGAATCTGATCTTTGCTAACAAAATTTCTTAACAGAACATTGTCAAAAATGGGAAAAATTGGTACTTTTTGGAATTTTTGGTTTATAACTCAAGAACCATTAACTTTTCTCAGATAATGTTTGGTATTAAAATTAAAGTACACAAAATTTGCTACAAAATGCACCCCCTATTTGTTATTCCCCGATGAATCCTTTGGGCTCCAGAGCTGTTTGAATATTTGAGTTTTAGCGAATTTCCCTATAGGGAATACGGTCTTACGGTAGTAGTCACTGTAAGACCTAAGCCCGGGACCATGTTACTTTTTCGTTTTGAGGTCCCCCAAAGCCAAAAAACACCGTTCGTTCAAACTGATATATATGTATATATTATATATGTATATGTCAGTGAACACGATAACTTTTGAACCGAACCTCCGATTTTGATCAAATTTGGTCCAGGGGTGTAAGGCAGCATTTACTTGATTGGGTTCGCAAACCAGAATGATCGGACAACATTAACAGGGTTTGATGGGGTTTTAAAAGGGTAACATTTTGGTTTTTGGCTTTTTTGACTTTAAAGTTTTGATATTCTTACTCCTATAGCACATTCTTCGTGTGCACGAAAATATTAAAGTACCGTACAAAATGTATAAAATGTATTTCATTTATATATGGCATGGCATGAATAAAACTAAACTCGAGAAGTGATTACTGTATTCGTTGTAGCCGATTTGAAAAATGATGTTTTAGAAATATGACAACAGACTGCCATTCCTATTGCTGTATTAGTTAATCACAGCAAATATACTCAGTCAACATATTCCATTCCTGTAGGTCTAGGTCTACAATATTGTATATCTGTAATTTATTTGACTATTCTTCATCATAGCGGCAGTGTTTTCAAATGTAACAATAAATTCTGTGAACAAAAAATAAAGAGGGTCACATCCCATCTTAAAAATTGCCAAACAATTTTGGCTGGGAGCGCTGTAAATTGAAATCGGGCACTCCAAATAGAGACAGCGCCAGCGGAAAGTTAACATAATATGATAATGAGGGAGATTTAAATTTCTTTAATATTACGTCCGTCGTTAATGATGCCCTTTTGAACAGTGCATACCTAACTTATTTGGTATCATTGGAAAGATTTTGTCAAGGAGAATTGTTATTTTAAGTCATTAAATCCGTTTATCGTCAAGGTTTTAACTTATAGATTTTCAAACTTCTAATGTTATTCTTATGGAGATATTTAATTCAATCATAAGTAATGTTTAGAAAAATAAACCATGCTTTACGAGTTATTAACATCGTCATGGTATCCCAGTATCCCACTATTTTCAAATTTGTGTTTACCTGGAGTTCAAATAATGAACACTAAAGTAGGCGGAGGAAGAAAGTATGTCTACATTAATTAATTGTAAGAATAGGTCCAGTAAGTGTCATAGGTTATGATTTGTGAGTGTGGTGCGTGGACGAGAGATAATCTTTGCTTCTGACCATCTGCAGGAAAGACAGAATTTAAACGAACTTAGCCTACTTTGTAATAGGTCATTGTCTCGTGCGCGCTTTCACGGTGGTATGCCCTACCAAAACTTTCTTAACCATTTATGTCCATTAAAAGTGTTCTTCTTTTTTTTCTTCGTTGATTATAATAAGGCCTTCTGAGAATCCTCTCAAGTATTTGGTTCCGTAACGTTGGTATAGCGACCCTCAGCTCCGATTTCGCTTTTGTAACAAATTTGTAACTGAACAAGAACAATCAGGCATCGCGTCGTCAGCTGAGTTCCTCATCGCTCAATAATAAATCAGCTGGTTTAATGTTAAAGTTGTTTTCCCATTTTTAAGACATTTTTTTCGAGAAAACTGTTTTTTATCCAAAGTTTTGATTAAAAAACATCATGCCCGATTATTATTTTATTTCTGAAGTACCAGATTCAATAGACGAACCCATCTACGACATCAGAACCTACAAGGTAAGTACCGGATTGTAGATTAAATACCTGTATTTAGGTCGTTTGAAAACCCAAAATCACGATCTTAAATTATAGAAAACCACTTTAAAATAGAAAAAACTCACTTAAACAGTTGAAAACAGTTTAAATATTTATTCTGCAACTATTGTAGCCTTGTGAATTTCTCTAGTAAATATGAGGTATTACAACAGCAAAAAATACGAGTGAATAACAACTGATTTAGAAATTTGCTCCCTCACACTGGGTGAAGAACACTATAAACACTATACGAGTAGGACTAAACTGTTTCTAACGGTGGACAAACCAATCGTGCGTTATAATTTAAGGTAAAATTAGATAAATTATATAAATACTAGCATTTGCAAGCGGCACCAATTGTGTTTATGTATTTTATAACTGTGAGTGAACGAGCTCGGTCGCTTCGCTAACTCGGCCCAAGTTTACTAGTTTCCTCGCTCTCTTGCCTCTCTACAAATGATAAAATACCGATTAAAATACAACATTTGTTTGTGTCGTCTGTGGGCTTAATTTTCTGTATAGTGAAACCTTTGTTGATATTAAATATATGGGAACTTGGAGAGCTAATGGGAATAATAATCTCTGTATTATTTCTTCGTCCTCTCATAATTTTAGCTAAACATGTATAGTGATTTTCGCATGATGGCGTAAAAAACTCACTTTCTCAGTAAAGATGATTTGTAAAGATAAAAACGAGAACTTAATTTTGTCCAATAGGCAGGTGGTAGTTTGGGTCATAGAACTCTTGAATAATGATGATGACTAAATATTTACTGGTCTTGTTCAGTAATAAACATAATCAAGTACATGTCACACTCAATATCTCGTATATAAAATCGTTCAAAGATGAGTGACGGCCACCTTCTATAGATGCTGCAATTTCTCAGCTTTGTTAAAAAAAATTACTTGAGATCAACCCCTTGATCTAAATTTGACCAAAAGTTCAGTTGTTCTGTGTAATGAAATGAAATAAATGAAATGAAATACTTTATTCAGTAAAAAAAAAATACAAGTTGGATAGTACATAAAAATAGGTACACTGAAAATACTCCCCCACATGGGCAATGCCTGTGGGTGGGGGAAGAGTCCAACTGTCTATCCTAGTTAAAAAATTGTAAACTAAAAAATTCTCTAATAATATTACATTATAAAAAGCAATAAAAAGAAAGGAAAAAATATCTATTTTAACACATTAAGGTATTGTCTTGAACCGGCGATACATGCACATACATTGAATGACTGTTGCCCAAATTAGATAAAAAATGTATACCAGAAACATCTTTCTTGCTGATTTTCTACTTTGTTATTTCAACAGATGTCTAATTGATTCAATCGGTAACCTTTCTTTTTCTGTAAGATTAATTAAAACATTAAAATCCTGTAGTTGCAGCCCCTGGGGCCAACGTGAATTACATAGCGATTCTGCTCTTCTACAGGAGCTTACCTTTGAAACGGTATGCGCGGATTTCTTCTCCTTCAATGCACCCAAGCAGAAAAATAAGGAGGAGAATCATGCTTTCCTATTATCATTAAGATTTCATATTTTAATCAAATGTGTCCGAATATTTGAAGCTCGTACTTTTTAAGAGATTGGAAGGCCTCTTTTTGCCTTATTTTTGCCCCGTCCACATAGCCTATTGAACTGCACCAGTATCGCAGGATTAGATCGAGTAAGGACAGGACCAAATGATAACGTTCCAGGAGTTTAAACCGCTCTAAATATAATTATGTACAATTAATCTAGTTAAGATTTTTGAAAGCTGAGTCGAGGTTTCAGCTATAGAAAATAGTCTTACACGTTTTCACGACTACGTCATTTTCCGCGTCATTCCAGAAGCCCGAGACGTTCAACCTGCTGCTGCCGTCGATCCACGCCAGCCGGGACAACAACATCCTGGACACCGGCGCGGACGCTGCCCAGGCCGTCAGCCACCTGCAGGCCGCCGCCCTGGACTCGCCGTCCTGGCCCTCCACCGAGTATGGCGATGGCGTGGTGAGTCACCGACACCTCTCTCAATCATTTATAGGATGGGAAAGTGTATTTTCGTATTTACTTTATAGCTTTCAAAGGATCCAACGCTACCAGGGAGTATTTTAGGGCGAATGTCAAAGGAGGATGAGGGTGGAATGGGTGTATTGCATTGTGTAGCTTTGTTACTGTCCAAGTTCATCTATGGGCCGTGTCATTTATGGAAGTGTATGCCACCCATCGAGTGATTAGAGAGTTTTTAGTTTTTTGAAAGTGACAATATGACAATAAGTGCAGGATAGCAAATAAGGGGAAACGGCAACATTCCCAAAAATTCCTTCGCGATGGCACACGCTTGGTTGTAACTTGCTTTTTCCTAATAATGTACTGCGTCCTTAGTTATATAGTACTTCAATGACCTTTCTGTAAGTGAAATTTTGACCACACAAGTTGCAGAAGTGACATAAAGGCACTAGTAGACATTATGAGCTGATTTAAAATGCTTACTATGGAAAGATAATGCAAGGCAAAATATTCAAAAAAGGTGATTCCCTCAAGTTTACAAAATAGTTCTGTACAAATAAATTCTGTCAAAATTCTGAGAGGAAATTGATAGGAACCATAATCTTCTATATTAAGGGATATTTAAGTAAAACTTCTCTTTCCAGATCAACAAAACTAACTCTCAGAATAACCCATCTCCCACCGACTCTGCACCAACTACGTCCAACGATTCGCAGCCCCCCGTCAGCAGGGACCCCTGGCATGGAGGGTACGGGGCGCCTCCGCCTCCTCCGGCCATGCCCAAGTACCGACCTCCGTTCTGGGCGTACGACAGCGTCAGGCCCGAGCTGCTGGAGGCGGCCCGCGCTCTGTTCTACGAGCGGAGGCGGCAGCAGACGATGTACGCGGCGGCGGGGGCGGGCCACCCCCACCAGCATCCCCCCAGACTGCCCACCGAATACGAGCTGTTCGCCGCCTGGGCCAGCCTGCCACGGTCGGAGAAGATGGCCTACGTCGCCGAGGTACTCCGCTATATAGATCTATGGTTTCCCTGTATATTAAATGACCAAATACTCAACAAGTTATCATATCTATACTTATTTAATACGCTAAGGGTTTTTTTGTCTTGAGAACTCCTCCTACAATTTTCAACCGATTTTCAAGTTTTTGGTGTCGTTGGATAGGGCTTGGTCTGTAGTTGTTTCCGCCAAAAACTGATGAGAATCGGACTTAAAATAAAGGCACTATCCACCATTGAAATCTCAAAATTTCCCATTTAAATAACATTGGGATTGAATAAAGCATTTTAAACATCTGTTAATAATCAACTGTAAATACGTGTTGTTTTGGTGATTAAAGATATTCACAATAGTGGATTGGCCGGATGTCGTTGATTTTGAGCTAAAAGTAACGTTTGTATTGTATTAAAGTAAATTGCTCGATTTCGAGCAACACGTATACTAGTCTTAAATAATATCAACATAAAATTAATTTTAATTTAGTTTTAAATATTTTTACACCTGCCACTAACTTAATGGTGTACAAGAAACCTATAAACCGAAGCTTAAACGAAATTTTAAGAGTCATTTTCACTCCTGTAAAAAACCCGAAAAATGCCTCCTCAGTCCCCCTTTTTTACCGTGTTTTTTTTATTTTTTTACTTTTTTATATTTATCGTTAAAAATGGTTCTATCTAGGAATAGTCCAGTTATAAAGTAATTTTCTTATAATTGATAAAGATACTAAACAAAATCTAAAGAAGTATTAAGAAGTATTATCTTATTAAATCCTTAATTAAGTATTTTTGATAAATCCTTTCCTGTCCTGACTCCTGCACCTGGCCATCTTATAACTAGTGTAACCTTTGTCCGTTCCTTTTGTCAGGTCAGCGGGGCCCACCCCTCCAGTCCTGTCGCCATAGACTCCCTCAGCACCCACAGGGCTGTCACCTCTCTGCTCGCCTCCTGTCCTGACTCCTGCTCCTGGCCATCCTTCCAGTTCTCCCGGCTCCAGGACCAGCAGCGACCCCAACCGCATCCGCATCCTCGGCACCCCCACCCCTACCAACACCAACGCCCGTACCAGATCACACAGCCACCGAAATTCCCGTACAGTGCGTTGCCATTTGGGCTAGACTGAGTAGTAGCAGTTAACTACTGTTAACGTAAAAGTAAATTGTTTGAAGTGTAATTTTTTGTATTTGTTCAACTCAAAAAAATACTTTCAAGGAATTACGTTAATGCCACATTGTTACTTAAACTAATAAATAATATTGTTCACACATTAAAAGTAGTAGAGATTTTAGGCAATTATTAAATACTTTATGGGTGTATTTTTTATGTAGGCCCTAAGCCTATTCTCGTAAAATCATTATATACAACCGATGTAAATGCGTTCTAAAGTTTTATTATCCCTGTAAAACAATTTAATCTTGCTCACTACTTAAAATGAATATGGCCTCGAGATCGTGTTTTAAGTTCGAGAAGAAGTCGAGAACTTGATCGAGAGTAGGCTGAAAACGCAGGATTGAAAAAGGCTCGTTCTTGGCCAAGTTGTGAATGATTATTTTCATCATACACTTGCCATAAACGTTGTTTTCGGAGCAGTCAGCGGAGATCGAAACTAGTTGATTCCCGATGGATTGGATAAACGTGTTTGTAAACAATAGTTTTCGGGACGAGGCTAGAAAACAGCTGAATCAGTTCAAATACAAGATAAACAATAGCAATGTAAGATTCGGTAAATGGGTCAAAACTTATTAACTTTTATCCAAACCGTAATTTATTAATGGTTGTGTGATGAAAAGTACTGTTGGTAACTTGTCCGAAAGTGGTGTACAGGTGCTAGATCTAAAACAAACCTGGCTTGATGTACTGACTGTATTTTTGGTTGTTAGGCAACTACTTCACATGAGCTAACCCCACCGAAACTAGAATACTCTAACGGTATTTGACAACCACAGCTGAATCCAAGGGAAAAGCACCAATAATCCAAATACGTCATATCTATTTTTTGACAGTTGCTAGCTGAACTAGCAGCTACGTCACTGATTTGTTTATTTTTGTTGTTGAGGCCTAACTTAATATATTATAGATTTCTTGGCTACCGTTTCCATTGGGGGTCTAGGGCCAAACATTTTCGGTCCTAGGCCTCAAACACATGATTTTCATTGTTAGAAGTGAGGGTCGAAAACATGTGTTATTGATGTAGTGTGATGAAAATATCATTAAAGGTTTGTTATTGTTTCATTTGCTTCAACAATCAAAACAATCGAATGCTTGAAAAGTTTACAATATAGTATATTTCGCCACTAGTCCGGAAAGTGGTCGTTATCGGTGCAAGATCGAGTTTCAAGTACGAGGCGAAGCCTCGTACTTGAATTCGATCGATCACCGTTATTACCACTTTCGGACGAGTTACGAACAGTACTTTTCATCATACCACCTTTAATAAATTTACAGTTTGGATAAAAATTAATAAATTTTAACCTATATACCCCATCTTACGTTGTTATTTGTTTATCTAGTATTTGAACTATTTACAGCTGTTATTAAAAAATAAAAATAAATTAACTTGTTTAGTGTCCCGAAAACCACTGTTTCGCGGTCTAGTCCCGAAAACTTTGTTTACCATAGTAGTTTTCATCACTAGGAGCAAAAGTGGGTCTTTTTGGTGCGAAATCGTGTTTTAAAAACGAGGCGCAGCCGAGTTTTTAAAAACGATTAAGCATCAAAAAGACACTTTTGCTCCGAGTGATGAACAACGATTTTTATCATAATGCGAAATTAGACTTTTTAGTCGTTAAAAATATTAACTATAAAGTTGTATATTCGGGGTTATATTTACAAAGTAACTTATATGCAGTGTTTACAATTCTGTTATTTACAAACAATGCTCTTTATAAAGCTACGTTTACACGAGGAAGAAAAATTGCGACAGTACTTGCGCGAGAATTGTTGCACAGTCTAAACACTTTTTCCGGAGATTCGGCCGCGAGCTGGTCCGCGAGCGCTAGCGCGGGCTGCTGTCGCGGATTATTGCAACAGTTGGCTGATATCCATTTACACGTGAGAGCTCTCTAGGCAATTTTGACTCTCGCAAATGGTCTTGCGAGTCAGTGCAATGCCGTCTTCCAGAATTAAAAGAATATGCTACTGCAGTTGGGATTGCTGACCATTAAAAGGTAGTTGGGCAGAGCAGGATTTACATATGGGCTAAAAGTGCCATAGCCCAGGGCGGTAAATTTTTGGAGAGAAAGTTAAATATATGTGTTATAATAAACTAGATACTTGAGAAATATTTTATTATCACAGCAGTAATTTTTAAATCCTTTTGTGCGTAGTAAAATGCGCTTGTATTCTAGAGAACATGTATAAAATAGGTTAAGAGAAATAATAAACAGTAGGCTAATAGTACATGAAGAACGGGGACGTGGATAATTTGTCTTGCGATCACTTAGCGAGGCGGGACGCTGCCGCGCCGCCCCGTACCGGGTGCAGGACGAGGAAAAGTATATAGTTATATTACTAGTTATATTAATATAATAATAGTATAGCCCCATGTCAAAATGCCAAAAGTATTATGGAAGTAGATAAAAAAGAGCTATGGCATTGCTAAACTGAACTTGTATCCTTACAAATTATGTTCTTTTATTGCAAGTATTTTAATTTCGATTATTGGTTTAAGGCATGTATTTTATCAGTATATTACCAGATGTGTTTAGTGTAAAAAAACATCATACTGAAGAAAGCAAATTGGGAGGGTAATTTCACTTTCTTGCTATAGTTTGCTAGTAATTTTATTACCTGATTAAATAAATAATATTAGTAAAATAATTAATTAATGATAATCTTACCTCAGTCAATCATCCTACGATAAAAGGATAATTCTCCTACGTAGATGACATGTTCCGTTGTTATTACAACATCTTCAGAGCATTAGTAGTCGTCAAAAATTAAAATTACACAACACAAACACGAACATTGAGACACACACGCATACGAACAGTTACATGAATTGATAGGCCTATCATGGCGACACGGACGGTCCCGGCGCGGGTAGCAGACCCGCGCAGTCGGTTTGTCATTCAGGGTTTGAGTCTGCTACCCGCGCCGGGACCGTCCGTGTCGCCATGATAGGCCTATCAATTCATGTAACTGTTCGTATGCGTGTGTGTCTCAATGTTCGTGTTTGTGTTGTGTAATTTTAATTTTTGACGACTACGAATGCTCTGAAGATGTTGTAATAACAACGAAACATGACAGCTACGCAGGAGAATTAACCTTTTATCGTTGGATGATTGACTGAGGTAAGATTACCATTAATTGTTCAAACATCATCCAGGGGCCACAAAATGGATTTTAAAATAGTTATTTAATTTTAAGGATAATTTGAAAGTTTAAATATGACCTTAGAGCCTAAAAAGTAGTTAACATACTTATTGTTTGAAAACTAATAAGATTTTAAAATTAATTAGGCCTATCCACCCTTCAATTTTTTAAATGAAAGCTTCATTGTAAGTTTGTTTTAATACAGTAATAACAAGTAAAGTACAAAGGAAAACCAAGTAAATTAATTAATAATAATTTATTGAAAATGCATTACATAATTAATAGCTACAGGTATATACCCAAAACATCAAATTTTAAAACAACAAATTAACAAACAGTCATACAAAAAGATTAGAACAAAGAAAAACAAGACACAAGCAAACAATATTCATACAGACGAAATGGATACAAATTTTGTATGTGTTCTTAAAAAAAATAAATAAATAAACAAGCAAATTTAACAAGCAATTAATACAAAATTAATAAAATTATAACAAATAATAATATAAATAAAACGAAAAATGGTTTAAGCGTGGAATAGAAAAATGCACTAGAGCAACTCAAAAAAACACTGGCAAACAGTTCAACTCGCACTAAAAGTGTCGCTAAATATCTCCCACTGCTTGATCGGGCGACAGCGCGAGCGCGAGAATTGAAAGAGTTTATGCATCCCGTTTAGACGTGCAAGTTCGAGTGTCGGACACTTGCACTCCTGCTCGCGCCACCGCTCGTACGAGAAGCTCCGACACTGCTCGCACACCTGTTTACACGAGCAATTTTCGCTGTCGGATAGAAAACTTGCGCAATTTTCTTCCTCGTGTAAACGTAGCTTAACGTTTGAATTTCAAAATTCTGCTTCTCAACATTAATAAGTCAATAATAATACACTTAGCAAACAGCTGACTTTTCAGTACTAGGACCTAAAAAATTCTCCAGATGATTTTTCAGTCCTAGGACAAAAAAGAATCGGTTTTGGTACTATTGAGAGAACAAAAATCAGGCTGATTTCGTGCAGAATGATAAAAACACGTTTATCCAACCCACCGGGAATCAACTATATAGTTTCGATCACAGCTGACCTTTCCGAAAACAACGTTTATCGCAATGGTATGATGAAAGCAACGTGTATCGGAAGGATGTGATGAAAATATAATTTGCTTCTTTCGAATGTTTTGTGTAATGCATTTGTATGGAAACAAATGGTAAAACGCGTGTATAAAGAAATCATAGTATAATATATTCGTTCATTGATACGTTGAATGTTTTTGTTACTAATTAACCTTAGTCTTAAAATTAATTTGTGTTTTTGATTATAAAATTTTAGTTCAGGGACGTATACTTTAGAGTGTCTAAAGGATTGTAATGTTTTAAAACCACATTTAGATTAAAAGATAAAACGGAATGTCCTCCATTTATTCATGTACACAAGTCGATAAAACACTTAGGTCGATAAAACATCTGTAATAAAATATAGTTAAATCACTTGAGGTTGTTCCAATAAATTGAGCGTGTTGTTATGCATTACTTTATTGTTTTGAAACAATGTACAAAAGAGTATAAATCTTGAAAACTACTGTATTATCAAGCAGTGTTTTATGGTGTTCAAGTATGATGTCAGTTTTGGAATCGCGTCAGCAAATGCTTTGTTTGAAGTACAAATTATGTGTCAGAGCAAGGGAAATACTCCATATTTACAAAGCAGCCTAGTCTTTGAGCTGTCAGGAGACAATTAGGTGGTGGCGGCTTGGGGGCTTTCCTTTAAAATGAGTCCATGATTTCTTTTCCTTTTGCCAAGATTGTAAATGTCATTTACACAAAAGAAAAGGGGATTTATTTATAAAACAATTTTTATTTCGTTTTGGAAACCCTCCGCGGAAATCAGTTCTACGGTGTTCGCGTGTGTGAAAATCGCACATTGAAAAATTCTGTTAATATTTCTCAAGATGTCAAATTCGTCAATTCAACGTTCATTTTATCATAGGATTTATCAATGTAAAATATGTTGACTATAAGAACTAAAATGTACTACAATTTTGGGTAGAACATGCTTTCTTTATTCATATATCTTAACGATTAAATACGACAGTTTGACTGATCGCAACATTAACTGAAGTATATACTTGTAAATATTGTACACTTAATTTACATAGTTCTTTTATAATTCTTAAATTTTAAGCGTTGTTCTAAGGGTCAGAAAATTGATAACAACTCATAATTAAGGTTCGGTTTTTGTTCATGAAACTGTTATTAATTTGATTTTTTATTTAATGCCATCAGTAACCCCTTTTCACTACATTTTTAAGATACTTCGAATGTATTAGCTTTAATAATGGAAAATATAATTACTTGAATTCAGTCTCTCCGTAGAAGTTGTAAAAGTTGTTATTTAGGTTTGATTTAGATTTGAAACGAAATTTATTACTTAATGAACAATACCAAGGTAGATCTGAGATGGTGAAAAACATATCCGCATATGGTGAAGGAAATTCATATGCAAAACTGCTCTCATATTTTTACATGTGTATCTCACTTTGACTGCTATTGTAAATCACATTGACGTATAGGATGCCCATCACTACTCACACAGAAGAATTGTCAATAAAACAGTTCTAGATGCTATCAGTAAATTGGAAATTGGAAACAATAAAGTGAATGGGATTCAAAGTGATGGAAAGTTTACATCACATTTCTATGTCCAGTTCACAAATGTCCGATTTCAGATAACATGCAACCACATATCCAAAGGGATCAGAATTCAGTTGTAAACGGCTGTAATGTGATTTAAAAAAATGTCATTTAAACACAAAAACATAAAAATATTTGGCATTAAAAATCTTTATACAGGTGGGTGAAATCATTCGCGTATGGAAATTAAAGGCGATTGGCCATGATGTTGTTTTCAAAATTTTATGGCTGCTAAAAATACCTATATTAATCTGGGTTTGTCCCCTTAATATAAAAATACATTTGACAATTAAATTATATATAGTCCTACATAAATAAAAAAATCCAAAATAATCGGATCACCGGTCAACATCTTATTATATTCACAGTATCAGGTTAACCGAGCCTTGCTCGTTGGTTTAAATTAACTTTTGTTTATCATGGTAATCAAGCTATTGAATTTACACCAGACTCTCTACAGTTGTTTAAAAAAACTACTTAAAATTAATGCTCCTTCATTTTGTTTACTTTTAGTTGTTATTTCGTTACCAAAATAGCAATCTCATAAGAACCATGTTAAAAATTACAATTTTTAAACTTAATTTTAGACAATATTATATTTTTCTGGAGTTGAGGCTGTTTCTAAACTTATTTTTTGGGCCAAAACATTCCTAAATGCAAAGTTTAAGCAAAATCTACCCGCTGGATTTTGAGATCGTGAAACACACATCCCTTCAGACACTCCTCGTATTATAGTACTGTATAGGACTTTTATGGGTGAACATTTTATTGACACTTATTAATGAACCCAATGCAGTCAATAACTTCTACTTTAGTGTTACAGTAATGTGCTAACATCATACTACATCTCTTTTATGTTGATTAAACATACCACTTAAAGTTTTTTAATCTATGAAGTCCAAATCAAATAAATTGTTGAGTGGATCGAAAATTCAAAAGTTTCTAGAAAACAATCCCTTCCAGTACATTTTTTGTAATTTGAAAAAAGAAAGCGAGTCAAATTTGAGCAAATTTAAAGAGACACAAACGAGAAGAGCAAGCCCGAGTTAACCACACCACCTTATCACTTTCGCGAAACTTGGCGTTGAGTTTCCTTTTAAGAAATCGGAAACCGTAAAAGCTAGCAGCGACATTCGTTGACGCGATCTGCATTAACCCCATGGGGTGAGAGTAACTTCTCTGCCAATAACGCCTCGGCTCATCCCGGCGCTAAGGCGTTTACCTCCACGTTGAGTGGTCTTATTGTTGTAAGTCAAGATCCAAACGCGCTGGTGTTATTTGAAACATTTCAATAACATGTTTACATTTTTGTAATGAAGTGTGAAATAAAGATTTGCCTTTCAAATAATAAATGCACAGAAGACAATATTAAATCGACACGTCTTTGAACTTAAAGTGAATTGTTTTAAGGAATATGAAGGTAAGTGTATGTTACTTTATGTTTGGTAGAATGAATTAATAGCAACCGTTCACATCTATCATACTCTTTAGTCAAATTTTTAGACAATTATTTTTTATTGATTATTAATCATTCCCTACACAAGATTAAGTAAAATAAAACTGTACTAAGCTCTCAAGTAAAATAGTTTGAAGTGTCTACTATACCTGTCACAGACCGACCGGTGGTCTTTGTGGTGGTGACACATCACTTATTGCGCCGGACAGTCTCATTTCGGGTTAATCAATTGGAGAGACAACTATTCACTGCACCAGCAAGTTTAGTTTGTCCAAGTGATTTTATAAATGTAATATTTCATTTCGGCTACACTACCATAAATAGCTGGAAAATAATCGTTTAAGAATAATTTATATCTTTAGTTTATGGTGCATCATCGTAAATTCTTATCGATTTTGTACATAATAAGTACAGGTAACTATTAATAGTTGTAGAAAGATGTTTATTTTATTTAAATTTTTTTTAAGTTTTCAAATTTATAATTTCTTAAAGGAAATTGAAAACGTTCTACGATTTAATCTTTATTATTAAAGGGCATCATTACTGGCTGGGTAGCTGCTGAGCGGTTATAGTGCTCGCCTTTGAATCCAAAGGTTGCCGGTTCGATCCTGAGGAAAGTTAGTAGCTTTTTAAAGGTCGATTACGGACCCTGTTGCCATTTGTCATTGGGCTATTAATTAATGATGCTTTCTAACAACTGGTCGATGTTAGATAGTAACAAGACTTGAGTTTGGACCGTTCCCCGTCAAAACGTTAAAAAATGCCTCTGGTGTAGATAGATACAAAATACAAAAAATACAACAATACATGGAAAAAGATAAAATTTTATTAATTTGTTTCAAAGAAATTGTAAAATCTTTCCTTAAACCGGCTAGATTTTAATTTAAACACATAGTTGTTGTGAATGCAGTCGTAGCAGTACCGTACTGGAGAAAGATAGTGGCACATCCTGGATAGAGCCGTTGCTTTTATGAAGTTCAGAGCGTTAGTCACCACGCATAACATTCATCCTTAGTCAAATGTGATTAAAAAAAGAGAGGAAACGACGAAGGTCCCCTTTTGTTACTGGTGTTCTCCTAAAATAAATACACATTTTGACTTCAACAATAGCTGATTGAAAGTTTCATTCAAACCACAAGAATTTGATTGCTCTCGTTTCATTGGCCCGCACCTCCTTTAAAACACCCTCTTGAGGTTCATAAGTTGAACTCGGGCGCCGGGGCCGGGGGCGGATTGTGGATGGGGTGACAAGCAATAAGTGAGGCAGTCGATTGGAGCGGGATTCTTTGATGTGGAGATTGCGGCTCTAAGTCTAGAGCTTAGTTTGTTTCTTGTAAGATTGTTCCTTGGATAAAACCGGGACGTTTTCCCTTTGTGTGAAGCCTCCTTATTGCATGTAGTAGGTGAATTAAGTTTGAAGCTCTACTATGCCTAGGTAGACTGCTCTTTCATGCGAATATAAAACATTTCTGCTTAAAACTGCGAAAAGTTTAACCAAATTTAAGTGTAAGTGTTAAGAATTTTGATGACATTAAAAGGGTTTAATTAGTTTGAGATCGCATGACATATACTGCTAACGATACTAAAAAAATAAAAAATAAAATAAAAAATAAATAGTGGACAAACCAATCCAGAAGTCTATAAAACTTTGACTCTTTAGTTTCCATTATTCATTCAATTATTGAAAAATAGTAGTTTTCATCACTAGGAGCAAAAGTGATGGTAATTTTTATGATGGTAACTCGGCTGCGCCTCGTTTTTAAAACACGATTGCGCACCAAAAAGACACTTTTGCTCCGAGTGATGAACAACGTTTTTTATCATGATGTGAAATTAGACTTTTAATCGTTAAAAATATTAACTAAAAGTTTGTATGTTTAAGGTTATATTTACAAAGTAAGTATTATGCAGTGTTTACATTTCTGTTATTTACAAACAATGCTCTTTATAACGTATGAATTTCAAAATTCTGCTCCTCAACATTAATGAATGAATATTAATATACTTATCAAACAGCTGACTTTTCAGTATTAGGACCTAAAAAATTCTCCAGATAATTTTTCAGTCCTAGGACAAAAAAGAATCGGTTTTGGTCCTATCTTATACTCTAAAACAAGCTCCGTTTGTCCGGGCAAACTTTTTTTTCGCTCCAAGGATTTTTGATTTTTTTATTGAATATGGGGGTTTTGGCCACCAGAAATCGATTGGAGCTGGTCCCATGTCTGGGAAAAATCCGGTTTTCGTTCTAGAGCCCTTCAAAGTTTCCATGTTATCCTTATGGAGATTTGTATATTGAAGAAAAATCAGCTGATAACTGTAGATAAAATAAAGCAATGTGTTACATCTTTAACCTGTGGATTAGGAAATTTACCAAATGCAGCCCCCTTTGGTCTGGCGAGTGAGCGAAGCGAACGAGCTTGTCTTAAAAAGGGAGAAGGCGAGTGAGCGGAGCGAACGAGCTTTGTTTGAGAAATAAAAGTAATAATTATACCGAGCATAAGCTCGGTCTCCCTGGTACTTGAGAGAACAAAAAACAGGCCGATTTCGTGCAGAATGATAAAAATCTAATTTCAGGCTGGTAAACATCAAATAATTATGAAATAAGTTACATTTTATGTGTAAATAGAACTGAAAATGTATCACATCATCGCACATTTTGTAGGTACAGCTAGTAAAAAGTGTTTCAGTGGATAAAGAAACATGTCAGAAACACAAAGAACTGCTCAAAAAAGTGCATCAGTTGTCACATTCTGGTTTGCAACACAGGTTTATTTTGTGGACACTGTGCAACGTCAATGAAACAGTTACATCAGCGAATAAAACAAACTTGTCACGAGCACAAAGTGACCCCAAGGCAGTTTCAATGAACTCCGACGCAGCTTTGGAGTAACTTTTCTGTTAAATTACTGACATTTCTGGGTTTTCAATTGCACAAGTCAGTTGGAATAAGTGATTGAAAAATAAATTAATTTGGCAAACAAATGAATACTTTTACTTGCTATATGTTTTTGTTAACAACCATAAAAATTATCCCATATAAAACAAATATCAATCTAATTTTCATTAATAAATACTTACGAACCAAAAACTTTTTATATAAACAAAAATCACGTACTTTATATTCAAATTGTATTTTTAAATGAAACTTGTGGGAAATGATGAACGATAAGATTTTTACAACCATGAATAAAGACTGAATTCTAAATCTATAAATTTTTAAAAGCTTGAATATGAATAACCAGTAATCTAACAATATAAGAGCCTTAAAAACTCGTTTATGCAAATCAAGCGAGATAACAGAAACATGATATCTAAAATTCAAAGAGTAACCAACACCTCCCTACCACTTTCGAGGTTGATGGGGGTGGGGGTCTGCCTCTCAAGAAACCGGATGCCGTAAAAGCTACCAGCGACATTTCTTGTTACGATTTACATTAACCACTTCTGAAAATAACGTAAAGGATACTTTGGAAAATCAACATAACACAGTAGAAGGATTACATAATAGACAGCTATAAAGCCTGTTACAGAAAACACCCTTTTTATGGATCTTTAGAGATTCAGTTATAAAAAGTTAATACGTATTTCTTAGCAGCGCACTATTTATTGGCACCGACTGTAATTTTAACTATAACAAAATTTATTCTCAATGATTTGATTTTTACTTAAATAAAAGTTATAGTACTACCGGTATTACCTGTACAGTAAAGAATAGTATTAGTGCATAAGATAATAATTTTAAAACATAATATTTTAAGAAAATGTTGTTATTGTGATAGCAAGTCCATTATTTGGTACTTTGCGAATCCCTTTCCAATCAGGTGAAAGTTTTCGTCGACTGAATTCAATTAATGAATCCAAATTACTCAAATGTTAATCATGGAAAATAATCTGACAGTACCAAACAGAGTTCAAGTCTTAACCGCAAAATCCAAATAAAAAAATTGTACAATGATCGTCTCACATACTCACTGTTCTTGTTCGCTTCAATGGCTTCAAAAGGATACTGAGGGGTTACGGATATTAAAGTAAGGGCGTTTTGTTAAAGCGACAATAAAAATGAAAACCTTTAAAGATTTTTCATGCGATTAAGAGCATCCTTAAAAATAATTATAATAATTATGATAAAAATATGTAAATATAAATATTTTTCATTTGAAAAATACTAAAATGCAACTAATAAATGCAATGCATGCAGAACCAAATAAGTATTTGTATAACATCAACATTCTGCTTGAAATCCTTCGGCTAATGTCCACAATCCCAAAGCTTTTAATTGCTGTCCTTTTGATTTAAAAGAAGATCATACTTGCTCTGAAGAAAACAATACAAAAACCGCCACATTTACTTCTGTAGGTTTAACTCAAGCTTTATTCTATAACCTGAACAAGATTGCTAAACAAAGTTAATGCAAAGCGCGTCAAGGCGTGTAGCTCGTGGCTTTTACAGTTTCCAGTTTCCCAAACGAAAGCAGGGACAGAATTGTCTCTTCCAACACGTGGAACTGACAAGGGTGGGTAAAGGTCTAGAGCCGATTCAGTAGACTTACTATAACTAGTATACGTGTTGCCCGAAATCGAGCAATTTATTATAACACAATACAAATGTTACTTTTTTTTAGCTATAAATCAATGACATCCGACCAATACAATATTGTGAACCCCTTTAATCACCACTACACACGTATTTACAGCTGATTATTAACAGATATTTAAATGCTTTATTCCATCTCAATGTTATTTAAATGGGAAATTTAGAGATTTCAATGGTGAAGCGCCTTTATTTTCAGTCAGATTATCATAAATTTTTGGCGGAAACAACTACAGACCAAGCCCTATCCAACGACACCAAAAACTTGAAAATCGGTTGAAAATTGTAGGAGGAGTTCTCAAGACAAAAAAACCCTTAGCGTATTAAATAAGTATAGATTTTTGTACAGAAATATTTGTCAACTTTAAGTATATTATGGTTGCATCAGAATACCCAAATGATTGGTTCTTTGTAACCTCTTGCAAAACATTACGAGTCACGGAATAAGTTTAATAAAACTATCAACTCAAACAGAGTGTCAAGAATAAATGTTTTAACACTTACTTACCTGTATCAAGTCTCTATAGGATAAATAAAGTTTTCCTTCATTATTAACAACTTGAGTGGTTGCTACTTAACTCCTATAAAATCGTCCTTCTAGGAAGAATTTGTTGGAAATTGTTATATTTATAGATTATAACTCATTCAATCCTAAACTTACAGAACATAAGTGTTTTTGGAATGAAACAAAAGGATTCTCCAAAATGACTCAGGGATTGTATAAAGAAGTACTTATGAAAGACACGAATGTGAATAAAATGGAAATAGGCCTACATAAGAATGTTCTTAAGATCTAATTATAGAGAAAATTTTAATATACAGGGGAACAAGTTTTTAATTTCAAAGAGAAAAAAAATAATTTTTACTAATCAAGTGAAGACTTTGTGTGTATGACGTTTTCAGTTTTCACAAAAGGGGAAGAAATTATGGATTAATTTAGAAAAGGAATCCCCCAGGCCATCAGTACGTCCGCTCGATTGTCCCCCAACATTCGAAAGAGTTTTGGAACTTAGTAAATCTAAAACAAACCATTAGCTTTATTTTAAAAAAATATTTCAGATGCAGACAATTGATAAAAATCTTATCTCAATAGCTAGCTACTAGTTAATCAACACCGAATGTTGATTTTTGTGAAGTGTTTTGATTTATTAACTTTCTTGGACATTGATATCAACAGTTTAAAAGAACCTTGTGTGATTACTTATCAAATTAATTATTTATTTCAACGGATTAAGCCGATTTACAGTTTTCTGAACTTACATACTGACATTACGGTACATCTTGTTCTTGTTTACGCAGAAAAATTTCATATTCATACATGATGCAAATACATTTGCAGTAAGGCTTCTAAATACAGCGTAATTTCATTTCAGATATAAGATGTCAAAATGCACTACTTTTACATGAATTACAATAAAAAATAGTAAATTTAATAATCACGTCCACAATGACTCTAAATAATAAATTCAAGAAAAGCATTAACAATAACGATTGATATCATGTAATAAAGTCATTAAAAGTTACAATAAATCTGGAATGGTGTACCAAGTAAACAATGCTGATTAACGACATAACTGCTTTATTGCAACAAAAGATTGTACCATCTAGGACTGCTCTTAAGTAAGTTAATCTTCTTCATTACATTGTCGAGATCGTCGAGAGGGTCGAGAGTACGTTGCAGATCATCCGTTTTTGTTATGGCACATCTTATTAGTATAGCCAACTTATTTTTTTTTAAGAGGAGATGGAAAATTTTATTTCCAGACGTTGTGTGGGACTCGCCTGTGCTATACCCGCTTAACCCACACCTCTACCAGGCTCTTTTCCTCCCGGAACCGTTTATCACATCACTTCGGGAGAGCCCCCTGTTTGTGATCACCGGTTTTGGGTGATTCTGGTTCTAAAGAGACAAGACTACATAGTCTTATTCAATTTAGTCTTCGGTTTCTTCGGTGGTTGCCTTTTATAAGACGAGCCCAAGAACTCGGTACGCCTCGGAACCGGCGATATCGCCGATATGGTCGACTGCTGCGCCAGACTAACATAGTTATTGCTTAAGCATACGATTTAATTAAGTGCTAAAGCATTAAACGGCAAATTGTTTTGTAATCTCGTTTTAATTCTGTAGTTTAATACTCTTGATAATTCACAATTTACATTTCATAAAACCTTTAGTTTGATCAGACAGTACATACAAAAGCGTCCTTTTGACTTGTCGCCGAAACTCTCATTGCATTTATTACATTGTTTGATGGATGTCATTAACTTTCTCAGCTCTGCATTCACAGTTGGCTACACTGCCAGAGGGGTTAATAAATCGAGGGCGCGGCTGTCGGTAATAGTAAATAAACGATCCAGTGTCACAGTGTTTGTGAAAATTCCTGTGGCGGCTGATGTTCGGTGTCCAATATTAACTTTGGTTTTTAAAATGAATTTACACAAACTACATGATGTTTATGACTAAATGATGTCACAATTCACTCATTCGCGATGCGCCATTGTTCTAATAGCTTTAAAATGCTTTACCAAACTGAAGTTTATTTTAATTTGTACAACGAGTTAATCACATATATTTTCGATCCAAGAGTATATATATTATTTTGTAATGCTATTGGTTTATTGGATTTAGATTTTTCACTTAAAGTCTAGAGAACCAAAGTTGTATGCTTGATGACTCACTTGCTCATACAAAGTGATAAAAATAATCCTATTTCCCAAGTAACATTATTATAAAATTTTAAGTACTAAATTACTCACATCCCCTTAAAATTATCACTTTTACTAACGAATTTGTTGAATTTTACTAGTTAATTGTGTGCAATAAACTATTATCGTAGATACTATGAAAAAACATTTGAATAAATTACAATGGTACATAGCTCCTGCAAATCCTCTTCAAATTGTTTCTGCTATGGGTTCGTCTTAAAAAATATAAACATACTGTTTTGAATATCTCTTATCCTTTATAGCTGAAATGCTGAAATAATAATTACTATTACTTTGTAATCATGTTTTGTCGGGATAATTGTTCAATATAATACTATTGAAATGTCCTTCGTGAGCTAAACATAAAACGAATTGCTATTTGGATGATGGAAATTGGCCGTAGTTGTGATCTGGATTCCATCGTATTGTTTACAGTTTCAATTTACTGATGTTGTCAGTAGATCTTTTATCAACATTTCTTTTGCATGAGTGGTGAATCCATCAATTTATTGATATTCACCAATGGTTTTGATTTATTGTCTCAGTGATGTATTCAAAATAACTTTAAATTTATTGGTATCTGAGAGAGACGGATGGAAATTGGTTTATGATGAACAATCTACATATAATATTGTTTAAAAAACCTACTATCAACACAGTAAGTCTTCTGTACCACGAAACCTCAGTTTATGGTTAATTTTCAGACGTGTCCTCTGCATGTTTTCAGAGGACACGTCTGAAAAGCCTTAGTTTTCATCATATTATCTACTATTCAGAATATTTTTTATGTCACTGTTTGGAGCGGATCTCCAAAATTTCTATGATGTTTCTTATTATAGTAGAGTTTTAAATGAATAGGATTTGGAGTATTCTAAGGCAGTAGCTTGCAATCATGCAATTGATAACTGAACCAACTTTGATTGTATGTTGCAGAAATTTCTACTGAAATTAAAGGATACAGTAAACTTATCTAGTAAATCGTAGAACACGCCTGGGATTCCCATTTAACCCAGAAAAAACAGTCACATTTGAAACTGATTTGTAATTTTATTTTTTATTTTTAGTAAATATATACTTATACATTTTGGAAATTCAGTTTTTTTCTTTCATATACATTATTTAAGCCATCTCGTTTCATTGGAATATTATAATCTATCTTCTTATTTCTATAAGGGTTTCGTCTCTTACATCCCGTTTTCTCTCGACCTACTGAACCGATTTTTAAGATTGAGGTGTCATTTTAAAGCTTAGGATATACCGCAGTGACGAATAGTAATTAAAAAGGTCGTATTGTTTCGGGCTTCGCCCCCCTCACCTTTGATTTATTTCTAGAGGGCCCTTTAAAATGTTGACCAGCTTTTGATGCAAGTTCTTTAACGTGAATTGTAATTTAACAGCTGATAATCTTCAGATGAGTTTTAAAAGCCAGATAGTAAACAAAAATTTATCCCTGTCACTTCATAACCAACATTCACGTACTTTAGGTAAGTTTCACTCATACAGAATCATAAAATGCGCAATTTGCGCACGAGCCACCTAGTTAGCGTTTATTTTTCATCGGATACTTCCAAAACTTTTGATATGAAACACAGTATATTTTTTTTCAAAACTCTAGCAGCGGTTTGTACAAAATACTGTACAACAAATTGAATATATAAGTTTGGGCCATGACAGTTGTTTGTCACTCCGATCAGAGCGTATGAAACTGTCCACGACAATAAGTGACATGTCATGACCACAAAGAGGTCCACCCTGAGTAACGGTGTATTCTAGTGTGGGTCTGCATTTAAAATGTAAATGCATTTTCTTTAATAATCAGGATTAATAAAGGTACAATTGAGAAAATTATTTGGAGCCGAACTACAGAAGTGTCGGTTATAGCTAAATGTATTAAGCAGTGTTACTCGTGCATAACTTCTACTTTAAAGGGGATTATATATAATTTTAAAAGGTAAACAACTTTGTTGCACCAGAAGTGATGGTTCTTCAGTTATAAGTATAAAATATTAAATACTTTGGGAGACTGCTCTCAAATTGTGCATTTTGCAATATATTTCTTTCTGTTGTGTTAGGAACTCAACTACGTCTCAGAAGGAATAATAAGACTTATAAGGAGAACAACCCATATGAAAATAAAAATTTGAGTGACGGACGATAATTTTTTTACAATCTTATTTAAAAATTCATATGAAGGTTATCAACTTTTAAGTTATAACTCACTTTTAAAAATAGTTTAATGAAAGTTTTTTTTGACATTTTAAGGCGCCCTCTAGAAATAAATCAAAGTCTAGGGGGCAAAACCTCAAACTAAATGACCTCTTTAATCACCATTCACACATGCACTAGATCATAATATTGAAAATTACACGTTAATATTAAAAATCGGTTAAGTAGGTTGAGAGAAACAGGGATGTACTCGGAACAGACAAAACCCTTATTAAGGTAAGTATATCAATTAAATTATCTAAGTATTAGTCTACTCGCAACAGAAAAAAAATATTTTTACAGATACATTTAGTATGTTAAATATCATAACACTCCATTAGAATGTACTAAATTAATAGCAATTTAAAATGAAATAAAATAAAAATATTTAAGTATCAAAACTTTGTATTAACTTCCCGACACGGTTAGGTAAAATGTTAAAGATTTCTTTTTATTCGTCACCGTTTATGCCCGTGCTGTCAAGTGTCAGAACCATATTTCATACTTCGCATTTACTTAGACATGTCTTTTGTATAATCTGTCATGGTTTTCACGTTGAGTTTCTTTAATTTATTTAACATCTTTCTCACTATTCCCTGAGTAAAACGGGTTCGTTGACTTAAATTAAATTAAAATATCCACTGTTTTCAAAATTAATTATACACCTATGTATTAGGAATGTGTAGTTAACTTAGGTATATCTTAACAATTGGTGAAATAAATTACAGTCGGAGAAAAGATTGCAGAGTGTAATAAAAGCCATATTTTTTATGCAGAACGGATACAATATAATGGTTTGTTAACTAATGTTTATAGCCTACTTTTTGGCTTGAAACCATTATACTGTTGAAGGGAAGAATGGGAACGCTATACGGTATCTTCGATAGTAATTAGAAAGTTTCTTAATATTTTAGATTTAAAACATGTTGCTTTTGATACACTGGGTGGCCATCAAGTCTTTCCCTGATATAGAAAACAAATAGTATGGAAGCAATCGGTGGTAAGATAAAGTTTTTAATATTAGTTTTATAAAGTGACTTCTTACGATTTTTACAGTTTAAACTTCTATGTGTGTGAGTAGGTTTACCTGTAAATCTAGGTATCTTTTAACTTCGTTGTTTTATTTTTTTCATGGGATTTTAGTTGAAATTTACTGAGTAATGGTTGTTACTGCATTTATTATTTGCTATTTTTGTGTTTAAAATTAGGAGCTGGGTAAGATTAAACCAAATCTTTGACAAATCTCTAAATCCATTCGAGGTCAGGACAAGCGTTGTGAACGAGGTGGCAGTTTTAGTCAGGCTATCACGATTTTTTAGTATTTTTTAGTTAGTTATAAGTAAACTTCATTGTAGTAAATCGGCTGAGTTTAGGGGTTAACAAAATAACGAGAAAATAGCTATTTGTGTAATAAGAGCGTAAAGTACGTCATTGCCACTCGAGAATTGTAGATGGCCGCACGAAGCGTCAGCGGAGTGCGGCCAAACAATTCAAGAGCGGCAATGACTATTTGCGCTCGTAATACACACAAGATTATTCCTGCCAACATAATTGTTACATATTATATGTTTTATTGTATACCAAATGTCATTTAGATTATTTTTAATTTGTTTCTGTAGGAACATAATGTTAACTATCAACCATAACCTCAAACTAAAAGAGAAGCAATTTCTAAACGACAACAATGAATAACAGCTGTAGCATGGTTTGCAATAACAGCTGATTTAAAATTGCTGTTTGATCCAGCGTGCGGTAAAGAATCATTGCCGCTCTAGAGCGGGAAAGAAACGGAAACCGGAAATGAATTGTTTTGCATAGGGGTTACAGGAGTGTCAATGCAATTATTTCCATGCAGGGGTAGGAAAAAGTATATTTAATTCCCTTGAAACAAGAAATGTAAGATTCGTGTTTCTATAATGGTGTCCGTACAACAAAGCTATGAGGCAAGACTTTTTGGACACACAGTACATTGGGGCGTAGAGAAAAATGATTAGAACTGTCTTTTAAGATTTACACTTTTACATGTTGTAGACAATCTTAACCCTTTCACATTCGTCCTGTTGAGTTGCGATTGCATAAATCCACTGTTTCACCTACTAACTTATTTCGCATGGTTCGTATACAGGTTTTGTGTAGCTGAAATAACGATAAATGACACGTGTAGCATGTAGAGTGCAATAAAGCGCCGTGAACATGCGGAGATGTTTTATTGGACTTTGGCCGGAAATAGATCAAAACGACTATGTATCGTTGTTTTGTTACTATATGGGACTCACACTTTGATGGGTATCGCTACCAGTTATTTCCTGCCTTTTCAAAAACCAATATATCACTTTATGCTCTAAGTTTTGATATTGATGTGTTGGAGTTTTGCCGCTCAGAACGGTGGCAGTATATTTCTCTTGATATATTGATAGGTTTTAATCAAAATCCTTCAAAGCGTTGTAATAAACGTGAAGAGGTGGCCCGTGCGCAAATTGCGCATTTTATGATTCTGTATGAGTGAAACTCACCTACAGTAAGTGAATGTTGATTAAGAAATGACAGAGATCTATTTTTGTTTACTATCTGGCTTATAAAAATAAATTAATCTGAAGGTAATCAGCTGTTTAAATTACAATTCACATAAGAACTTGCAATAAAAGTTGGTCAGCATTTTAAAGCGCCCTCTAGAAATAAATCAAAGGCGAGGGGGGCGAAGCCCGAAACAATATGACCTTTATAATTACGATTCGTCACTGCGGTATATCCTAAGCTTTAAAATGACACCTCAATCTTAAAAATCGGTTCAGTAGGTCGAGAGAAAAAGGGACGTAACGGACGAAACCCTTATAGAAATAAGAAGATAGATTTTTTATATTTGTGGTTAATTATTCATCAACACGTGTTATTTTAAAATAATAACAACAATTTGCTTTTTTATTTATAAACAAATATGGTTTTGGAAATGCAATAAATTTTATTTCCAAGGCTGGAAAAAAATTAAATATCGCAAGATTGTTTTATTAGTGTGAACTCTTATTATTTAAAAAATTGTTTGGTTATAAAAAGTTGCAATCAACCATAAAAGAATGAAAATAGCTTATATTCACTAACTAGATAGTAAACTAATTAAACCAAACCAAGTCTCACTTTTGGACCCTCGGAGTAAACTTATAAGGACACTCGTAAAATTTACTTACGGTATTTGCAAAAATTAAAATTTATTATGAATTATTGGGGCGAACACATAGTGTAAACAATGTATTAATAATGTAATTTTTAAGTACAATAATCAAAGAGATGAAACGAGTGTTGAGATTCAGCTTATCTTGTTTGGAGCAGCTTCACTCCTGCTCGTTAGGGAGCAACTTGACACTATAAAAGCCAAAGTTGAGTTTCAATGTAATTCTAAGCTTCTACGTGAAAAGGAGCTCATTAGAATTATGCAAAATATGAACAAGCTAAAGAGAAACGTTTAAATAATATAAGTAAGTACTGTGCTTAAAACTAAAATAAAATAATTTGGATTCAGTTCATACTTTTATTTTGTTTATTTAACAATAAAGACGTTAGACCTGAAATATATGGGTTTGTAGTTAAAATAGATTTTTCTGAAGAAAAATAAAAACTACTTTCCAACCCTAACTAATCACTATCTCGATTGTTAGATATTTAACTCTCCACTGTTTAATACGCTGTCTAGTGATGGTCACCGCTAATGGTCACAAACATTTTGCAAATTACGTTACTCCGTTTAACAAGTTGGCTTGTACATAAAAATTGTAATTCATTTATTCTCGCAATCACATATTGTGTACAGTGTAAAAAGAATGTACTTTCTCTTTAGCTACAATTAATTGAGAGAAAAACATTTTATTTTTGAGTAAAGCTGACATATGAGGTTTCTTTTACGTTTGATTAACATTTAAATAAGTTGCTATAAATTAGTAAAATAAAAAAAAACAATTATTTGAAAATGTATGAAGGGTTTTTATAACATTTTAATAAACTATATAAATAAAAAACACACACACACACACAACAATAACACAAAACAGTAAAATACCAATCACATTGCAAATATTCATTATACCTTTTTATATATGAATAACAGGAAATTCTTCAATTCTATCCTTACTCTGTGTCTTGAAAATTATAGTTATATTTAAAAATCAATTTTTAACATATAATTATCGTGAAGCATTCAATGTACTCGTATATTTTAACAGACCATCCGATTATTGGTAATGAATGGTGTGTGGCATGGAGGTTGTTGGACTACAGGAGTAAACAGACCTAGACAGACAATTGTTGTTTATTGGATGACTTTTGTTTGATTTGTTGATCAGTAATGAATGGTGTGTGGCATGGAGGTTGTTGGACTACAGGAGTAAACAGACCTAGACAGACAATTGTTGTTTATTGGATGACTTTTGTTTGATTTGTTGATCAGTAATGAATGGTGTGTGGCATGGAGGTTGTTGGACTACAGGAGTAAACAGACCTAGACAGACAATTGTTGTTTATTGGATGACTTTTGTTTGATTTGTTGATCAGTAATGAATGGTGTGTGGCATGGAGGTTGTTGGACTACAGGAGTAAACAGACCTAGACAGACAATTGTTGTTTATTGGATGACTTTTGTTTGATTTGTTGATCAGTAATGAATGGTGTGTGGCATGGAGGTTGTTGGACTACAGGAGTAAACAGACCTAGACAGACAATTGTTGTTTATTGGATGACTTTTGTTTGATTTGTTGATCAGTAATGAATGGTGTGTGGCATGGAGGTTGTTGGACTACAGGAGTAAACAGACCTAGACAGACAATTGTTGTTTATTGGATGACTTTTGTTTGATTTGTTGATCAGTAATGAATGGTGTGTGGCATGGAGGTTGTTGGACTACAGGAGTAAACAGACCTAGACAGACAATTGTTGTTTATTGGATGACTTTTGTTTGATTTGTTGATCAGTAATGAATGGTGTGTGGCATGGAGGTTGTTGGACTACAGGAGTAAACAGACCTAGACAGACAATTGTTGTTTATTGGATGACTTTTGTTTGATTTGTTGATCAGTAATGAATGGTGTGTGGCATGGAGGTTGTTGGACTACAGGAGTAAACAGACCTAGACAGACAATTGTTGTTTATTGGATGACTTTTGTTTGATTTGTTGATCAGTAATGAATGGTGTGTGGCATGGAGGTTGTTGGACTACAGGAGTAAACAGACCTAGACAGACAATTGTTGTTTATTGGATGACTTTTGTTTGATTTGTTGATCAGTAATGAATGGTGTGTGGCATGGAGGTTGTTGGACTACAGGAGTAAACAGACCTAGACAGACAATTGTTGTTTATTGGATGACTTTTGTTTGATTTGTTGATCAGTAATGAATGGTGTGTGGCATGGAGGTTGTTGGACTACAGGAGTAAACAGACCTAGACAGACAATTGTTGTTTATTGGATGACTTTTGTTTGATTTGTTGATCAGTAATGAATGGTGTGTGGCATGGAGGTTGTTGGACTACAGGAGTAAACAGACCTAGACAGACAATTGTTGTTTATTGGATGACTTTTGTTTGATTTGTTGGGAATGGTTCTCCCATCAACAGATCCTAATGTTCAGGTACAGAATTTGGGTGCCATCATATTTACTTTACTCGTGTTTAAATGTTACTGAGCAATGATTTTAGTTGTATTTAGAGGACACACATTAAGCCATAAAAAAACTAACAAAATAACCTATACATTAAAAGGTAGGCATGATTATTTTTCTCATTTTTTTCTCAACTTGTGTGCGTAGCTGGAGAAATCCTCGCGTAACGTAGAAAGGTGCAGAATGACAGTATAATGAGAAAAGTTAGTGCTTTTTGATGGTTCGACACTGGACCCAGCTGCCTTTGGTCATTGGGCTATTAATTAATGATCCTGGCAAATAAAACAGCTGATATTTGTCAGTAACAAAGCTACACCTCATCTGATCCATCACAATCATCACACTCGCCCCTTCAGTCATACTCACCTTAAAATACGCACCACAGAGGGCGTCGGTGTTTCAAATAAAGTATCTAAAGTATCTAAAGTATCTAATTAACATCGGTCCCCAGGGCTACGCCCCACAGGTTGTCAAAGTTTCAATGTTAATCTTATGGAAAAGTGTTAATTGATTGAATCATTAGACATATGTTGTAATAACGAATTATATATAAACAGAAAAAACACACGTTTTTTCAGTTATAAAATATTTTTTTAAATTAATCAATTTGGTACAGATTAACTGAAAGTATGGTCCACTTTCGATCATGAGGCGATCCCTAGTATATTTTAAGTCTTAAACCGATTTTACAGTCTCGAAAAGTAACAATATAGTTTTTAATTAATTGAAGAATGTGAAATAAATCACGCTTCAGCATTACTTGTTATGTTAGATAAGACATGTATTATTTTCAATAACAGTCACAGCTGAGTGGGTATCGTACTGACATTTCTTCCAGAAGTCGCGGGTTGGATTCCCTTGGTTAACACATCGAATTTAATACTATGACTATTATCGTGCTTTGGAAGGCACATAAAGCCATTTGTTTAGAGGATAAAAGTACGATCACAGAGACGAAAGTACGAAAACGAGACTTCTAAAAGTAGTTGTCATTCTAGAGTCCTTGGTTGTCAGTGTGTTATTGAAGCCTGTAGATTGATGTCATTAAGAAGTGTTAATAAACAGACACAAAATAAAAATACTGACAACAAAGTAAGAAACTGACAATCCGTACTTTGAAGTTTTGACACAGAGAGCTGAAAATAACTTTATTTGTCGGCTTTATACATTGAGGTGACAACCGTTCAAAGCTGCTCCCTGCAGTTTGGGCTTTATGTCGAATCAAAATAGTGTAGTCTTATTTTAGTTTTCACTTCATCATCAAATCAAAATCTTATAGGAATTACTTCGATGATTTTACAATTAGTTTAATCAAAATCAACAAAGCAATACAGGGTTATTACAGATTGTAAAACAATTACGAACGTACATAAAATATAGTTTTATTTGTTATACAAAGAAATAAAATAGTTAGACTTTAAGAAGTAAAGTTTTGTCACAGGTACTCAGAACTATAAATTTTCGATAGTGGAACCCCTATTGAGCCTACGGGTGACAATCCTGTACTTAGCCAAACTCTGATAAGTGTGTCTCGATAGGTTGTTTTGATGACATTGATAATCAGTTGCCGGATCCCAGGTAGGATATCTGGTAATGGCGGTCTGTACACATTATTTTGTAGGCCTATGCATCCTCAAAAGAAAAATCTCAAGAAGTGATGTCCGAAGGTTTTTTAGGCTAGTTCAAGAGCGAGTAATCATTCGGCTTAGCCAGCCCATTCCGTCTCACAGGAAGCAGATTATCAAGTTCAGCCCGTACAAGCAAGTGGCAATGTGGGAATGTGCCACTCCATTGCAGAATGAAATTTTGCGGAATCTTGGTAAAAAGGATTATAGAGAGAAGACATTCTGTCATCACGTCCAAAAAGATTGTTCCATTTACCGTTTGATTATGCTGATGATAAGCAAAAACACACAAAAACATAAGAACTGAATTCAAATTCATTCGTTGTTAAAAACAAACACCCAGATCGTTAAATATCATTAAATTATTTTACAAAATATCCCATAAACTTTGTGTATTAATTTTCCACTTTGATTTTCTAAAATTATAAATATATTTCTTTTGTTAACTCTTTGTACATTCATAATATTCGCATTTTACAATAAAGAAATGAACATGCTTTCATTAATATTCCTGAACACATTTACTTTAAATAAAGATTGAAAAACATTCAAGAGTTAATTAAGTCATTATTTGTTAAGTCTTTATTTTAGTTCAAATTTTTCTTTTTAAGTCAAATTATTTAACAGTCAAGTAATCCGAATTAACTCTAGATATATATTTCATTTACCATTTTATGAAAATGATTATTAAAAAAAATATATTTTATTAGAAGTTCTGGTAATATTGTTTTAATTGATGATCCACTTTAGTGACTTTACGTGCAAAATTGTAAAATTATAAACTTTACGAAAGAAAAAAATTACTACTTTTCAGTAATTTATAACATCTGATACAAATATAATTCTTTTCAAACTATCGATAAGTATGAGTAGCTTCTATTTGTTCAGATACCATTGAGTGTTATCTTTACAGCTTGTCCAAATTTAATTGAAAACAAGTTTGTGTAAAATTTTCATTTACAAACAGCTTGCAAGACCATTAGTGCTCGGTGTGGAACAATAAAGTATGACTCTTAATTATCCGGACTAACAGAGACGCACGGCGCGGCGGCGGCGGCCCTGGACTGAATAAGTAAAACGCATTCGACTCCTTAGGAGATTAAACAGAAAAGGTGCTGCTGAGTGTGAAAAAAGAAACGTCCAGTCTTGAAACCCAACAATGGATGAGCTCCCATTGCCATTCGTCATAGTGTTTTGTGAATTATCATGCAAATATTTTGTACTATGTTAAAAAATAATTTGTGAAATTGAAATAAAAACTGTTACATTTCTGTATGAGGAATACCCCTTCTAACCAATGTGACATTTCTTTGAACTAACACAAAAACTTTATAATACCTAATAGTAGTGTTAAAACTCTTATCCCGAAGTAGATACATTTATGTGTCAAGAACGTGGATGTTCTAAAGTCTCTGTCGATTCATTCTCTGAACTGTGGTAATTTCTTATGACAGGCGGGAAAAGCACGGTCCCATCGTATCAACACATCTTTGGCCAGAAAACTCAACTTTTGTCGTCCACCAAACGGAATCTTATGTCAGAAAGTTGCTGTTACGTAACTTAATTTCAACGTGTTTAACTTAATAAATATTGTATATATTTTTTTATAGAAAGACTTAGTTTCATATTAGTAAAAATAATTAGTATTCTACATATATTAAAATTACTAAAAGTCTTGGGCTCCGATGTTAAATGTAAGCAACTCAACCTTGGATGGAACAACTCAGATCAAAAACCTTAAAAAAAACCTGACATGGGTACGTTTATGACGGTCAAGGGGCTAAGCCCTAAGGGCTATACAAAAACTATTGGCTTGCAAACTTTCTCCATGAATTTTTCCATTTATACTGTATATCCAGTTTCATAGCAAATGGTCCATCGATATTAAATAAAATAAATAATATAACAAATATAAATAACAAATTAAATTAATAACAAATATTAAATAAATTAATTTTCAAATTAATTAATTTATATACACAAATTAATAATAGACAGTACCAGAAGGACCGATCTTAAGGTCGGTAAAATTATTACTTTTATCCTCAGAAAAAGCCCGTTCGCTCAGCTTTGCCCTCTTCCTTTTTAAGACGAGTTAATTCGCTTCGCTCACTCAGGCCGAAGGGTGCTGCACTTTGGTATAATTTTCCTATACTATACAGGTTAAAGATCTAACACATTGGTTTATATCTACAGTTATCGGCTGATTTTTGATCAATTTAAAAATCTCCATAAGGATAAACAAGGAAGCTTTGAAAGGCTCTAGGACGAAAACCAGATTTTTTTCCCAGCCATGGGACCAACTCCAATCGATTCTTGTTGGTCAAAACCCCCATAATCAACCAAAAGATAAAAAATCTTTGGAGAAAAAACTTTTGCCCGAACAAACATTGCTTGTTTTAGAGTATAAATTAATAAGATGTGAATACCAGGAGGACCGAGCTTATACTCGGTAAATTATTACTTTAGTTTCTCACACAAAGCTCGTTCGCTCCGCTCATACTTGGCCTCTTCCTTTTTAAGACAAGCTCGTTCACTCCGCTCATACTTGGCCTCTTCCTTTTGTAAGACAAGCTCGTTCGCTTCGCTCACTCGCCAGACCGAAGGGTGCTGCACATAGTATCATTTTTTAATAAACTTCAGGTTAAAGGCGAGTTTTTATCTATAGTTATCAGCTAATTTTGGTTCAATTTGAAATTCTCCATAAGGATAACATAAGATCTTTGTAAGGCTATAGGACGAAAACCGGATTTTTCCCATCCATCTCCAATCGATTTCTAGTGGCCAAAACTACCATATTCAACAAAAAAATTAAAAATCCTTGGACGGGAAAAATTTATTTGTTATAGAGTATAAGATAAGATTAATTGATACAAACATCTTTTTTATATGTAGATTTGTTCCAAATTGTATTTCTGACATAAAATACACAATCTTAACACGTGCTAACGCAGAAAACTGAACACAGACATTCAGACGGATGGTAAGTAAATATAACCGGATATAAACGCAGTTTGCAATGGCCCCGGTGCACCATGTTATTGATTCACACTTGTTTTATTGGTCGCCTCCGGGCCGCGCCGCGCCGCACCGACATCACTGGCTATTACCACAACCGCCTTTGTGGTTCTGACAACTGGCCTATTAGATGTGTTCATTGGGCTCGGTCGTTAAGTACGGGCCTGAGGCATTTTATATACAATATTCTAAGTTTAAGTTTGGAATAGAAATAAAAATTAATAATTCTGAGGTGTAAACAATGCTTACACTGTTATACTATACACAAAAAACTTCCACACAATTATTTTTCCATGAAAAATATAAAAATGTTATATAAATAATTGAAGTTGAAAAACTTTAACATAATACTAGTATAACATAAAATATTTCGCTTCAAACTATAAGTGACTATTGTTTATTTTGCATATTTCTACAGTACCTTTGATTTGTTTAGTAATACTTAGTTTAAAATACAAATAAACTGATGATTAATGTTATTCGATGATTAATTAAATAAATGTTTAGTTGATTCATTGACGTCAATATTTTATTGGTATTTATATCAGTATAAACATAAAAGAGATTCTTGTTCATCCCTCTTGTTTCATTTAAAAAGTTAGTTACATAAACTGATATTGTTACTATTTATATTTCGGTATTATATCTTAAGCACATATAAAAGAAATTCTTGTCGGCCCCTCTTATTGCATTTAAAAAGTCTGTACCACAAACAGATCGATTTTTATTTATATTTCAGTATTATCTTAGCACAGATGCATTCAATGATTAAATTCTTCGCTTTACATGAATAATACCAGAGCGGACTTTCAACTTTCCAGAGTGGAGTTCAAAACTGATTTACTCTTTTTTATCATAGTTAAAAGATGCCTTTTTATTTCATTTAAGAAACACATTTTATAGTGTAACTTATACTACAACGATCACAATAAATAGAATTCAACTCATATTTAATTATTTATTCAGTATAACTAATTTTGTAATAAAAAAATATTTAATTTCTTTTTAGATAGAACAATATTAGTGCAAGCTATTAAAACGAGTGTCCAATCCTGGCAATCATTAATATTTGCCAAGTATTCCGTCCCGATGAGCGGTGGAGGAAGGTTTTCTCAGGGTTTGGATTGGTAAGCGGTCGTGACAGCACGGGGACTAAGGAAGGATCAGACTGGCTTATTGTAGGGCTTGTCAGAGCGAATTGTGATGCCATCATTCACTGCAGCAGCAGCAGCAGCAGCAGCAGGTCGGGTGGCTGGCGGACGCACCCCATCATTCACTGCAGCAGCAGCAGCAGCAGCAGGTCGGGTGGCTGGCGGACGCACCCCATCATTCACTGCAGCAGCAGCAGCAGCAGCAGGTCGGGTGGCTGGCGGACGCACCCCATCATTCACTGCAGCAGCAGCAGCAGCAGCAGGTCGGGTGGCTGGCGGACGCACCCCATCATTCACTGCAGCAGCAGCAGCAGCAGGCCGGGTGGCTGGCGGACGCACCCCATCATTCACTGCAGCAGCAGCAGCAGCAGCAGGTCGGGTGGCTGGCGGACGCACCCCATCATTCACTGCAGCAGCAGCAGCAGCAGGCCGGGTGGCTGGCGGACGCACCCCATCATTCACTGCAGCAGCAGCAGCAGCAGCAGGTCGGGTGGCTGGCGGACGCACCCCATCATTCACTGCTGCAGCAGCAGCAGCAGCAGCAGGTCGGGTGGCTGGCGGACGCACCCCATCATTCACTGCAGCAGCAGCAGCAGCAGCAGGTCGGGTGGCTGGCGGACGCACCCCATCATTCACTGCAGCAGCAGCAGCAGCAGCAGGTCGGGTGGCTGGCGGACGCACCCCATCATTCACTGCAGCAGCAGCAGCAGCAGCAGGTCGGGTGGCTGGCGGACGCACCCCATCATTCACTGCAGCAGCAGCAGCAGCAGCAGGTCGGGTGGCTGGCGGACGCACCCCATCATTCACTGCAGCAGCAGCAGCAGCAGCAGGTCGGGTGGCACCGCTCCCAGTGCTGAGTGCAACACCGCCGCCCGCCACCATACAACCACTGTTACAACTCCTCTAACATGTTATGAGCGATACATCCAGCTCAACATTCATACTATATTATATGAACACACTGGTTATTTTATAATCTTGATACCAAAAGGCCTTACATAAGTAACGACTTTAAAACAAACGGTGGGGTTTAACTGATATTTGCTTACAACACCCATATGACAGCAAACCTACATACTTAACCCCATGGGATTTATAGGGAAAATTAAAAAGTGCCGAATATTGATACAATTTTATTTTTAATTTACCTAACCACTTATTTCATAGCAACTAATATTTTTTAACAACATCCCATGGCAGTAATCCTACATACTCATTCCTATGGTGTTCATGAGGAAAATACAAAATATCAAATTTCGTTGGAAATTCTATGACTAGGCAGGTCTCTGCGATGGGGGTATTTTATGTTATACTGTACAATTAAATTCTCATAATATCTAATAGTGTTTCTTGTTATGTCAGTTGAAATGTTATATTATCATTTAGTTAAGACTTGTTATGCAGGAAAAGGTGGAATACATTTACTTTTTGTTCGTAATTTAGTGTTACGCCACTTGAAATGAGTATGTTTCACTTTTAAGAATCATTATCAGTGATATTTTACTTTAATTTAATATATCATCTAGTAGTAAACTTGGAAATTATATTAAAATCAAAATCTTACCAATAGTAGAAATTTTTAATTTCTAGAATTTTTACCTATCTGCTTATTTAAAATTCTAGTAATAGTAAAAATAGTCACTTGATCACTTTCTAAGGTGCCGAAGCTACTAGGGCGTATTTTAAGACGAGTATATAATCTATATATATAATACGTGATGCCCCTTTTTTGTTAACGCTTCTCCTCCCTTATTTCTGGACCAATTTTAAAGTTTGAGGTGTCAAAAGAATGGTCTCAGTTAGTAGTTTTGCAATAAGGTTTTAGATTTTTGATATTTTAATTCTGAAGCTCACTGGAAGCTCTCAAAGTTCATTTTTTGTCCATAAGATTAACATGGGGTACAATTTATTTTGAATTGCTAAATAAAACAGCTGTTGATAGTTGAACAAACAAACACATATGTTAAAAGCTGAATAGAAACAAGGAATCTAAAACAAATGAAGACAAATAATCTCTTTATTTATTTTAGATTCCTTGAATAGAAGCAAATAGAACTGGTACTGAAATATCAACACAATTTCATATTTTAATACGAGGAGTGTCTAATCTGGGGATTTAACCTTTTCTCAAAATGTAGCAGGTATATTTTGCTTGAAAGTTTTATTCACGCGTATTTGGTTCACAAAAATAATTTTTGTAACTTAAACCTGAAAAAATTCATTCTTTCCGAAAACAATTTTGGAAATTGAAGTTTTTGACATGGGTCTTATTGGTTGTCCGACTGGTATTGAAACAATAATGAAAGGTAAAAAATACTAAAATAGAACACTAAATTTGTGTGCATGGGTTTTCAAACTGCTGTAAACTATAAGGAAAAGGGATATTTGGTTGTAAGTGTAATAACCTTTTTATTTACTATTATAGTAGGTATAAACATGTTTTATGCACAATGCTACACATATTTAAAAAAAACCTGTGTAAAAGACAACATTTAAAAGTTTTTTACCTCCAGTAAAGAAAACAAGCTTATTACAAAAATGGTTTTATAAAGAAAAATGTTAACCAAAATAAAAATGCCACTAAAACAAAATGGACCACACCAACAAAGATGTAGATTCTCTTAATTTATTTGATTTCCTTATTTAAATTTTGTAATGTCATGGAAAGTTAAGTTAAAGAGGATATAGGCATAAATAGTAATGTGGACTCATACACTATGTCACTGACTACCTCATACAGTAGTACTACAAAAACAGCCGCAGTGAGTGCTGCATAACTCATACAGGGCCGGGGAGTAATGAAATGTTGGTTTTATTCTTTTGTCATTTACGTTTTATTTTTTATGAAATATGTGGATTCAACATCTGTGAATTTATTCTAAATTTTATAGGAGGGTTTAGACAAAGGTTCTAAGACATATCGGCAAAAGAACAACTACGTAATCTCAGCTAATTTAGACCTAAAAGAACGAGCACCACATCTCAGCACTATCACATTGGGAAGTTGGAGAATTGGTAATGAAGATCGATCTGATTTTTACTATAGCGACATTTTTTTTCAAAGTATTACCATGGATCAAGGTTTGATCACCCGGTACTCTAATAAATGCAGCGCATTGCGCTGCACGGGCCCCCTAGTACGTATATAATACGTGATGCCCTTTTTTTGTTAACACTACTCCTCCCTTATTTCTGGACCAATTTTGACGTTTGAGGTGTCAAAAGAATGGTCTCAGTTCGTAGTTTTGCAATAAGGTTTTAGATTTTTGATATACTAATTCTGAAGCTCTCGGGAAGCCTTCAAAGATCATTTTTTGTCCATAAGATTAACATGGGGAACAATTTTTATTAAATTGCAAAATAAAACAGCTGTTGATAGTAAAACAAACAAACACATGTTAAAAGATAGCTGAATCGAAGCAGTTGAACTACTGGTACTGAAATATCAAAACAATTCCTTACTAAATACAAGGAGTGTCTATTGTAATGTTTTAACCTTTTCTCAAAATGTAGCAGGTAGGTTTATCTTGAACATTTTATTTACGTATATTTGGGCACAAAAATAAGCTTAGTAACTTAATGCTAGAAAAATTAATTTTTCTGTACGAAAGCAGGTTTGGAAATTGAAATTTTTTACATGGGTTTTATGGGTTGTCTGATTTGTATTGAAACAGTAACGAAAGGTAACAAATTTTAAAATAGAACTGCATATTTTTTATTTATTTTATTTTATTTTTATTTTTTTATTTTTTATTAGTGTGCATGAATTTTTAAACTGCTGTGAACTATAAGGAAGAGGGATAGTTGGTTGTAGCGGTGTAATTATCTGTTTGAATACTATTATACTATAAAAAAGTCCATGCACATTGCTACACATAATAAAACACCTGTTGAAAAAGGCAACATTTAAATGTTCTTTACTTCCAGTATATAAAACAAGCTTATTTCAAAAATTTGTTGTTTGTTTAAAGAGCAGTTTTAACCAAATTATAAATGCAACATAAAACCAAAATGGAAAACACTAACAAAAATGTAAATTATCTTAATTTTTTGGGATTTCTTTGTTTAAATTTTGTAATGCCATGAAAAATTAAAGAGGATTTAGATCTTTATAAATAGTAATGTGGACTCATGCACTATGTTGACGACTACCTCATACAGTACTACAAAAACAGCCGCAGTGAGTGCTGCATAACTCACACAGAACCGAGGAGTTGTAATGAAATGTTGATTTTTATTCTGTTGTCATTTACGTTTTATGTTTGATGAACTATGTAGATCAAACATCTGAAAATTTATTCTAAATTTTATAGGAGCGTTTAAACAGAGGCCCTAAGACAAATGGGCAAATGAACAACTACGTAATCTTAGCTAATTTGGACCTAGAAGAACAACCACCAAATCTCAACAGTATCACATTGGCAAGTTGGAGAATTAGTAATGAAGATCAATTGATGAAACACCAATATTGTTTTATCTGATTTTCACTATAAATTAATTTTTATTTAAAGTAACTCTGTTCATTACCATGGATTAAGAGTCATCTTCTCCTTTGGGCCGGAATACCCCATTGTTGCGCAGTTGGCAATGTTAACCATACGGCTTTTATTCTAAAACATTGTATTTTATACCCCTCTTTCGGACGTCGTTTTTCTACCAATTTTCTTTAAACTTGGTAAGTGTTTAGTAGAATAGTTTTATTAGGCCCCTTATACCTCGAAATTTTTAAAATGTAACAAATATTACTCTCTATGAAATTGCAAAGTAAATCGATTTTCCTTAGTAGGCTAATGTTTGTTAAATTCTCAAAATTTCGAGGTATGAGGGGCCTAATATAACTATTCGACTAAACAATTATCAAGTTCAAAATTGGTTGAAAAATGGAGTCTGAAACAGGGGAATAAAATACCATGTTTTGCATTAAAAGCCGTATGGTTAACAATAACATTGCCGTCTGCGCAACAAAGGGCTACTGGCCCAAAGGTAAAGATGACTCTTGAGGTTTGATCACAAGGCACAAAAGTCACAAGGTCCAATAAATGCAGCGCATTGCGCTGCACGGGCTTCCTAGTAGGATTCACGAAAATAGTCCGATGAGAGTCGATGCATTGTTGCCAGATTTATTCTAAAATACATTTTTATACTATGTTACACATGGTTAACATAAACATAAAATGACAACATTGCAGGGCGAGAGGGGGTGAGGGGGGAAACAGCTGTTAAAATTTCCATCGGACTATTTTCGTGCATCTTACTATAGTAAATGAAGAATGTTTGTAAAATTGGATTGATGTCTTGTGTAGCTTTATTACTGTCTACGATCAGCTGATTCTTAAAACCAATGGCAGTTAGGTCCAGTTTCAAACCATTCAAAAGCTGTATAATCAGTGGGTATATAATGTAAGCTTGCTCTAAGATATCAATTAAGTAGCATCTCCTAAAAATGATGGTGCTAGTCCTTTAAGTGTAGACTAAGAGATAATGAATGATGACAGAAGGGGTGCCTTCATCTTTCAACCCCAATAAGCCGCGTATCAGTGCCATTAATTATCTCGTTATAGCCCAGAAACTTATGTCTTATCTTTATTGACCTTTTTACGACCACAGTACTTGATATAACGGTTCTACAGTTAAAAAGTCGTTGGACATAACAACAAAATTAAAAGAGATAATTGAATTTTTGTGATGATACTAAACCACAGTCACAAACAAATTTATTTGTTTTTGTTGATTATGTGATTTTACCAAATATTTCAATGATTACTCTTATTTCTTTAAAATTTGATAGAAATTCCGAAAATCCATCTCGGCCCATATTGTTCAGGATATATGTACGACATGGGAGCGACGTGTACGTGTAATAATGACGTTTGATAGTTGACAGCTGACAAGAGCAACGTTTGTCTGATGTTCAAAATTCCAGTAGTATTCAGTATTTAAAATCCTACTAAATAATCTGTTTTGTGTTGCGATGCAACTTTCGTCGAAAAATGAACATATATTTTTGTAGAACGGAATATCATTAGTTTGTCCTATTTATAGAGCAATATTTCACATGACAAGAGGTTTAATGACAAAGTAATATTTTATATTATAATTGTTTTACTATAAAGCATTTAATGTAATATTTTATCAATGCGTTAAGACTATATTTCAAAAGCGTTCAAGAATGCTTTAAGAACATAAAAAAAACATTAAACAATCATTTCTCTATTTATCATCACTTAGATTTACAAGTCTTGGTTTCTTGTTCTGATTGAAAAAGGAATTAATGTATTTAAAGTCTTGACTAAATTGATTAAAAACCTGTAAACACATTTAATTTATCATAAGCAAAGCCATTCTTGGGTGTTATTGTGCTTGTTACTCTTTTTGGATTTCTCATTCCTTGCAGAACAAAATCCCAAGATTCCTTAACTAAAAGTCGTCCCCTATTAGGGCAACTATTACCTATTAATTAGGAATTTAAGATTTTTAGATAAGTACACGATAAAATGTATGAACGAACGAGTATAATAATGACGTTTGACAGTTGGCACTTGACAACACTTCTGATGTCAGGTTTGTGCGTCCAACATTTTCGTAGCATTCTTTTAATTAATGCAAGAATCATATTGATAGTACCAGGTTAACCGAGACTTGCTCGTTGGTTTCAATTCACTTTTGTTGTTTTGTCATGGTAATCAAGCTATTAAATCTACACCATACTCTTTACAGATAACAGCTGTTAAAAAATCTGCTTAAAATTAATAGTCCTTTATATTTGTTTACTTTTAGTTGTTATTTCGTTACCAAAATAGCAACCCATAAGACTAATGTTAAAAATTACTATTTTTAAACATAAATTTTGACCAAATTCGATTGTTCCTGGGATTGAGGCTGTTTCTAAACTTATTTTTGGACCGAAACACTCTTAAATGCAAAGTTTAAGCAAAATCTACCCGCTAGATTTCGAGATCGTGGAACACACATCCCTTCAGACATTGCTCGTATTATAGTATAGGATAGGATTATAGCAACAAAATCTGTTACTATGCCTTAACTAATGAATGTAATTAGATGTAACTTGGATGTTATCAGATTTAAAGTGCTATATCTTATAAAAACATTATCTAGAGATTAAGAGCTATAAATAAGAGCCTGGAGATGCATTTCACTGGTTAATGATTAATGAATATTGTTTAATACCTTACTGGACACATAAAAATAATTACACATGTCACATAATGAGTAAAAATTACACCACATGGATAAACAAAAAATAGGTTTTGCATTTTGAATAAGTAGTCATATTTTCCAAGTTCCATTAAGTTGTGTTAACACATTCTATAACAGTTACAGTTAACTAGTAGTACATGTATTCATTTCAAAACTGTGTCAAAATTATAAGTTAAGTAGTCTTCCCCACACCTTGGAAACAATGCACATAGGTCATTGAACTTGTCTAGATTTGTGTTAATATTAAAATTTTTTTTACAACTAAACTTCATGTACGCGTTTCGCAACAGCAGGTTTCTAACAATACCCACTACACTTGTGGTTTGGATTTAGTACCAAACCATTTTCTCAAATACATTTAATGTCAATCGTGCGTTGTACTGCTCCAGTGAACAATACCATTGTTGCTTCCACTTGTTTTATTGGTCGCCTCTGGCCACCACCGACATCTGTTGTTATTAACTCCTTTGTGGCCCTGACAACATGTCCATTGGTGGCGTTTTATCAGCCAACAATGTTATACTATTTTCCTTTTTTCCGTATTAGTATGGAAAGATAAGTTTGAAGTGGAAAACTAAAAGTGAGCGAAAAATTATCTTCAACGTAAAAATAAACATTGATAAAAGAATAAAAAATAAACATTATTTACGTAGAAATGATTTTAATTCTCTGTCCACTTTATTACAAAAAACTTCAATAGATTGTCGGTTTACCTTTTTGTACATTTTGTTCCATTATAACTTAAGTAGATGATACTGTAGTCCAGTGTATTCTCAAAATTCCAATATTTACGTATTGGCTAAAAAAATAAAGAATAAAAAAATAAAAAACCTTAAGGTGGATAATGTCTATGAGAAAGATTTTTTCTATCAAATAGTTCTGAAACTTAATGATAAAAATGAAAACCACTTAATATGAAATATCTTACCATAAAACAATATACCTGTAGGGAACATAGAGCCCTTCATAGGAAATTGATCTTTATAAATTTCAGAAATTGTATAATCAAAATTTCTCAACAAATTCAAATAAAAGTCTTTTCAAACCAAAGTAACGAGGACATGTCTGACACATTCAGGAGTCTTTAAAATGTAAAAGAAATTTCTTCCTGTCAGAATCATTTCAACTAAGTAAAAATGAGATCGTACATAGGAGGGGAAGAAATCTGTCGTGTTTCCCACTCTTGATAAGATAGTTAAAAAAAGATTTTTTTTTATAGACATCCTAGAGAGATGCAGCTCATATCATTGTAATTGCGTCCCCTTACTTCGTTGTTCTGCCTCTAGTCACTTCCGCCATTATTAGTTGTTATTAACTTCTTTCGTGGTTTAACGGGTGGCCAATTTTATGTTTTATAGATTTTCTAAGCTAAAATCATATTAATGACATAAAAATAAAGATATTAGCTATTCCACGCACAGTGAAAACTTCACATTGTATGTACAAACTATAATAAATCTAGAGAGTAACTCTCTTTGTCTATAGCATGTTATTTTTATAGTTAAATTCCTTTCATAACTCTTGTAAACTTATTTTCTTCTGTTAATTAAAAACTCTTTTGTAAATGCAGAAAACAAAGAGAAGTGGGAAACTATGTATAAAAATTAAGACTATGACTTTGATCTTTAATGACTTGCTTTAATTTATTGAAATACACATACAAAATGTCTACTCAAATTACATAATGTAAACAAATTGTTTATAATATAATGTTATTTATAGTTTTGATGTGTTATTTTGCAATTATTTTGTGAAGAAAAATTTGTATTTTTAATATGTGATTTATTTTTATTGCCACGTGGTCATTATTGCTACAGTACACTCTCGTTCATCGGACTCGGCGACATCGGAACTCCGCTTCATCGGAACTGAAAATCTGGATATTATTAATTTTTTTTTTCTTACGAAATAAATAATTTTTCCGTTTTAGCGCCTTCAATTTTCATTCGTTCTATCCGCACAACAGTGAAGTATCACATTTTGCGTCTAACGTCATCAGGCGTTTTCCATAATCTGTACGTATCGATGTGATTTACAAGGCCGTGGAGTATTCGCACAAAAATAGAAACCGGAAGGGGGCAGGAAGTGAACTTCCGTTTCGACCGCTTCCCAAACAACTGTCATTCAGTCTGTCTCGCGTCGCGACTGCACCTGTGTTACGTGGAAGTTAGTTGACTGCTGGAATATGAGTGGAATATAAATATAGAATTTGAGAATAACGATTTTGGATCTTTATTTCCTGCGTTGTTTTTATTCCTATAGGTTCATTTGTTACCATGTTCAAAGTTTGAGTGAATTATTTTCATAAAATCTCTAGTGTTGTCTTAAAAACAAGAGTGAATACAATCACGATAGGTCACCGTACGGGCGGAAATGATGACTCACGACGGCCTCCGCTTCATCGGAATTTTTTGACATCCGAACCGGCCGCCCACCACATTAGTTCCGATGAACGAGAGTGTACTGTATTATGAAAGATCAGCAAGTGACTTGAACATTTTTGTAGAAGTAAAAATAGTAGTAATCAAGTAATAACAATACTAGCGGCAGTGAAATAGTATTAAAGTAGTAAAGTGATAATAAGTTTTGTGTCATTTGGTATTCGTAATTGTTTAGGAGGTTCATCTTTTAAGTTTTATACTTTCTGGGAGTTATGAGTTTATCATGTTCAAAAATGTTTTTGATGTTTACCTTTGTAAATTAAAGGATTATTTTACAATAATCTTTAAATTATGGTGATATTGGTATTTAAATTTCATCATTAGTAGAAAAGATGTAATACATGTTTCCAGGTATTGTATTAGTAAAATTATTAAATATTAATTAATATAAGTTGATAAAAAAATATGTAAACAGAATAACAATAATTAAATCCTTAACATATACTCATAGATTGTGGTTTACATTTGGTTTAGTTTAACATTAAAATTGTATAGATATTCGTCAAAATATTGGCGAATCTCTTTGTATGAACAAAATGTTTTGATAAGTAATTTTAATATTGATTTTCTAATATTTTTCAATCATGATATATGTTAAATTTTAACCCAGAGACATCATAATATTATAACCAAGTCGTGTTTACAAAGGTTTTGAGTAATTGAATGTGAAAAACTCCATTCAACGTTACAGTGCTTTAGAAGTCATTCTTCTCTAAAAGTAATTTCTCGGTGTCAAAACCACCTGAGATAGAGAAAAGACACGTCAAGCCAAAAGAGAAATATAACTTTGGGTTTTGACATTTTACAACTAAGTTTAAATAAGGCTTTGCTTTTTGGATTAATCTTAACATAGTTTAAAAAGTGTAGTAGTATATTGCAGGTTAGCATATCTAACTATGACCATTCCGCTTTTTAATTAAATGTTTTTGTCGAAATAAAGGGAATCATTTAAGTAGTGGGGTTATTCAATAGGACTTCGAAGTATTTAGTTTCGAAATAACTTTTCTATGTGTTTTATAAAACTAAGTTTAAATAAGGCTTTGCTTTTTGGATTAATTTTAACATAGTTTAAAAAGTGTAGTAGTATATTGCAGGTTAGCATATCTAACTATGACCAGTCTGCTTTTTAATTAAATGTTTTTGTCGAAATAAAGGGAATCATTTAAGTAGTGGGGTTATTCAATAGGACTTCGAAGTATTTAGTTTCGAAATAACTTTTCTATGTGTTTTATAAAACTAAGTTTAAATAAGGCTTTGCTTTTTGGATTAATCTTAACATAGTTTAAAAAGTGTAGTAGTATATTGCAGGTTAGCATATCTAACTATGACCAGTCTGCTTTTTAATTAAATGTTTTTGTCGAAATAAAGGGAATCATTTAAGTAGTGGGGTTATTCAATAGGACTTCGAAGTATTTAGTTTCGAAATAACTTTTCTATGTGTTTTATAAAACTAAGTTTAAATAAGGCTTTGCTTTTTGGATTAATCTTAACATAGTTTAAAAAGTGTAGTAGTATATTGCAGGTTAGCATATCTAACTATGACCAGTCTGCTTTTTAATTAAATGTTTTTGTCGAAATAAAGGGAATCATTTAAGTAGTGGGGTTATTCAATAGGACTTCGAAGTATTTAGTTTCGAAATAACTTTTCTATGTGTTTTATAAAAAATATAATTTGTTCAAAACTCCTTGTTTTATTGATCTGAACAATGTGAACCTATGCCTAAACATTAAACAAAATTAAAAAATAATAAATTTTAATTTTTATCCATCATATGTCTTGTCTATAATCATACTGTTTTTTTATTTTATTTTTTTCATTTCTGATTACAAACAACACGTATCATGCTAATAAAAAAGTGTTTATAAAAATTCAAATTTGGATGATGGTCTAAGGTAAACTTGGTCTGAAAATTTTATTAAATTGTATATTTCAATATTTAACCAACTGAGGAAGCCAAAACTCGAACTGGATGTATTTGGTGTGTGAAATGTTTAAATTGGGGTACCTTGGGCTATAGAAAAATAATGGCTTAAAAACCCCAACCCATTGGGTCTAAATATATTAAATTATCGAGATTTATGGCTAACAGTCTGGTGGTTTCCAAGTCCATCAACATATTCCAACATCTTTTTTTATTATTATAGAACATTTATGGAGTGTCTAAAGCGGTGTATTTACATTTTATCTCGAAATATAGCTCATAGATTTAGTTTAAAAATTTGATTTAAGAGTATTTTTGACGAAATAATAAGTTTAAAAGCAGCCTCTGACTAGAAATTTTGTTTTCAGTCAGAAAAAATTTAAAATTACTATTTTTAACATTATTCTTTTGTGTTGCAATTTTGCTACGAAACAATAAAGGAAGGTAACAAAAAATAACACTCCTTTATGTATTTATTTTTAAACTGTTGTTTATTGAATGTGGAAAGCTATTAGTGTAAACACAATATTCTTTTCTAAAACATGATACTATAACAAAATTGAATGAACAACTAGCAAAGCTCGGTCATTACGGTGCTAAACTTTAAAATAATAGTGTAATATACATACATTCCCCTACATTTCACTGAGCATAAACTCTTGCCAGCACGACGTTGAGGATTTCAATAAGTTTTAACTCTTTCCACAAACGACTCTGTAACAACTGGATACAATAAACCAGTTGTCAGGGCCACAAAAGAGTTAATAACAACAGATGTCGGTGGTGGCCAGAGGCGTCCAATAAAACAAGTGGGGAGCAATAACAGCAATGTGCACTGCATCTCTCCGCCACATTCAACATTTTGATCAAGCTGAATCGACACTTAACATCAGAGTGTGGTGTTTATATAGAGTGCTTTAAGTTTCAAAGGACTTATAATATACTACACTATTCTGTTATGAGGCAAGATTTATTTTAAAATGTATATTGATCACAGTAGTAACGATTATCTTAACCTATTTTTCATACATTGCAAGGCAATGAGGAGAGGAACTGATACGTGTATTTTTTACCCTAAATGATTTTCTCCTGAGAGAAAAATACAAGATGTTATCAATTCTTTCTCTAAATATAGGCCTACACCTGTTAAACATGTAACATGTATAACTAATTATGAAGTTTAAAACGAAAATTTGTAGGAAAAAGATGTAGGACTAGGATTAAAAATATTCTAAAATTAAAATTTCCCCTACCCAAAAATATTTAATTTTATTTTGAACTAAGCTAGTGTATTAACCGCCTGCATTAAGTCGCTATAAACGTATAGGATTTTATTTCACTGAAAAAAAGTACATCATTTGTATGATAAATAAAGACTTTCATAAGTTCTTAAAAACTTTCTTTTCAGAAACACTATAAAACATCGATATATTATTTCAATAAATATCAGTGTTAATGTATACAATCAGTTATAAAAAAGTTAAGGTACGGATATTTTTAGAGTAAGCAATTCCATTGCTGAGATTAAACTTTAAACCCTAAGTGTGAAGATAAAACAGTTATGACAGCAGGGAAGCTTTTAACAACAACTTACAGCCCCAATAAGCGCATATCAGTGGCATTAGTCGTCTTTTTATTGCCCCTAAACTTATCCCCCTTCTTTTATAACTTTTTACGACAGCATTATTTTTAAAGTGTACTTTTAAACACTAGCACTTTCCGTTAAATTTATGGGTAGTAAGCACAAGGGTAACTGCAATATTTATAATACTATTAAACAAATATCTTTATATAACTGTTTAGTCAATACATTAGAAAAAGATGAGGAGAAAGGGCTAACCCGAGCTGTTGGAGTGATGTATAATTCTCTCGGAATACTGTCATGAAATAGAGCAAACGTGCTAGTATACTACTGAATATACAGTATATTTTAAAATTTGTTTTTATTTATTTAATTTATTAGATTGCTATAACAGTATATTTTATATTTGTTAACATGTGATAGCAAACACACCGTTCTTACAGAAATATTGCGTAATTATGTTTACGAATTTTCCTTCCCATGGTAGATTGTAACGCGTTTTAATATTCCTTGTTTAAAGTTTATTGTTGGTAATGGTGAGTTTATGTTATTTAGTAAATTATGAGGACATTTTCCATCACTGATTAGTAAATTACTAATCAGTTTCATTGTTTAATTAAATTAACTTTAAGTTTAATGAATGTAATGAATTTTAATGAAGTTAAATGAATTTGAGTTTAATTAAGTTAATCAGTAAATTACTAATTATGTAATTTACTAATCAGTGTTGGAAAATGTCCGCAAAAATTTAATAAATAAATAGTTGTAATAATCATTTTTATAAAGCAATGAAATAGTAGTTGTTATTTGTCGTTCCTGTTTCAACTCAAACTACATTATTGTAGATTAGATTTTACAAAAGTACGTGATATGAGTAGGTTTTCAATTGATTGCATTAAAAAAACTATGGAAATTAATACACAAAAAGATTACAATGTGTTTATCAGTGCTTATCAGTGTGACCACCTCATCTTGTAAAAGATTTTATTAAACTAATTTGTTTATTAAAGCAAAGATATAAACAAAATTAGATGATAGACCTATGTGTTAAAAAAGAAAAAATAACTCGTCAAATTTTAGGGCAAACAAAAACATACTCTTCGTTACATGTCAAACTTTATATTTGAAAAGTCATAAACGGCTGCGTATTGTTTCATTATCAAAATAACCATAACTTAGTTATTACCACAACATGCAATACATAAAGAAATGCCGGGTTGAATGTAATTTATGACTTTCATTTTGCAGTTTTTCACATTTTTATGACAGTGATTAACAACATGGGGCAGTAAAATATTCGCTTGTAAAGTAGCTGGCGTGTTAACTGGGGTAGATACCATCTCGCCGCCTTTATATGCTTACGATTTCGATTGATTTGTCAACTTAATGAACTGTATCCATTACTACTGTTGTTATATTTACAACTATGGCATCATCTTAGTAGATTGTTCATTGAAATTAGTAGGAAAAATTTTAAAATAAGGAAAATATATGGTTAATAGAGGTAGTAAATAAATATAAAAATATAAAGGTATCTTATATTAATGCATTGGACTCAAACACAACACAAACATTACAAACAGATAATAACATAAATTTGTGTGAATATATATGTTTTGTGAAACTGATCATTTATGTATACAGTGGGGTCTTACATAAATGGTGACCCTTGTATGCTCTAACTTGGAAATTTGCTGAGACACAGACGTCTGTGGATTATTAGATTGATAAGATAAGGAATAAAATTCTTCATCAAAAGTCTTAAAATTATTAATTTTTTAAATTAATAACTGCATTATTAGTTAATTTTTTCTTTATACTCAAACATCCCTCAATGTATTAAAGCATTTCTTGTTAGAAATCAACCAGGCCGTCACAAGCAAGGCTGAGGCAGGTGAACAGACATGATGCAACAATGTCATGTGGTTTGTGTGTGTTCCAGGCAGAATGTCAAAGTCAGTGGTGCCACTCCTGTTGTCACTGTCACTGTCACTGTCCGACCCTCGTGTCATGTCATATCATCGGGGAAATCCATGCGTTGGTGGTGATTTTGTACAACAGCAATAATATAACCAACGTTGTTGCAAACAATCATTTTAAAAGGTCAAGAGTAGACTGAGTTTGGGGACTATGGGGTTGTAATAGGAATAGATTATTTTACTGTGATTTAACTGAGAACTATATTGATGTAATGAAAACTTATTGGCTAAAACAAATTTAATCAATAAATTTACTCCTGTATAAAGAACAAAAGAGTAAGAACAAGGGACAGCCAAATATAATTGTATTGTAACCATATTTATATTTTGATATACATTGTGTAAGTTCTTAAGGGAAAGAAGAAAAACGAATGCGTGCTTTTATAAAAGTTAAAAATAAATCTCACCAGAAACTCCATGGCATTTCAAATTAGTGGTTCAAAAGGATTTTATTAGTTGACTTCCTCTCCACTTGAAATAACAATGAAGCGCTTGGACAAGAGGAGTTACTTTGACATTACAAGCTATTTAACGTTCTCTTTAATGACAAAACGAATAAGGGATGCTAACTGTTAGGGATTTAAAGTTACTGGGGTGGAAGATTTATTTTTATTACAGTTCTTTAAACTTCTAACCATAAGTCGATAGTTAAATTAGTCTATTGTTTTACCTTTGGAGGCTGACGTCAAATTACTCTTGTCCAAGCATATTTTAATTAATAATCTGTAAAATAGTTTATGTATCGTAAGGTAAACTAAAAATTAACCAATCATTTGCAAAGGTTGTTGATAATGATAAATAAATAAGAATGTACAAAAAGCTGTGCCTTTTATTATAGTAATAATATTAATAATACTTCAATTAAATAAATGCCTAATGTAGACTTCTAGTCTAGTTCAGCGAAGAATGTTTAAACCCGAGAATAAAAAATTAAACACTCTTATAACTAAAACGGCACGCACAAGTTCAACGTAATAAAAGATTAAGTACTTCTTGAATTTGAAATATACAGGGTGTCCCGGAACTCTCTGGAACCCTTTTGTATATTTGTTCCTTGCATCGAGACAAGAACAAAAACATCATACAAATAGGGGTCTAAAATCCATCGTTTAGCCGGCTAGCCGCCATTTTTTTTTCACGTAATAATTTTTATTTCCGTAACGGATGGTTGTATTCAGATCATATTTGGAATGAATCTATATCATACTAAATTACATTTTCAGAAAAAAAATTAATTTTTTCCACTGTGTATTTTCAAAATGGCGGGCATTTTAAATTTTCAAACTCAAATATCTCAAATTTGGTAAATTTCACAAAAGTTTTACTTGGTACGAAAAAGTTGTCAAATTTAATAATCTAACCAACGGTACCAAGTTTGTAAGGATAATTTTTTGTGCATAGTAAAATTTTTTTGAAATTTACTAAATTTGAGACATTTGAGTTTGAAGATTTAAAATGGCCGCCATTTTGAAAATACACAGTGGAAAAAATTTATTTTTTCCTGAAAATGTACATTAGTATGATAAAGATTCATTCCAAATATGATCTGAATACAACCATCCGTTACGGAAATAAAAATTATTACGTGAAATAAACGAAATGGCGGCTAGCGGCTAAACGATGGATTTTAGACCCCTATTTGTATGATGTTTTTTTCTTGTCTCGATGCTAGGAACAAATATACAAAAGGGTTTCAGAGAGTTCCAGGACACCCTGTATATCACTAAATCACTTTATCACTATTTTAAGACAGGGGCCTCACATTGTGGGTATTTTAACCTCAATATGAATGTGAGATGAGTGTAGGATGATTGTGGCGTGATCTTGTAGTCTTGTTACTGACCTAGGCCGACATTCTCCTTAGACAGGACTGTTACTCGTATTTAATAGCCCAACAGCCAATGGTATCTAGGGACCGACAGTTTAAAGTGGGATCCGAACCAAAATTCCGATCTCCAAGTAGCTGGATTACAGGGCGACGCCACCGTCCTAGTCAACTCCCCATATTTCAAAGAACTCTTTAGTATTATTACATAAACTTTTAAGTGTGTCATATTGGTGCAACATGTTTTAATTACTGATGATTAACACGGAAGTATTAATTGTGGGTTTTAGAAAAAAAACTTCATTGCATATTAATTATTCGTACATTCAAACCTTGATTAATATTTGAAATTATTCTACAAATAATAATCGGTTGATACAACTTTCACTCATTTTTGTATTGTGGTATTAACTTTCAAACCGGAATCCGATTTACCAAATATGTTTTCCAAGTTAACTTCGCAAAAATTATGTTAAAAAATTGACAAAAAAAGACAAATATTTAAATGTTTTTAAACACTTAGAAATTGTTTAAAATATAACAATTTACGAAATTGAAATACATTCCGCTAAAATCCCGTATAGTGTATTTGACTTTATTACCGAACTCTAGGGAGTTTTGTGAAAGATCCTCCAAGTTTCCGACTTTTTACACCTTTACATAAGAGCACAGTGTTGGAAAACACAGGATATTAGGGAACAGAACGAGATATGTGTGTGTCTCCGACACACGTGGCATCAGCTGTCAGCTGCTTGCTGTCATCGGCTGACGCTGTTACTATCGCCCGCCTGTCATTGTGATTTTGCTGAGTGACAACGTTCTTATTTAAATTTTAACGTGAATATTGTAGTTACTCTGGCATAGGTTTCATAGTTAGAAATAGGCTTGGCAATAAATTTTTATGTATGCAATGATAAAAACCCAATCAATTATAATATTAACTTACTCACAGTCTAGTTCTGCGGCTTTATATATAAAAAAAATTTTGCCGAAAAGGAATAATGCCCAATTATCAGGATTAGTTTTGGAAGTGTTGAAAATGAAAGCGATGAAAGTGAAGGATTTTTATGGACATAATGAATCAGATATACATTATTGATAATCTGATTCTTTATGTCCATAGAAATCCTTCACTTTCATAGGTTTCATTTTCAACACTTCCAAAACAAATCCTGATACGAATTTATATTTAATTATATTTAATTAACCAATATAGTTTATACTGAACATAATACAAGTCCATTTTTTATGTTCACTATCTGTATCTTCTAAGCCATGAGGGACAAACAAGATCAAATGAAACTAAGTAGTGTGGAATAATAAGCTGATTGAATCTATGGTTTAAAATACAGATATTTCTTCAGCTTCGTTTGGGATAGAACAAACGGTTCTCTCTCAAACAGTTTTTCCTTATCACTCGATTGTAAAAGAATTAAGTTGCATTGGTATGTAAATTTCAAATATGTAGTCAAAACCATATAGTAATTATAGGTTTTTGAGGTTTTACCATCAAGTATGACATTACTTGTAAATAGTTAATAATAAAATATTTGTACGAGTTCAAAAATACCATACATGTCTCAGTTTTATTTAATAACTACCCAGGACTCTATGTTCTAAGTTGCATTGAGTTGCCATATTATAGTGAAGATGTAATTTGGCTGAATCACCTGTCAAGTTGTTGTTTATTACATCAAAAATAAAACATGTTGAAACAGCTGATCAACAAAATACGACTGATTATATAAGAAAATCAGCTGTCGAGCATTTAATAAAAACCTTAAAATAACTTATTATTTAAGTTTGGTGAAATAATGTCTTGAGATATCACAAATTAAACATTTGTGATGGTTTAATAATATGTTGTACTATGTTATATTTGCTAATCGTATTCATTTCAGCTGATCATGTGTAAAAAATGATTCAGCCATAACCACATTTAAGGTGTAATATGACTACTTATTCAAGCATGTCTTTTAACCCTGAGTTATTTATCTTCTAAAAATATAATAGGGAAAGCCCTTACTCACTCACTGTCCCACTCATTCATCACTAATTCTCCACTTTCCCGACTAGCTAGAGTGCTAAAATTTGGTATACTCATTCTTTAGGCTTAAAATAGGAAAGTCTAACTATTTTCATATTAAAAATCACAAAGGACTACACCCTAGACGTCCTCAAACTTCCAACATAATCCTATGTGAATTAGGTTTGTTTACACCTAATTTGCCACATGATGATTCATTAAAGCAAATGCTTATAATCATACAAGTAACCAGCTGTGAGATAAAATGTTTATCTATGTTTGTCTTTGTCAAGATTTATGTTTTAATAGAGTGATGTACACCCATTGACTATATACACTAACGTGCTACTAAAACATTTCATCACTATATAAACAAAACCCTCCATTAAAATGTATCTACGCCGCTGAAGATCGCACCACAATTAGGGATAATAGGAATTTGAATAGGAATAGGAATAATAGGAATAGGAATCGCACCACCATAGGAATTTGACATTGGTTTCAAACACGCCTATGCTATGAGAAGTCTACTCACGTTAGTGTGTAAAGTAAATGGTACAATTATTTTTAGTACGGTGTACTTTGGTTGTATTAAGTGCAGTTTCCTTGATTTCGTATTTTATTGCTATATACTTTTTTACTGCTCATAGGTACTAACATACGGGTTTGCAAATACAGTTTTTGAAGCACTGGATTTCAAAATTACTTTAGGGCCTTCGCGGGGTTTAAGTTTTTGACATGTACGTTCCTCCTTGCTCATGAGCGCTCAGTAAGAAACGGTTTTGCAAATATAGTTTTCGAAATTGTTTAGGGCTCTGCCCCAAAAAAACTCACAATTACTGTGCAGCCTACGTGTTGAAATTTGACATGGACTATTTTTTTTCATAGGTACTATCTAAGAAACGTTTTGCAAATATAGTTTTTGAAGCACTTTAGGGCTCCACCCCACTGGATATCCAAATTACTCTTTAGTCCACGGGGATGAAATATAATGGAGGATTCTATTTGGTCATGGGTACTCACTAAGAAACGGGTTTGCAAATATAGTTTTTGAACTTCCTTAGGGCTCTGTCTCACAAGGACTTCAAAATTACTTAATAATCTCCAGGGTTGAAATTTGACATGGACGTTCCTCTTTGCTCGTAGGTACTCACTAAGAAAGGGTTTAGCAAATATCCTTTAAGACTCCACCCCACAAAACCTCAAAATTACCATAGATCCAAAGGGGTTAAAATTTGACGTAGATGTTCCATTTGCTAATAGGTGCTCACTAAGAAACGGTTTTGCAAATTTGGGGCTCCGGCCCATAGGTCTTCAAAATTAATCAAGGGCCTACGGGATTGAAATTAGACATGGACATTCCTCTTTGCTCATAGATGTTCAATAATAAATTATTTTGCAAAGTTAATTTAGGGCTCCCCCTCACAAATCCCCAAAATTACCATAGATCCTACGGTGTTGAAATTTAACATTTATGTTCCATTTTGCTCATAGTTGTTCACTAAGAAACAGTTATGCAAAAATATTTTTTTGCTGTTCTTTAGGGCTCCACCCCACATAATTTCAAAATGACTGTAGGGCCTACGGGGTTGAAATTATTCATGGTCGTTCCTATTTGCTCATTGGTTCTCATTAAGAAAAGGTATTGCAAAACTCACACTACTTTATTGTTTCAATGACATTCTTAAGAAAGAAGATTTTGTTGATCTTTAAATAGATTTTATTACCTAAAGAAATGCTATCACGGGCGAAGCCGTGACGGGAAACAGCTACCATATACCATATGTCCCAGACCACCCGTACACCCCTTTCAAAATTCACACAATTAATTTTTCACAAAATAAAATTGTGCCATTATAGGTAAACCGGTTGCGCTCTATCCATTGATGATAATTTCAAAGTACAGGGTGTACCAGAAGGAACTTATCTAGACCAGAAGTCATTAATTTTAAATACGAACCCCCACTTTTTATATTATTTTTGGATTCTTGACACAATTTTAAGACCTCTTTACAATTTAATGTGTTCCCGTAATCCTAACGGTTTGGGAGATAATGGCAGTGGAAGTTTTGTTTTTCCCTTAAGAATAATATGGAGTAAATTTTCATATCCATTAACACTGAATTTTTTAACTTTAACATAACCGTCTAAGCATAAAAATATCTTATAACCTTATTTTAAATAATATTTCATCATAAAATACCGATTTTCAAGTATTTAATTTTAGTTTTCTACACATTTAAAGTAATCTTTTCCATCTTGAAAAATTAATGGAAAAATAAAATTATTTATGACAAAACTAATAATTTATGATTCTTAAGTTTTTAAAAGAAGAAGATAAGGAATTGTTATTCTATACCTTTATAGTTTAACGGGAAATTTACAGAGATAGGCTTAATGGATGTGACCTCATTTTCCAGCAGCACCTTGCTGAGGCAGTCACTTTTAGATTTGCTCAGACCCTCTACGTTAAAATGACAAACATTTAAAACACAGCCTAAGTTTCTAAATTGGCCCTGGAAAGGGCCGTTTGGATTTTGTCTGGCAGCTGGCATAGCTGAGAGATCACTGTGTGTGACAGTTCAGCTGCCAAAGTTGTTGTTCGTTTAGCACCACCCGGGGAGTACGTGCAACTTTAATGGAATGCTGCGGACGCGAACAACATCACCCCCCAGAAAAAAAGGAAAATGAGGTCGATGTCCTCGCACTGCAAGAAACACATGCAGAAGACTTAGAAAACAGTGCGAGGGGCAACATCCCAGGATATAAGCTTGTGGAGGAAATAGGTCACAGGGTCTACGGAGTGGCGACGTACGTTAGACAGGACATAGACGACGTATCAGTCTCCCACAAAAGTTGTGATAACAACACATTTGTTGTTGCTGTTAAGGTGTCTGCGACTACTATTGTAAATGTATACAAACCACCAAACACCCAGTGGTCAGACACAGTTCTCTCAACTTTTGAACATCCTGTGGTATATGTAGGTGACTTCAACAGTCATCATACCCAGTGGGGATACTCGTCCGATGATGACAACGGCACTCGTCTTTCAAGCTGGGCTGAAAATAACAACTTTTTCCTGGTATATAATGCCAAGGACCCACACACCTTCCATTCAGCCCGATGGCGTCGTGGGTACTCTCCAGACTTGTGCTTTTGCTCCCGTGAACCATCAGCAACACCCGTGCCTACTTCCAGGATGGTCCTTGGTGCATTCCCCCACTCTCAGCACAGGCCTGTAATAATATCAGTAGGAATGCAAATTCCTCTCATAAGATCTTTTCCTCGGCCTAGGTGGATTTTTAATAAAGCTGAGTGGGAGGCCTTCTCATCAAGGCTTGATAGCGGCATCAGGTTCATCCCCTCTAAAATAAAAAACTATGATCGGTTCACTCGCCTTGTCCTGTCTTCCGCTAAGGCAACAATCCCAAGAGGTTTTAGAAAAGAATACATTCCAGGATGGAGCAGAGAGTGCGAAGATCTTTACAGTGAGTTTACAGACACTGCTGACAGAGATGTAGCTGACCAACTCCTTAACTCTCTCGACAACTCCAGGAGAGAGAAGTGGGTGAAAACTGTCGAGAACCTGAACTTCACCAAAAGTAGTCGGAAAGCTTGGTCTCTGCTCAGGAAACTCTCCACTGGTAAATCAAGTGAAAAACACGATGCCTCACAGCCTAGCCCTCGTGAAATTGCAAAACGCCTCTCCGTACTTTCAAAACCTGTGCGTACGTCTGCAGACAGAAAAATTAATTTGAAGCTTAATGAGATAAAGGAGAGTCGGCAAGCACCCTTGGAAGTCTCTAGACCCTTCACTTACGACGAGCTGGAAGTGGCGATTGATGCGATGCCAATTGGCAAAGCAGCATGTTTGGATGACATTTTCCCGGAGTTTATAAAACACTCGGGTAACAAGGCTAGACAGTGGCTTCTGGAAGTTTTTAACACCACTCTGAAAACCGGCGACATGCCTGGGATATTTAGAAAATCCAAGATCATAGCTATCCTGAAGCAAGGAAAGGATCCAAAACTACCTGAAAGTTATAGGCCTATAGCTCTTTTAAGTGTTTGTTATAAGCTGCTAGAGAGGTTGATTTATAACAGAATCCTCCCTATTCTCAATGCCAGCATCCCTGTCGAACAAGCTGGATTTAGGCCTGGTCGCAACTGTTGTGACCAGGTTTTAGCTCTGACATCTTTCATTGAGGATGGGTTTGAGCGAAGACTGAAAACCTCTGTGGCTTTCTTAGATCTGACTGCAGCATATGACACCGTCTGGAGAAAAGGCCTCCTAGTTAAATTTTACGACCTTATTCCTTGCCCTTTCTTGTTGCGTCTCCTCAACTCAATGCTCTCCAATAGGATGATAAAAGTATATCTGGGACGCAGAGAAAGTACGTTTAGGCAACTAAAGGATGGCCTACCACAAGGGTCAGTGCTCGCCCCACTGCTCTTTAATGTGTATACTGCCGACATTCCTGTAACTCGGTCCTTAAAGTTTATATATGCAGATGATATTGCATTGGCATATCAACACCAGCATTTTCGACAAGCTGAGGAAACACTAACAAATGACCTCACGACCCTCGGTGAATATTTTGAAGCCTGGAAGCTAAATCCAAACCCAACAAAAACTGAGGTTACTTGCTTCCACTTGAATAATAGACTGGCCAACCAAAAGCTTAAAATCGTATTCAACGGTGTTGAGTTGAAACATAATGACCACCCACAGTATCTGGGAGTCACTTTAGATCGGTCTCTCACGTTTAAAAGCCACTTACAAAAAACGGCAGCTAAGGTGAGAACCAGGACTAACATTGTCCATCACCTTGCTGGCTCCACATGGGGAGCTAACGCACAAGTTCTGCGAACAACTGCTCTATCATTGGTATATTCAACTGCTGAGTACTGTGCTCCCGTGTGGTTAAATAGTGTGCACGTTAGAGAGATCGACGTCCAGCTAAACAGGACCATGAGAGCCATTAGTGGTACACTCATGGTGACTCCTGTACCCTGGCTCCCGGTGCTGTGTAATATCGCTCCTCCTGAAATAAGACGAAGGGATGCACTCATTAGGGAATACACAAAGATCTTATCTGCTCCACAGCTGCCCATCCATGATTACCTACCCCAGAATGCGGGCCGATTGAGGTCCCGAAAACCACCTCTACGAACAGCCTCCCAGTTGATGGACTCGAACTTCACCATCCATACAAACTGGACTTCCTCCTGGGACGCTTTTCAAGGTCGGAACCACTTCTTGATAGATGACCCGACCGTAGCGGTAGGTGGTATGAATCTTCCTCGGAAGCAGTGGACTATACTCAATCGTTTCCGCACTGGAGTGGGGAGATGTAATTATTGGAAGCACAAATGGGGAATGACACAAGACCAGTCATGCGACTGCGGAGCAGAGTATCAAACTATGGAACACATAGTCGAAGAGTGCCCACTGAGTGCCTTCCCCGAAGGATTGGCCGGTCTGCATAGCTCAAGTGAAGCTGGGCTGCAATGGCTTAGCGCCCTGGATTTAGCTCTATAAAGAGAGATCTAATTTTTATTTTTTTTATTTTAGTGTTTAGATTTTTACTTATACTGACTCAGGTGCTCTGCACCGCAGAATTTTTTTTATTATTCTTAAACCATGGTGGCTGGCTGAATGAGCCATACGATATATATATATAATGGATGTGAAATTTAGCCCCATGTTATTCTTATGGGAAAAAAGCAAACTTCTACCTCAATTACCTCCAAAACCGTTAGGATTACGGGTACACATTAAATATTGTAAGGTTGTCTTAGAATTATGTGTAGACTCCAAAAATAATAAAACGTCGGTTTTCGTATTTAAAATTTATTACTTTCTGTCTGGGTAGGTTGTTTCTGGTACACCCTCTACATTGAAATTGTCATCAATGGATATAGCCCAAACGGTTTACCTATAATGGCACAATTTTTTTTTTTTTTTTTTTTTTGTAAAAAACTAATTGTGTAGATTTTAAAAGGGGTGTACGGGTGGCCAGGGACACCCACTAAAAAGTCATGTTAGTTACACCATCTATAACTCGAGAACGGCAGAACCGATTTGGCTGGAAATTGGTGGGGTTGTAGCTTAGAACCAGGAAGAACATATAGGATACATTTATCCAGACTCCTTCATAGGGCTCCGCCCCACATGTCTTCAAAGTTACCATGTTATTCTTATGGAAACAACCTTAAGAATTTTGTATTGATACATATGATTACAAAGGGGATTCGCTACTGAAAAGGGTCATTTATTTTAAATCATAAGGAAAGTGGACTAACTATTTTTTTCATGCAGAGTATGAGGTAAAAAAAAAATAGAAAAATATTGGTTTACTTTTAAATATAAATTATATGTGGAAAAAAAATAAAATAGAGGTTTTTCGGTCAATTTGTAAGGGTTTTTAAAAATCGATATTCTGAAGAGAGTTCTTTATGGATTTTCATAACTTTGGTGTTTTTTAAAAGACAATCGCCTAAACTTTATATTTAGGTAGATTCATAATAATATCTCCTATACTTTTTTTGCAATGACATATTAACATAAATTTTTATTAGTACAAAAAAAATTAATTTTTTAAAAAATTATTTTTTAGTAACTGATAAACTTAGATACCTAATTCTACCTAAATATTTGCCTAATGTTGTCTAGAATAAGTAGTAAAAATTTCATCAATGTACCTCTAATGGTTCTCAAGATATATCAAATTTTGTCTTGAAAAACGTGAAATTTCAAAGTTGCGGAAAACAGCGTTTGAATAAAAAGCTGTAGGCCTACTGAAATCAATGATATAAATAAACAGCTTTTTTTGCTAAAAACTTTTTTATTGTTACATTATCTTATTAACTCAAAAAATAAGTAAATTAGCCTACCATCAGGCCTACTTCAAAAAAATATTTAAAAATATATAAGTCTTAGGCTTATGATGAATTTAGTCCATTTTTGGAAAGTTTGAATTACTCACTGTTTTTAAAATTCTCCTGCACCATATGTTTTACCCTCTTCTTCTATCTTCTTTACTCTACCCATATTTAGTTTTTTAGCTTACAAAATAATCACTATGACAACACAAAAACCAAACAGCAGACCAACTCATTTCAGTTTGTTGACATTGAGCAGCTGATCATCTGACTCCAGTTTATGCCATTTGTTTTTTGTGTGTAATTTTCAAAGAGTATAAAAGTAAGTAAAATTGTCAAAGAGTGATTTATTTGAGGCTTTTATTGTTATGACTATTTGTAAATACGGGAATATATTTATATATAAAACCTAAGCTGAAATGTAACGTAATAATATTGCGATGACATGAAATCGTGAAATTTCGCAAGCGTGTAGTAACGCATAATTTTTATTTTTTTTCATGAAAATAACATTTAGACATGACTTATATTATATTTTTTTGATGTAATAAGGTCCAAACTACAAAAAAATGAAAAAATAAAATTTTTGAATTTTTCATGATTTTTACCCATTTTCAGTAGCGAATCCCCTTTTAAGAATATTAATGCTATATAAAGATGATCTCTTTCAAAGTATTCACGGAAGATTGGTAATAAGACACTAAAGGATATCATAGACTTGCGGGGAGTGAGCGTAGCGAACGAGCTCTCCTGAAGGACGAAAAATTCCTCAGTTTGACATTGCAAAGCATGCCAGGTAAGCTAGTTATTGATTAGAAATGCGACATGTGAGTATTTTTAAATTAAGAAATTTCCTTCTTTCAAATTATTTATAAATCTACGCGATGTCAGTAGATAAATTTAAGTAATGATTAACCTTTTTTTGTAAAACTTAAACAGAAAATTTAACACCTATTTTTTCTAACCCTCAATAATAAATCAGGGTGAGGAATGATTTGAAAATTACAAAGGCTCTGACGTTCTTTTTGATGTTGGGCAGACAATTAAGTGGAAAGAGATGACAAAGTGACGGCTCTAGGGGTTTCTGAAATAAGTAGATGATTTCTTTTCGCGCTGCAAAGACTGTAAACGTCAACCACACAAAGACCTTTCATATTTCAGAAAATGATTTTCTCTCCCAAGTTTAAATTGTTTTAAATTCTTCGTGTGTTGTACACTGACTTGTAATACGTTTTTTTAGAGGATAACACAAAACAATCTGGTTAGTTTCTGGAACGAAAATGGTCTTAAAACAAGTAAATACGTGTGTTACCAATTAGTTGTGGAGACTGTACCTAGAAGAATTAATTGTTTTAATACTTTACGAGACGGAGAGTAATGGGTCTGTCCTGTAAATCACTGAGCAAATAAAGACGAGTGTACGCCATCGTGCGACGTGACCCCACGTAGAGGGTCGTTACTGTTAAGTTTACATGAAATCGCTGAGTCGTTGTAAGGGTTTTTCATACACATTTCAAATTGTTAAATAATATTGGGATTTGTTATTTTATTCAAATGGTGAATTTAAGAGAAATAATATCAAGAGCTACATTTTTCCTGCAAGATTACGTTTACGTTATTAGAGAGAAAGTCCATTAAAACACTATATTTGACTTTATACTTTCTAATTCAAACAGTCGTTGGATTGTTATTTTGCTTTCATTTTTTTACGAAAAGAACAATATTTATTGTCAAGGGCAAATCGATATCGAGAGTGTTTCGATAATGCTAGTGTTTTGTTAAAGTACTATTTTGAGGCGTAATGAATATGCTCTATCCAAAACACGTGCACCTCTTGTTTACTCAAAACGATCCGGAATATTCCCAAAATTTTTGCCGAAAGCTCGGTCTACTGTTGGCCCACCTGTCTATCACAGGCCTTATCGCTGATTCGTTAAATTGTCAATAACCGTTGTTATATACTTTATCTGACTGTTCAGATAACATTTTTATATTTCATTAATCAGAAGATTGTGCTTGTTATTCTATTTTGTAGACCTACCTATTCCTCGGTTAAAAAGGTATTCCAGGGATCCCGGTCATAATGATGGTTCTGTGTTGAAATAAATTTGCCGATACCTAACGAACAAAGTTTGGTATATGTCGTTTTCTTTAAACCTGATCCTTCTCGAGAATATTGGGGGCGGGGAATTTAAACAGTAAACAAAAAAATTAAACTCTTAACAAACGAAAATCAGATTTCCTTAAATAACGTTTTAAATAAGTTATGTGTTTAAATAATTCCTAGTCAGCTGTTATATTTTTAAGCCCAACTACGCCTTGGTAAAAAGTACCAGTTCTAAAATAAACAAATTAAAAAATAATTGCTACCAATTATATTGTAAAACTGATACACAATATGTTGTGATGTAAATTTACCAGCTGGTATGCAACAGTGAAATAAAACAAAAATAACAAAAAACCAAAGGGCTCCAGCCAATGGAAGCAAGGATAAACAAACACCCCCCCCCCATAATCTCTCCTTTTCAGGATTAGGTTTAAACAAAACCGGGTATAACATTAAGTTCTTAGTCATTGCAGATCATGATTTGAATATTTTTATTATTTGAAGACTAGCTCGGTTAGTTTGGGGCGATTAAAAGATGTATTTCTTGATATTTATTTAAACAGACAAACAGAAATGAAATACATTGCAATTTTATATACATAAATATATATAATAAATAAATATATATAAATATGTAAATTTATAAATGAAACTGTTTTTTTTCTTTTACAATTCCTCCTTCCTCGACGGATTTAAAGTTTGATGAGTCGAGCAATTTATTTCAGTTTTGCAATCAGTGTTTTAATCTTTTTATTATTGAAAGGCACGAACAACACTTAGAGTACGGTGCTTTCCATAATTTATCATTCGATCTGCCATTTTAAGCTCATTGTAGGAAACATTTACTGAATTACAAACTACTGGTTATTGAAACATTTTATAACATAAGAAAACATGTTGAAAGCAATATAGCAAAAATCAAACTACTGAAATGTCTACAAAATCTGGTACCGTTGCTAGGGTCCTCGCATTAAACTAATAATTTATAATAATATTTTTATAAAACCATGTATAAACCCCGGTTATAGCGTTATGACTGTACGTATAAGGGTCATCGTTCGTTAACAAATTGTATTGAACAAAATGCAATTAGTGTAGCTATATCTCAATGGTTTACAGTTTCCTGTGCTTAAAGACACTCCAGTGCTGACCCTGGCACTGCTGCTAGACTATTATTGCAACTATGCACGTAATTACTCAATAAAAATGTATTAACGATTTCACTTGTGCTGCCCATGCTATCGTGCGATTTTGAATGTGTGAGTTTTTTATCACCTAAGTTTTTATTGTATATTACTTCTCACGTGGGAACTGCCATTCCAGGACAGTTGTGAAAGTTCATCTTCAAGTGTTTTTACTGGTGCATATTGAGCAATAATATTTCATCAGCAACAAATATTTCATTCTTTATATTCAATTAATTCTATGAACAAAAAGGAGCGAATTTACAAATTATTAAATTTGAAATTAATAACTAAACAAAGGTCTTTATGAAACAAAAAGGTCATTTGTGGTTTAAAAGTAATTTTTGTGGTTTATTCCTTGATAAAATAATCGGCTAAAGTAAAAAAATTAAGTTAATCTAAAAACCAATAGCACCGTCACCTAAAACAGTAACCACTTTTGTAAAAAATACAGTACACCATCCATAATCAATGCAATACAGTATATAATAATAATGTTTCAGGCCGACTTCTTCCCATAAAAAAATCTTCAAATAATTACACTGCAAAACATTGTCAAACAAATATCGTCATTTTCATGCATTTGAATATAAACAATTTCAATAATTTAAAGTGTTGCCTTTTAAAGTTTTGGAAAGATTGAATAAAAACTGTACAGAATTGCTGACAACGAAATGAATAAAATTTTATCCCGCATTCCAATATTTTGTCTTATTGAAAACGTAATTAATTATTTAAACAATTAAGCATAACCAGTGAAAATGTTTGGAAATAAACTGGTGGTTTTTCGATGAGATGTGTGTTTATTATTTGGTAACTATAAAATTAACTAATACAACTCTGTTCTAGTATGAATACTTGATAAAATTTCATTACCACAGTAAAATATTAGTTATAAGATAGCATGGTTACAATAATGTTGACTACAGGCGCAAGAATCTCATAAGGAAAATTGTCAGAAAAATCGTGCACTCCTTCAACAGGAATGAGGCAACAACGTAGCAGCGATTACATTGCGTTGTTGGTCTTGAAGGCGCACTAGCAGGTGACGCGGATCCCCATGGTTGTATGGTACAGGACCACAAGTAGCGATGGAGTCTACGTGGAAATCGACTTATTCCCGATTAGAAAACAATGTAAAGGTGACGTTGGAATGCCACTTTTTGGATTTATATTATGTAAAAGTATTAAACCCAACCCCACAGTATGTAATATAATTGCTTTATTATTGTCTGATTAGCTTAGAATAAATTTTGTTTGGATCTCAATTAAATTTGCATTTATTTTCCGTGATATATTATTGGTAAGGATATTGAAAAGAACTGTAGAAAGTAATATTTCAACTATTAAAAAAATTAATAGTGTTCTTAATTTTGTAAAATACCTTTAATTGTCATAAAATATGCTCCACTCAAACCATGTAAGTCTTGATTATCACTTAATTAGAGCAACCGTAATTTTATCTCTAAGATAGATAACAGGGTTATTGAGTTTCCCGTTTAACATTAGTTTAAGAGGGATATTTTTCGTAATAAGTATATTTTTTATGGAAAATACAAATTTTGTTAATACTTGAGACAATTAAAAGCAGATTAAAACAAATTCATAAAAATAGGATATACAGTGTGTTCATTTTTTTATGCTCACCATTGGGATCTTGCAAACTATAAAAGTTACAGCAAATGTCAAATTAGCAAAGTAGTGCGGAATTATAAGCTGAACTAAATGATGTGTAAAAATCCCAGATATTTCTACTGGTTCGTTCGCTGTGCTCGAAAAACTGTTTTTTGCGCAAAACTTCTTTTGCCTATAACTTTTTTATTTGTTGAAATACAAAAAAACTTTTTGGATAAAACTTTACTGAAATTTAACGTAAATTCTGAATATTAAAACTATTTTTTTTTTTTACTTCTAACGTTTTTTGAGATATTTTAGACAAGTTGATTATTTTTAACCCAAGTATGTATTTTTTTCATCATCATAAAAAAGAAATATTTTTTCTGATCACAAAAATACCAAATATGGCATATTTATTTATCATAATAATTATTTAATTATAAAAAATGTGATTAATAATCAACCCTGAAATGCTAATAATGAGGATGCTTCTAACATGCGGAGCAACAATGGTGTAAATCAGCTGTTTTTCATTTTGTATTTCATATTTTGTTGCTTACATTGTTGATCAGCTGTTTACCGGCATCCGCGGTTCCCATAAAACGTGTAAATCAGCTGTTACATGGGAGGCAAAAGAAGTTTTGAGGAAAAAACAGTTTTTCGAGCACAGCGAACGAAAGAGTAGAAATATCTGGGATTTTTACTCATCATTTTGTTCAGCTTATAATTCCGCACTACTTTGCTAATTTGACCATTGCTGTAACTTTTATAGTTTGCAAGATCCCAATGGTGAGCATAAAAAAATGAACACACTGTATATATTATTGACATCCAAACAAAACTTATTACAAATCTATCGCAAAAAAATTAAGAAACTATGTAAAAATCATTTGGTTAAAGTCTTAAATTGACTTTTACGACACATAATGACGTAGAACGAAAACGCGCTTTGTGTGCCCTTCCAAATTTAGATTGCTTTAAACCATGTAGTGTCACTTCACCTATGTAGGCCTATAACTAATGTTGCAAGCATTTGCATCATTTTTACATGTCAAGGTCAAAATAAATATTGATAAAACAAATCAATAAATTAGCCTGAAAAATTATTACGGACGACTGTTTACATTCAGCCCATTAGCCTTTTCTTTATTTTAAAGCACCTGAGAGCAGAGAATTTTCTCAGAAATCTTAAACAATTATTATCAGTAAAAATTAATGGGGAAAATGTAAAGTACAAAAATGTTTTTTTTTCTTTGAAACACTCTTTAAAATGGGGGTTTTCTCTGCAGTACACGCCATTTTTTTACACTGGATTTATTTTATTCCTTTAAGACTAATAATGAACTTCATACGTCAACTACGCCTTTAATATTGTTCGAAAAAATTAATCTTTATGTTATTTTAAGTTGCTCGTTACGCCAACTCGCGTTTACGACACGTTCGCTTTGCTCACTCGACTTTAAGGCTGTTTTAATGTAGACCTAAGGGTGCTGCACTCTGGTATAAATCTTTTTAACTACATGTTGAATCTATAACATCCGATTATACATCTATGGTGAACAGATGTTCCGACATTGTTACTAGTTCTTTTTATTTAAATTCAATTGCAACCCTGCAAATTGTTTAGTTGCCTTATATTTTTACTACTATACTTCTATTCATCCTAAAGTACCAGGTTAACTGAGTCTTGCTCGTTGGTTTTAATTCAGTTTTCATACAGTGTCATGGAAATAATGCTATTGAATTTCCACCAACAACCAACTATACCTCTTCACAGTTAACAACTGTTTAAAAAAGTGTGCTTAACATTTCTGTTCCTTTATTCTTGTTTTCCTTTCGTTGTTATTTCGTTACCAAAATAGCAACCCATAAGACCAATGTTAAAAATTACGATTTTTAAACTTAAATTTAGACCAAATTATATTTTTTTTGGGATGGAGACTGTTTCTAAACTTATCTTTGGACCAAAACAGTCTTAAATGCAAAGTTTGAGCAAAATCTTACCGCTAGATTTCGAGATCGCGCAACACACATCCCTTCAGACATTGCTCGTATTATAGTATAGGATTTAACTTTCTACTTTGTTTAATGTGATTAAGTGAACTTTAGGACACCAGTACCAGGTTAACCGAGCATTGCTCGTCGGTTTTAATTCACTGTTGTTATAGTGTCATGTTAATCAAGCTATTAAATCTACACTAGACTCTTCACAGATAACAGCTGTTAAAAAAACTGCTTAAAATTAATGTTCATTTATTTTTGTTTACTTTTAATTGCTATTTCGTAACCAAGATAGCAACCAATAAGACCAATGTTAAAAATTACTATTTTATATTTAAATTAAGACCAAATTCGATTTTTCTTGGGATTGAGGATGTTTTCAAACTTATTTTTGGGCCAAACCCCTCTTAAATGCAAAGTTTAAGCAAAATATACCCGCTAGATTTTGAGATCGAGGAAGACACATTTCTTCAGACATTGCTCGTATTATAGTATAGAATTTACTCCAATTTGCTCTAAATTATCCTTGGCATTTCCTTTACTGAAACATACCTCAAGTAATACATTCAGGAATCTTTCAAAAGTCGGAATGTCACATAATGTCCTGTTGGGAGTTATTTCCTCTGTCGAGTTAGATTTTTGTGCAGGCCTAAGAGTGTGTCAAGTTGATTTCCAACTCCCACAGCCAGTTAGGGGTTCTACGCAATGACCTTTGGGCCTAACATGGTGTGGGCGGAACAAATGAAGACATCTGCGTGCATGTAGTTGTGTAAGAAGAGAAAAGTTGCATATTTTCATCTTCAATACAGTGCCACTAAGCAAAAGGATTGGTTGAATAACAATTTTAAAAGGGAGATTCCTGCAAAGATTTAAGCGCATATGGATTATTTATACTCACAGTTGAAACCAATTAAATTATACCCTCAATTATTTAACAGAATTCAAGATGATTTACAAGAAAAAAGTAATAATTGAGCATTTTGCAATAAAAGATAGGCATGGGATATGATAACTTTTTTAATTTTGAAATATAACGATATATATTATTATTGAAAATGAATAAATCAGTGTAACCAACCGAAATGCGTATCTTTCAGAAAATATTAGACAATAAAGACTATAACATGTAAAACATGTGTTGGCAGAACCTTAAGCAAGGTTTCTAAAAATAGAAAAATAGTAATAATAAAATATTATACTTAAAATTTAAATAAGATTATTTTCAAATTGCTGGTATGGAATTTAGTATAGCAAAATTATCTTTGAATTCTCTATGAGGTACCGATTTGTTCTTATATTTTAACTAATTATCTGTCTCATTAAGGGTGAGACACTTTTTAACACTTATGTTGTTCATAAATCTGTCCATAATTTATTGATGAAAAAAGCTTAAAGCAGCGTCCACAATGGTTGAAATGTACGTCTAAAAATGTCCGGCCGAAAGATTTTTGTACTCAATTTTGTAGAATGTAAATCATTTGGTCATTGCGTCACTAGGAATGTTTGTTAGCTTTGTGTTCATCGAATAAATTTTCCGCTGATTTCAGGCCAGTGTGGCAGCTGCTTCATATATTTTTGAAAATATTTACTTAACGGAATTTTTGTAGGGTAGGGTTGGAGTTAAAGAAAGTTTAGAGCTAAAAACCACTAGCCACCACATGAAAGTTAGATTTTTTATTAAAGTTAATCCATCCATCATAATATTACCAGAAAAAACAAAGGTAAAATTAATGTTGTTATCTTCTTATAAGGAGCATGTAAAAAATCTACTTGCTCTTGCACTCAGATGATGATTAAGTAAAGTCAATGTCGAAAATTTATGTTATGATAGGCACATGTAGCCACACCCGATGTCGCTTGACTTAATCATCGTCCTCACTCACATGTGATCAAACCAATGGCTAACGTGAACAGACTTCTCATCCAATGTTTGATACCAAAACTTGGAAGGTTCGTGTACGGCGGGCCAGAGTCGCTGCAATAGATGTTGTTATTATTCAGCTGAATTTACAGTGTGGCAAAACATTTCATCACATCATAAACAAACCCCTCAGTTATAAAATGTTTCATCCTTGATTATACCCCGTTCAAAAAAAATGTGCGGTCGAAAGACAGAATTTCATTTCCCACCACAAGGAAAATTCCCTCAATACTTTCCTGAATTCCCCTATTTTCCTCACAATCAGATGTTATTTTAGTTTGGCCCTTAAAATTTAGAGTATAAAATAGCGCTGATAATCGTGTTACTTCCCCTACTTGCCGTTGGAAGCGCTTCTTGTTACATCTCAAATGTCAAAATTAGAATGTTTGTTTACGAAAAAATCAAAACATTGGCATAATTTGACATGAGATATTAACCAGCTGTGGTAATTCTCAGTGATTCTGATTGGTTGGATTCTTGGCAGTGGGAGAAACGGGAAAAATGGGGGAATTGAAATCTGCGTTTCGACCGCACATTTATTTTGAACGGGGTATAAGAAGGGTGGCAGTACTGATTTGCCTATCGTATGACTCTTGTACTTCCGTGTACTCCAAAGAAGATCACCCCACCATAGGTTTATTGGTTTCATACGTGCCCATGCCATGAGAAGTCTATTCACGTTAGTGTCTTAGAAAATTTTAGTGTCTATTAGACAATTTTTTTAGGCCAATGATCAAATTTTTGAAGTAAGGCCCATAAAGAATCTGAAACATTAATCGTAATGGAAAAATCAGCCGATGTGTGAACTGAGTAATTTCTATTACAACATTCCTTTAGTTAAATGTCGAGCTTTCATTGATCTGGAACATTCATTTTAAAGTGAAACCTGAACTAATGAAAGTCCTCATTACGATTCAGATTTGAATTCGGTTTAATAATATACCTCTTTATGATGTTACTTGTAATATCTTTATTGGTTCTTTGGAACGTTGTAGATAAAAAAATTATAATGTAAAGTATTAAAAAAATAATATTTTTCAGGACTATACACATTATTATACTCAACTAACCTTTTTTTACGTTACTAAAAGAACGTAAAACTTTTAGTTTTACGTTCTTGGTCATGCCGTTCATGAGGTGTTATTTTATTCATTTACCTGTTTTCTTCAACACTAAGCATTCTCACATTGTCCTCCATAACACTGTTTTATATTTTAATGATGACAAACTTCTAAATTTTCTAAGTGAAAGTGGTCTACACTTTATATAAACATGTTATAAATTATGCGATGTCAACTTCGAATTTATTTTTAGGCAAGCAAATACGCCCAGCTTAAGCTTAGGTATAATACATCTGTATAATAACAATACATTTCTTACTTTTATTTGATAAATGGTCTATAAAAATAAAAGCACAGTTATACACTGTGTGATGTGAGTTTTTATTAAGTCATTACCTCCATCCTGTAAAAGCTATAAATCATAATACCAACACGCTCGCGACCTAGTACTATGACATATGTGTGACTCGGCGGCAGCGTCGGGCCACGGCACTCCATATAAACATCGCGTGTTAACATAGGAGACCGATAACGAGTACAAGTATGAACAATAAAGGCTGGCCCCTCACTTCCAAGCCTATTGTCGGATAAGGCAAATCACATCTGAGTGCCTATTATATTTGCACTTATTTTCC
>CM061533.1:266706656-266862352 GCA_030545055.2 Neoaliturus tenellus
TTATTTTCCTAAACTCTGATGATATGAATTACGAAGTCCGAGTAAAAGTTTCTTTAACATTATTGACTATTCGAAGGATCTTAAACAGTTAATTTGAACATTTTATTGTGGGCTATGATTAAGGATGTTGGTAATAAGTAGGGTAGTAATGTACTTTTTTTATACTTTCATGTTAATTAATAATCTTATGGCTTTTAGTGGAGGGAGATCAGCAATTATCTGATAGTCGTCCTCACCTGGGAGGCATGCACTTTTTGGTTTTCTACGCAGGTGGACCAACGGCTTAGCGTGAATTCCAAACCATGGGAGCAGCCAAACGATCTTTTAGTCCCCGAACCGTGATTTAAACCCGGACCCTCTGGGTAATAATCCAAAGCTCTACCACTGAACTATGGCCGTTGCCTATACTTTCATGTTAAGTTATATATTATTAAAATTATAGTTTTTTTACAAGGACAATTTAACCTTCGCCAGGTGTGATAAAGTTAAATAATGTTAACTAGAGATCGCCTCCAGAGGTCCATTTCATAATAATCTAGTAGTTACAAGCTACAAGTTGTAACTTGTAATTTCCATTAGATTTGCATTTGGCGATCAGCTGATTTACTAATAATATTAGTTTGTAGTTTAAAATTCGACCAAAATATCAGTTGATCTGGACCCAAGAAGCTTATAAATATTAAATAACGGAACCACTTGTTCTCTCTGGTTTTCTAGCAGTTGTTATCAAACAGCTGTCTAATGGTTCAATCAATTATCCTCCCTCCAACGTTAAAACTTTGAGAGATTTTGGGGAATAGCACTGTGGGCCGAAGTCCTTTATAATGGGATTATGCTCATGTACAACAAATTACCTTTCTAACGGTATGCGCGAATTTCTCCTAAGATGCACACAAGCTGAGAAAAAATGAAGAAACGAAAAATGCTTGCCTATTAATATATACATAATTTTATAATGATCACATTGTCATGCACATAAATTGATGTAAATTTCACATCTAATTTACACTATACATGTGGAAAATAGATGTAATGTTAAAGCTAGATCTAAGGAATTTCATTAAATAGATTTAAAGTTTACCAACTTTTATTTTACATAAGATAGGAAAGAAATTGTCTAAAGTATACCAACATCATTTTCTAACTTTTCCTGAGTTTGTAATATTTTCTTAATTTATCTTTTTTCTCGTCAGCATGGTGTGTTTTTAAGGGGCGTGTAACTGCGTTGGAATGCCGTGAGTGTTCCAGAACACAACACAATACCAGCCTCGTGGTGCGAGGTTATGTTACAACAATCACCTGATAACCTGACGACAATGGCTGACAATCCAATCCATTACTCTGTCACTTTTGTTCAAAAGCAATCCTTTACTCTATGACAGGAAATACCGTCTTGCATGAAATATTACAAAAACTGTGTCTCTCGTGTACGTTGCCCAAATATGTGAGCAGAAAGTTGTTTTTTTAAGGTTCATATAAGTAAATTAATTCATATTCCCTACCAAAACATTAAAACTGAACCCCTTAAGGTTATAGCTTAAGTATCGTTCTAAGAAAAAGAAAACTTTTAATAGTCCTGGACAGTCTTATTGGTGGGTGCCGAGGTCAGCTTTTCTATTTAAAATGGGAGGTTTTAAATGGAACAGCAGATCGAGACAGCCGCCAATAAGCCTGTCTAAAACTATAGTTAGAAACCAATTAACTTTCGTAAATAATAAAAAGGATATAAAATTTAATTGATGTAGTCAATTAATTTATTTTCAATCTTACACTTATATGTCATTGAGAAGTTAAAATTTGTGTTCTTACAAAATATAATTAATCATGAAAACTTCAACTTCAGATACAGACCAGAAGTTAATAAATAAAAAATCTACAGACTATTGATTTGATAAACTTTAACTATTGATTAGATACTTTTTTATTAACGCCAGACTAACAGATTCAGGAAACATAAATTCAATCAAATTTGAAATAAGATACGACCCTAAAAAGTAATATTCTCAACTTTTGCACAACCTCGTCGTATTTCATGTTGATGTATTTTTGCACCTCAACACTGTTGATGGGGTCGGTTAGGTCCAACTGGTCTTCACTGCTGGTGATAATGCTGTCAGTCACAAACACCTTTGTGAATGACGAGATCGTGTTTTGTCATGAACATGAAATAAGTTTATGTCCGTGACGTGAGTGACCTTACAACTTGTCAGTCAAACGCACTTGACCATTGGAGTTGACATCACTGTTGTTATGACGACTAAACGCTTAATTACGGATATACATCAAATTATGGCACTTTCAATAAAAGCCAATTAGCTAGCTATATGAGATAGTAAGAAGTTCTTGAAGTAAAATGTGTAAAAATACATACTTTCAGTGTTTCCCATGGCGGCACACCTGCATACTCACCCCTATGGCATTTATGGAGAAAATAAAAAATTGCCGAATATTGATAAATTTGATATTAACCTTACCTAACCATTACATTTCCTAACAACTAACATTTCTAAAAACATCACATGGCAGCAAACCTACATACTCATTTCTATGGTGTTTATGGGGAAAATACAAAATCTTAAATTCCTTTTTAAATTCGCTGAGTAAGCAGGTCTGCTGAGACGGTTTTTTTAAATTGTTGTATAACTATTAAATAAAAACAAAAATACAAATAATTTATATCCCACAATTTTCTTATCGAATTTGTGCATTAATTTGTGTTATTTTTTATGTGTACCCACACACATCCGAAGGTCAAGTAAACAACAATTGCTCTAAATGAGAATTTTGTTTGTCTAAATAAAAAATGTTTATCACAAAATAACAAATTCTTGCACAAAAGACGTGTATGATTATAATGTATTATTATTTTAATTTAGAGAAAAAATAATACAGTGTTCTAGGGATTAACGTACAACTTTTTCTCCCTTAATGGAAACTGTTTTCGCCCGAAGGCGAAGCCTAAGACAATTTCCCTGAGGGAGAAAAAGTACTTTAGTCCCTAGATGCACACAAAATTTTTTCTTCTACCTAGATAAATAAAAAATAACTAGGCCTATAATACCATCATCACAATGTTGTAAGACTTTAAGGAAATTTGAAGTCACATTTTCTGCCTCTCATTTAATGTTTGGCGGAGTAAAAACTAATAATTCCTTACTATGTTGCCATAAATTAATGGCTAAATGACGGCAATGCCAAATAACAGCTAGGCCTGAGTAATATAGTATGGATTTGCTTTAGCCCCGTGGTGCAAAAATGTTAAGTTTTCCCTAGATAAAAAAATTTATATTCGACTCAAATGGGATAAAAACTACTACTTTAGTACTCTATTCCAAGGAGTAAAATACGGCTTTAGATAGTAGGTGGATGAAAACAAAAATTCTTACAGTTAGTTTAAATCTCTCCTCCACCCCAATATTTTTGAGAAAGATAAAGTTTAAAAAAAACCTATATTAAAAGCCGGCAATTTGAACTGCGTTTGTTTCATCCATAAGAATTGCATTTGCTCGAAACTTTAAAGGGCTCTAAAGACTTAACCTAAGAGAGATTATGCACTTGACCGGAAATATACCAATCTACTCTCGTAGTTTCCTTTAATTTGATATATAAATAGTAAAAAAAACAGTTTAGTAGGTACTGAAAACTCAGCGTTTCAACAGTTTAATAATTAAAGTACATTATTCGTAGTGGTTGGTAACACAACTCCTAAACTGTAACATCAAAATATATAATCCTTACCTAGATAGAAGAGCCCTGACATTTTTAATGTTTGAGAGAACATTTAGAGAGCCCAACGGCAAACAAATGGATGTGCTTTAATTTAACCCAACGAGGTGGTGATATTATCCGAGGGTCAAGTGGCCAATCTGGACATTACAACAATGAGAGGGAGAAAACTGTGAACGTGGCCAACGCCGGCAATATCTGCAGATCCCAGATAACACCCTAGCACGCTCGTCAAGGGCGGGGAGGGGGGGGGGGTACGTAATAGAGAGTTAAAAGGGGTTCAAATCGACTAACGTAAAGTAATATCATGTGTTTCAGTTGTAATAACACTTCTTTGGATTATCGGTAAAACGCCCCCTACACATAATTAGCAAGGTAGTTTGTTTAAGTACAGGCTGAAGTAATCATGAAAAAAATTAGTAAACAATAGCATGGACATGTTTATATTTGTTGTGTAATGGACTAAGTTTTATTTTATATTTTTTATAAACTTGCATTGTTTTGAAATCTATTCTATATATATAATACGTGATGCCCTTTTTTTGTTAACACTACTCCTCCCTTATTTCTGAACCAATTTTAAAGTTTGAGGTGTCAAAAGAATGGTCTCAGTTCGTAGTTTTGCAATAAGGCTTTAGATTTTTGATATTTTAATTCTGAAGCTCACGGGAAGCCCTCAAAGTTCATTTTCTGTCCATAAGATTAACATGGGGAACAATTTACATTGAATTGCTAAATAAAACAGCTGTTGATAGTAAAACAAACAAACACATGTCAAAAGCTAGCTGAATCAGGGCTGGAAAAACTGCTGTAATGTAATAGAGTTTGTTTATATTTTCTCCACTGTCCTGTGGCTGAATAGAAGCAATTGAACTAATGAATGGTACTGAAATATCAAAACAATTCCATACTTTAAGGAGTGCCTATATATGGAAAAAAAATTGTAAGTTCTACTTTTTCCTCAAAATGTATAGCTTTTGCTTGAACTTTGTACTTATACTTTTACTTGAACTTTATACTTTTACTTTTACTTTGGCACAAAAATAAATTTTGTAACTTAACCCCAGAAAATTTAATTTTTCTGTACAAAAACAAGATTGGAAATTGAAATTTTTGATGTTCTTCTTGTGCATTATCAGATTAGTATTGAAACAACACCGAAAGTTATTAAAAATTAAAATAAAACACCTAATGTATGCGCATGGGTTTTCAAACTGCTGTGAGCTAGGAAAAGGAATGTAAATTGGTGTAAATTAATTAATTTGTTTACTGTGATACTATAACAAATCTAATACAACAATAGTGGTTTTCTATGTAGTGATAGTGCAATATAGTGCTTTCTATAAATATAAATTAAACCAAAATATGAATGCCACATCAAGCCAACCAAAATAGGCCACACCTATGAGATGTAGCCTAGATTTTGTTAGTTTTTATGATTTCTTTATTTAAATTCTGTAGTGCCATGGGAAGTTAAATTAAAGAGGATTTAGACCGTTAAAATTAGTAATAGTGTTGGCTTATTCCCTATGTCAACTTCTAACTCATACTACTAGAAAAACAGCCATACAGGACCGGGGAGTTGACATAAATATTGATTGTTCTTCTGTTGTCATTTACGTTTTTTGTGTGATGAACTATCTAGATCCAACATCTGTGAATTTATTGTAATTTTTTTTTTTAATTTTTAGGCACAGGCTCAAGACAAATCGGCATAAGAACCATCTATATATATAATGCGTGATGCCCTTTTTTTGTTATCACTACTCCTCCCTTATTTCTGAACCAATTTTAAAGTTTGAGGTGTCAAAAGAATGGTCTCAGTTCGTAGTTTTGCAATAATGTTTTAGATTTTTGATATTTTAACCCTCAAAGTTCATTTTCTGTCCATAAGATTAACATGGGGAACAATTTACATTGAATTGCTAAATAAAACAGCTGTTGATAGTAAAACAAACAAACACATGTCAAAAGCTAGCTGAATCAGGGCTGGAAAAACTGCTGTAATGTAATAGAGTTTGTTTATATTTTCTCCACTGTCCTGTGGCTGAATAGAAGCAATTGAACTAATGAATGGTACTGAAATATCAAAACAATTCCATTATTTAAGGAGTGCCTATATATGGAAAAAAATTGTAAGTTCTACTTTTTCCTCAAAATGTATAGCTTTTGCTTGAACTTTGTACTTATACTTTTACTTGAACTTTATACTTTTACTTTTACTTTGGCACAAAAATAAATTTTGTAACTTAACCCCAGAAAAGTTAATTTTTCTGTATAAAAACAAGATTGGAAATTGAAATTTTTGATGTTCTTCTTGTGCATTATCAGATTAGTATTGAAACAACACCGAAAGTTATTAAAAATTAAAATAAAACACCTAATGTATGCGCATGGGTTTTCAAACTGCTGTGAGCTAGGAAAAGGAATGTAAATTGGTGTAAATTAATTAATTTGTTTACTGTGATACTATAACAAATCTAATGCAACAATAGTGGTTTTCTATGTAGTGATAGTGCAATATAGTGCTTTCTATAAATATAAATTAAACCAAAATATGAATGCCACATCAAGCCAACCAAAATAGGCCACACCTATGAGATGTAGCCTAGATTTTGTTAGTTTTTATGATTTCTTTATTTAAATTCTGTAGTGCCATGGGAAGTTAAATTAAAGAGGATTTAGACCGTTAAAATTAGTAATAGTGTTGGCTTATTCCCTATGTCAACTTCTAACTCATACTACTAGAAAAACAGCCATACAGGACCGGGGAGTTGACATAAATATTGATTGTTCTTCTGTTGTCATTTACGTTTTTTGTGTGATGAACTATCTAGATCCAACATCTGTGAATTTATTGTAATTTTTTTTAATTTTTAGGCACAGGCTCAAGACAAATCGGCATAAGAACCATTATATTAATCCTACCTAATTTGGACCTAAAATAACTATCATCGAATCTCAAAACCCTCTCATTGGGAAGTTTGAGAATTATTGATGAGGATCGATTGATGAAATACCAATGTGGTGTAGTCTGGTTTTTACTACAATTTAATTTTCATCCAAAGTAACTCGGTAAATTACTATGGAGCAAGGTTCGATCACCAGGTACCCTTGATGAATGCAGCGCATTGCGCTGCACGGGCCCCCTAGTTTTATTGATAACATGTGAAATAATTCACAGGTACATGTGCACAAGTATACAACACATTGTTTGAAATATTAAAGTTCAAAGCCTTCTGAAATGTCGTAGAACCAAAAATATTAATGACCCGCTTTATTAAGAAATCGACCCTATTTCTCCGTAAGTGGACATAACGCCAAAATAATACCGAGGATCAGAATGATCTCATTAAAATGAGTGTTTGTGTCTTGTGAAATTTAAAGTGCCCTGTTAACCAAGACTTACTATTTTGTTTTACAATTCACTTTTGTTATAGTATCATGGTAATCAGGTTTTTGAGTTTACGCCAACTAAACCTTTTTACGGTGACAGCTGTAAAACTAATCCTTCAAAGCACAGTATCATTCTTAAATATGTTTGTTCAAATTTTTTGTCATTTCTTTGCTTTGGTAGCCCATAAGCCCAATGTTGAAAAAATTAAAATTTTTAAACTTAGTTTTTAGACGAAGGCGATTTTTCCTGAGGTTGAGGCTGTTTCTAAATTTACTTTTGGGCATTTGGAGTTTTGCTTGAAGCTTGAACTGTATATTTCTACAGCTGATAACATGATCCTTCTTTATTCAACAAATTCTACCAGGTAGATTTCGATATCGATGGAAATATATTTCCACAGACGCTCCTAGTATTATAGTGTAGGGTTATATGTAATTTGTTATTACAATAGAGCCATTATTGCCCATATAGTAAATTCATTTTTATCACAATGCCAGTTGATGGCAACTTATTAATAAATAAACTAACAGTCAGTTCCGTTTGTAATCCTATACTATAATACGAGCAATGACTGACGGGATGTGTGTTCCACAATCTCGAAATCTAGCGGTTAGATTTTGTTTAAACTTTGCATTTAAGAGTGTTTTGGCCCAAAAATAAGTTTACAAACCGCCTCAAACCCAGGAAAATCTAATTTAATCTAGATTTAAGTTTTAAAATCGTAATTTTTAGCATTGGTCTTGTGGGTTGCTTTTTTGGTAACGAAATAACAACTAAAAGTAAAAAAAATAAATAAAGTAACATTAATTTTGAACAGTTTTTTAACAGCTGTTATCTGTGAAGAGTCTGGTGTAGATTTATTAGCTTGATTGCCATGACACTATAACAAAATTGAATTAAAACCAACGAGCAAGTTGTGTGTTAACCTGGTACTTTTTTGTTATTTCTTTACCATGATGGCAACCCATAAGACCAATGTTAAACAAATTAAAATTTTAAAACTTAGTTTTAGACGAAGGCAATTTTTTTCTAGGGTTGAAGCTGTTTCTAAATTTACTTTTGGACATATGCCACGTTTAAGCAAAATCTACTCTGTAGACACTCCTAGTATTATAGTGTAGGGTAATATGTAATTTGTTATTTAAGAGCCATTATTGCCCATATAGTAAAATCATAATCATCGCAATGCCATTTTATGGCAACACATTAATAAATAAATTAACAGTCAGTTCTGTTTGCAATGTTCAAAAATAGAACCCCTTTACGTGGTATAGTAAATTAATAAAATAATAAATACAACTTAATTCACAACACATTTTTTCTCTTGTATTTTTATTATTAGAATTCATCAATCCTCCAACTCTTTTTTACGCATATAAAGTGTTGTTAGAAGCCGAAATGACGCGTGTACTGCATGAATAATAACACCACCAACAATACGATAGGTGGGGACCCATAACCTGCAGCTTGTAAATCACTCGCTCGGTTTCTGGTATTTTTACAAGTTCTCCGGCCTAAACAGAGTTTGCCATTAATTAATGTTTACTGCACCTCTAAATGCCAGGCTGGAAAACATGGGGATGTAAATATGGCGATAAAAGGTTTTTAAACAAGTTTTTTTGTAAAAGCTTTTTTGCAAAAGCTTTTTTACGAATTTATAGTGTTTTGGTGAAAATAATGATCGGGTTTAATCGATTTATTTCACTTCATTTTCAGCAATTTTTATTTTATATTCAAGATATTTCGGAAATAAAGCACAATAAATCAATAAATGTTTAACTATTGTAACCATTGTAAGGTTTGAGTTATGGTAAAAATGTTAAACGGAAAAATACTTTTACTTTTACTCCTGTGGAATCCTATTGATTAATTTTATAAGAAAAAATTATTGTTTTCATAATTACCTTAAACATATTATCATTATACTAGAGATCACCCAGTGGTCGAAATTCGAACAAATTTTAGCTGATCTGGACATAATTGAAAGAAATTGCACTTGTTATTAATAAAGTTTGTTTTATTTCACTTACATAGACCGTTAAATGATTTAATGTTTAAAAATCTGTCCAAAAGGCTCTGACCCAGAGGGCATACAATAGTTTGTAAAACAATCTGAAAATCTCTATTTTATCTACTTTTATTGGTTGCTAAGAAACAAATTCGTTGAAAAATTCTAATTTTAGGTATTCCAGTGATTTTTTATTTATATAAGGTGAGTGTGAGATCGAGTGAGCGTAACGAACGAGCTTCATTACCTATAAAATAAATTCAATCACTTGCGAAGCCGTTTGCACCAAACTTCACAAACCATCCCTGAATAATGCTTGATAATGCCTGAAAGTTTCAATACAATATGTCGAGTGGTTTTGGAGACCATGGGCAACATACATGGGTGTATATACATATACATACATAAATACTTCCTCTTTTATTTATTAATTTTTCACATTTAAATGATTATTAATTACTAAAATTTAAATAAAAACTATACTTTTGCTAACTACATTTAAAAGCTATTGATTTACTGACTGGTACTGAAATGTAATGACAGATATAACAGAAATAATACCTCAGGAATGTGAGTTTTGTAAGCTAACCAGTATTGTTGGTTTTGTTGTGCAATAAAACTTAACAGAGCGAAGAAGTAATGACTTTTCCTATTTTAAGAACATTGACCAGTACTGTGAAATGAGATACAGAGCTTTCATTGACTCAGTAGGACAAACTCCATCCAGAGTTTCTGTTAAATAGAGGATATCATGAAAACACATTATTTATTTATTTCATACCTACATATACATAAATATGGCTAAATTTGGAAATGAAATATCTATGTTTACTTTGAATGTATGACTTAGCTTTCTGGCATGGACGGCAATTAAGACTTTTAGTGCAGTTATTATTCTGATGAATAACCTACTAATACTGTGGTATAGTATGAGCACAATTTTAAATCCATTTAATTTTTTATCTAAAATCTATGGAAAAATAATGAATAACTGACGTCATTTGCCAACTCTATTACAGCTTTTTATTTAAAAAAAAAAAAAAAAACAAAAAAACATCATATGAAATACAAAATAAACGGCCAGTTCTGATAAGAGATGGTAACCATTCATGTTCAAGTGACCTTTTTATCTCAACTTATTGACCATGAAGGTTGGCCAGCTCAGCTGACCGAGGACAATCCTGCTGAAGGACACGGACACAATGGTCGAACTAGTTTGAGGTTATGTTTACAACAATCAGCTGATAACTTGGTGGAAATCAGCTGACATTGCCCGCCGAGCCGCCATTGTCCACTCCTCATGATTGATAACGCCTCGCTCTTTGTGCTCGTCTTTGTTGGCTGTTGCATGAGCTGCCATTGTTATTTACAGTTTCGTACGACAGAACTGTATGAGAAGCTGAACTGTTTAAGAACAAATAGACGGCATATAAATTACCAGTCGCCCTCCATTTTGTATAATTCATGAACTAAAACATAGATTGAAAAATAAAGCAATATTTATGGAATCATTGGTCTTGTGAAACTTGAGTCCATAAGAATAAAATGGGGAATAATCACAGAAGATACCTGGAATCAATCGGGATGAGAGATTAAAATGATAAATTTTCCTATGTTTGCCCCCAATTACTGTGCGTGTTATATTAACGAAAAGTAACAAAAGCATTTATGCTATACACTTTTGATAAATATTATTAAAATTAATAATCTTTTTAAATATTTTTTTAGATGTTGGTGTCTTAGAAATTGAAGTGGTTAAGTGGTAGCCTATATAAACGTTTAAATAAACAGATATAACAAGCTATAAAGTATATTTCTCGAAAATATTTCTACGAGAATTGTCAAATCCACCCAGAAATGTATACTGTATTACAATGGTAAACATGACAACAAATGACAACTTTGCATGATGAGAGGGTTTGACCTATAAGTAGAGGCATTTTGGGAGTTTCAGGACAAACGCAAATTCAGCGGTTTTTAATCAGTGGTTACGTATTAGTGACGTGTGATGACGTATGTGTGACGTCATACGGTGACGAGGTGGAGTGTGTGACGTCACGGGTGTGACGTCACTAATACGCTATTGAACTTAAAGCAGAGACCAGAGAGGCCTAATTTTCATTTTATTTTACGTTTATTTATGATGAAAAAGTGTTAAATAATTGTCTAAAATGATAATATACATAAATTTACAATTTTTTGCAAAAAAAAACGAAGAAAAACGAGCAAAAACGAAGTTTTTATAATTTCGACGTGGGTGGTCCCTCTTGGGAGGTTATCTTATCTCTTATCTTATCTGTTATCTTATCTTATCTCTTATCTTATCTTAGATCTTAGATAAGATAAGATAAGCGCGCTGGGGGGGGCTTCGCCCGCCCCAGACCCCCCCCTTTGTTAGGGGGGCTTCGCCCCCCCAAACCCCCCCGGGTGTTGCGCCGATCAGGCTAGTAAGCCTTAATTCCTTCGCCCATTAACTTGCAAACGGCGGTAATTGCTAATGCCTTAGGACTAGATCTCAACATAATTCGTTCACTTGGGATTATTTTACAAGGGTTATTTTTTAATGCTCTTTCTTCGTTAATGACTTACACTTTACTGTCAAAACATAGTTTATTTCATCAAATATAATTATTAAACAATTATTCAACCGATTTTATAATTCAACAAATCACAGAGGCCGTTTTAACTACCCGGTCAATAAATAACATTCTTCCCCTTTCTATTTCTCTACAAACCCCGCTTAACAATTATTATTATTTGATGCAAATATTCTATTTTTATTTCTGACCAGTTTCATTATTCTTTTATACACCATCATTTCACTTTTCTCTCTGAATTATTTCATTTATCCTGTTTACTACCGTGGCCTTTAGAAAGGCCGTTTCGGCTTTCTCTCAAAATTTTTACTGCGGGCTTCATCTGTAAGTCTCCGACACTTTAAATTATTTATTCCGCCACTAATAATTATTTTGTTTCCCCGGACTTTAACTAATATTTTTACCCCGGGCAGGTTCAAACATGTTCAAGGTCATTTGGGACTTAGAAAAAAAAGGAACTTGACTGTAGCGGACATGCCAGCCGACCAGCCAAGTATAGGGGCAGTTCATCGTAGCTGGGCAGGCCAGCCGACCGAGTGAACCAAGGTGTGGGGGACCGCAGAAACCGCACTGCGCGAACCACCCGGGTATGTTTGTTTTTGGGGGGTGTGATAGGAATCAGGTAAGGGAACATAGTTTAAGTACCCTTGAGTGTTAGTTAGTAAAAATATAAGAAAGAACCCACGCAAAAGCCATGCAAAGAAAGGACAGTAAAGAAGGCAAGCGCAGAGGCCAAGTGCAAACGAGGGAAGGGACCTAACGGTCCCGTGATCAAACTGATCTTGACGCCCAGGGAACGTCTCACAGCGGCTCCGAAACTTCTCGCCCTCGTACGGAGTAGTCTTTCCCAGGCACGGCGACATTCCTCGGTACAGGGGCGGCGCTCAACCCCGGTGACTCGACGGCAACCTCCGTAGACATCGAGCGGCGCAAGCGAGTTGACCTGCTTGGGTGCACGCTTGGCTTTGGCTCCGAGGCGGTATACCACGTAGGGATGCGCTTCTCCGAAGACAACGCCGAATGCCCGGTGTCTCCGATGGTGTCCGCCGAGTCCCAAAAGTCGGCCGGAGAGGTCGGAGCTGCTTCTTGGATGGTCCCGTGACGGCTCGATCCGGAGTGATGCTGTGGCGAGAGCAGCTCCTGGTTTTATCAACTTTTCCGCTGACTCAGCGAGAAATCGACGTCTCTCATTGGCTCAGCGGCTGGGCCAATCAGAAGCGACCTAGAGTTTATGACTACCCCACGGCCACGCTGCGGAATTATTCATAACTCCAGCCAGATCCCGAGGATGCCAGCCACAGAGAAGACTCCACCGATGCTTCTGAGGAAACCTACTCGGCCCAAGAAGATGGTTATGCCTCGGAGGGACCCCGTTGCTCAGTTGCCCGCTAAAAACCCCAAATCTCCGGTGCGGAATCGAACGAGGACCAAGCCGGCGTCACCCACTCCAGTTCTGCCTCAGCGGGTTGTCATCTCCTCCAACGCCGTGAGAGCCGAAAGTCTTCTTCGAGAAATTCTTGGGGGGAAGAGAGACTACGCGAAGAAATATGTTCTGCAGGCGAGACCAACTTCAGCTCCGGCTCCCGGGGTCGTCCCAACAACGGAAGGCAGGCCGATTTCACCCATCACGCCCAGTGAACGATGCCGGCCCAAATCACCGTTTCCGGGAGTCAAGACCCACCGCCTGTGGAAGCTCAAGCCCGGGCTTTATTGTCTCCTGGACTTCAATGCGGAAGAGAGAGTGGCCTTGCTGCTTCTGGGGAGAACCGTCGTGCAAACGCCATTACCCACTGGCGTACCTCTTCCACATCGGAGTCCGAAGAAGACGTACTTGGAGATTGGGGTGCCAACGGATGGACAACTGAGCCAGCGAGTCACCGCTAAGTGGATATCAGTTTAATTTAATTGATACCACAAAACGGCCTTTCTAAAGGCCACCAATATTAATCGTTTTGCAATCAAGTCGAAGGCTGAACTAATTCGTATCCGAAAACTAATGGACTATTCGATGTGCAATATATTATTATTATTATACAAAAATGAATATAAAATACAATTCTTTTTCCTTATTTATTACGCCACTTCACTCACTTACTTTCGCCCAGAACTTTTAATTGTCTCGGTCAAACCGCTTTATCGGCCCCCTAATTGCTACCGACTTAAAACACAAAGTTTTGGATTAATAATGTTAAGTCTTCAGCTCTAAACACATTATATTTTTATCAACTAACTACCACCGATTTCAGTCAACAAAAGTGTACCGAAATTTGTTATGCATCATAGTGACACAAAGGGATGTGTCTCCTTAACCTTTGGCGGAGAGTTTTTAAACCTCACGGTCAAACTTCTTTATTTGGCTCCCCTGACGATGCCCGACCGTAGTAAATAACGTTTGGCGGAAAACTTTTAAACTTCGCGGTCAAAACAACTTCATTTTGTTCCCCTTACTACGTACCGTACAGAAATCGGTTTTGTAAATTTCACCGGTCACGAGATCTTTTGGCGGGATACTTCACTGCTGTAGGGCCATTTCCATTACTTACCGTACTCAAAGCAAATTATTTGTGTCAAAATGAATGAACTCGATGAAGCTGGCAAGATATTTCAAACCTTGTCACCAAAATAACTTTATTCTACTGCGCTAACTACAACCACGCATCCACACAAAATATTTGGCGGAAAAAATTTAATCGTCGTGGTCAAACTACTTTATTTTATTCCCCTAACAATGTCCGACCATGTTCTATAAAGATTGGCGGAAAAAGTTTAAACATCACGGTCAAAATCACTCGATTCTTTCCCCTAGCTACGTACCGTACAGAATACTGTTTTAGAACTTTCATCGGGCTAAACATGTTCTGGCCTAAACGATTAAAACTTTTGGGCTAATGTATTTGGTTCCCGTTCCTCCCGACATTTGAAACGGCCTTTCTAAAGGCCACGGAAAAAATGCTGAGTAAGTGTAATTCATGCGCACCAATAGGAAGCCAGAGCGAGTTGACAAAACCCGAGAGCTTGTCGAGCTCCCTTCACTTGTTCCTGCACCGCTGAAGAGCCAAGATGGACCAGACTGGAACGACCTCTGCTCCTCGCCCGATCCTGAAGAGGGCCAGCGACAATTCTGACGGCGTGGTCCACAAGAAGCGGGTAACTTGGGCAGACTTGCCGCCCGTGGAGGAGATTCTGGCTGAGATGACTCGACAGTGGGAGCTCGTCACGCCTATCCAAGACACCTGGGCCGAAATACTGTCAACGACTCCGCAGAAGAAGCTGGCAAGGTTGGAACGGAGGTTTGCAGCTCCACTGGCTCGGTTCAGCTCCTCCACACCTCCAATTCACCGGCTGTGGCGTCTCGATCCAGGCCTCTACGAAGTGCTGTACACCGAGACATCAGGTCGACTGGTTTTCGTGAGGGATTCGACGCAGACGTTGAGGGTCCAGCTGCCGAGATCAATGGAGTGGCCCAGCACTTCTACGAGGTTCCTGAAGAAGGACGAGCCAGGCCAGGACCCTCGCTATCCGAAGGGATTCGCCTACTGGATCTAGTTTCCACCCTGGACAAAACGGCCTTTCTAAAGGCCACCAAATTTTCAAGTCGTTTGTGCACTCATGCAGTAGCTACGTTACTATTATAATGCAGCACCTCATGTGTTAATAATTACAACGCCAAGTAGATAGCGGCTCAAAGTAATGTATTTTGACCGTAAATTTCATTAATTTTTCGGTCAACATAGTTTATTTTAAATGCGCTTAAGGTTTGAGTAAAGAAAATTACAAGTCTTTCATCAACTTAACTATCCTTGTTTCCTATACGGTACGTTGGTGTTGTACCTTAGGGTATTTTCCATTCGCTCTTGATTCCACTGAAGCCAGGAGACATGGACCCTTCAGAGACTACTGCAGCTGTGCAAGCAATCCTGCCAAAGAAGTCCATCTTCGATCCGGCAGACGAGGCTCCCACATCGAGCGCCCCGAAGTACATCGCACGTCCGCTGAACTTTGGTCCCGACCTCTCGGAGTCGTCAGATGAAGAGACCAGGGACTACATCAGAAGGACTGACCCCAAGCTTTCGACGGGAAGTTCGACCTCCGGTACACCGAAAATACGGTTGGCGCCCAGGGTGAAGAACGCTCCACGGTGTACCTACGAGTTGAAGAGAGGAGCGAAGAAGGGCGAGGCGTGTGGCAAGTACTGCAGGCTGGGCGAGGATTTGTGCTCCACACACAACCGAGCGGCAAGACCCAAAGCAAGTTTCGACTTGGAACCATTCGCTGAGGGTACAAAATTTGAAAGACTGAAGGTGTCGAAGAAGTATAAACTTCTGCAACAGACCAAAGAACATAGAATGGTCATCTTTCTAGATGAACATAAAATTATAAAGGTAAGACTGCCTAAATTCATGATGCCAATACCCAAGACTGGGTCATATTTAATGTTTAAAAAGAATGTACCGAAGACAGAGGGACGAAAAGCAACGCCGATGTGGGAGTCCGACTAAGCTGGAGGAGCTGGTCCTAAACGGCCTTTCTCAAGGCCACCATTTCATTCACTCGTTTTGCAGCTATAAGTGCAGCCTCTTTTAGACTGACTAACAAAGTACATTATGATATTAAATTAAAAGATTTAACGAGCTCCCAAACAAACTAACATTTATAACTTCTTTTTAAGGAACTTATAAAATAACTTTCTGTGTTCTGTTTCCCAATGATTTTTTTATTAAGAAATATTTGCCCAAACCAAATATTAGTTGTTTGATTAGGTCAGCAAAATGAAATGATGAATCAGCATAGCTTATGCGATTTAAGAAGCTACCAGTGTATTCTGTACGGTACGTTGGGTCGCACTTAAGCGTACCATTCAAATGAAAATGCATGAACTGAACATGGCCTACGAGATCGTCCACCACCAGACGGCGAGGAGCCACCACATCGCAGAATGGCCATGGAACCAGCGGGCCAACCTGCAAAGAGAAGTCCGGGACCGATCGGACATCGCTCTGGTGGCCAAGGACCTGGACAGCATCGCGGCCGACCCCCGCGGGAAGACAGTCCGGCTCCGGCTGTTGGAACCTGGGGTGTGGGTCCCGCCAACTCCTCTGGAGGATGACATGCCTCTAAAGTCCGCGGTGCTGAAAGACCTTCGGCGCCTACTTAAGATCGGCGGACGGGTCATCGTCATTATCAAATGCCCGTAAGGGCACAGTCTGCGGACCGACGGCACCACCTCACACAACATCTGAGGGCGGACATAAACGGCCTTTTTCAAGGCCACCATTACACTCAATCGTTTAAAGACTTTGCTGAGCTAACTTATATTGTATTTTTATTTAATTTTATATTTGTCGTTTCGACACTATAACCACCATTTCTCGTTTTGACACTAACAGTGCAGCCTCTTTTAGTCTTTTACCAACAAAGTATATTATGATATTAAATTAAAAGATTTAACGAGCCCAAAACAAACTAACATGACTTCTTTTTTAAGTTTCTGTGTTCTGTTTCCCAATGAATTGTTTTATTGAGAAATATTTCCTCAAACCAACATTCACTCGTTTTGACACTATCAGTGCCACCTCTTTTAGTCTTCGACCAACAAAAAACATTATTATATTGAATTAAAAGATTTAACGAACTCAAAACAAACTAACATTAATAACCACTTTTTTAAGTTTCTGTGTTCTGTTTCCTAATGTATGGTTCTATTGAGAGATATTTGCTCACACCAAACATTAGTTATTTGAGTAGGTCAGCAAAATAAAATGGTATGCGATTTAAGAAGCTACCAGAATATTCTGTACGGTACGTTGGGTCGCACTTAAGCGCATGTTGTGGTCCATTTTCATTCTCATCCTACTCACCATGGCACCACTTGACATGCCTCCCACCTGGAAGCGACTGCAAGACACGATGGAAGATGTGCTATATGAAGAGTTTGGTGTGGTCGTTGAGGAAGTAATTGCTATGCCAGACGACGATCCTCATGTTGACATGGAAGTTTTCAGCAACTTCGATGAAGCTGAAACATCATCTTTCGCATCGGACATTGATGAAATCAGTGATTTGACCGTTGCTTACCATGTCACAGAGTCCGAGGCCGACAGCATTGAAAATTTCCTTCCGATCGAAGATGGCGAGGGAGACACGACCCCTGTTCTACCTGATGCTCCTGATGCCAGACGGAGACTATTTGACGGTTGCAGCGATGAGGAGGATGATGATGGTGTCGCATACTTAAGCGATAGTTAGACTTTTAGTCTACTTCAAAACGGCCTTTCTAAAGGCCACCATTACACTCAATCGTTTAAAGACTTTGCAGAGCTAACTTATTTTGTATTTTTATTTAATTTTATCACCAAACATTAGTTATTTGAGTAGGTCAGCAAAATAAATTGGTATACGATTTAAGAAGCTACCAGAATATTCTGTACGGTACGTTGGGTCGCACTTAAGCGCATGTTGTGGTCCATTTTCATTCTCATTCTACTCACCATGGCACCACTTGACATGCCTCCCACCTGGAAGCGACTGCAAGACACGATGGAAGATGTGCTACATGAAGAGTTTGGTGTGGTCGTTGAGGAAGTAATTGCTATGCCAGACGACGATCCTCATGTTGACATGGAAGTTTTCAGCAACTTCGATGAAGCTGAAACATCATCTTTCGCATCGGACATTGATGAATTCATTGATTTGACCGTTGCTTACCATGTCACAGAGTCCGAAGCCGACAGCATTGAATATTTCCTTCCGATCGAAGATGGCGAGGGAGACACGACCCCTGTTCTACCTGATGCTCCTGATGCCAGACGGAGACTATTTGACGGTTGCAGCGATGAGGAGGATGATGATGGTGTCGCATACTTAAGCGATAGTTAGACTTTTAGTCTACTTCAAAACGGCCTTTCTAAAGGCCACCATTACACCCAATCGTTTAAAGACTTTGCAGAGCTAACTTATTTTGTATTTTTATTTAATTTTATATTTGCTACAAGCTGCTGCTACAAACGAGTGAAAAATTGGTAGCCGTGAAAACGGCTGTTTTGTATAGGTTTTACACAGTAAACCCTTATGGAGCGTAACTACTCTGCGTTGGCATCTTCATCGGACAAATAATCTGCTCCCACTAATCTTTCCAACGCAGCGATCACTTCTCTTGATGTTATACTAGTTCTGCTTGTTACAGAATGAACTTGTACGGGTTGATTTTCACCGGTGACTTGCCTCCCCGTAGGCAATATTTGAAAAGGTGGTGTAGTAGAGGATATTTCAGGGACCTGTACAGGCTGCTCCATTACGATGTTGTCGCTAGAAAGGTTCGTGCAATAATGATTTTAAAATACATTCATGTTCACAGGTTAATTTGATGAGCCAATGAGATTAAAGGTGCTGATGTCAGCAAAAAATGAACCAATAGGAATTTAGTGCTGAGGTAAGCATTTGATATATAAGTAGAAAATTCAAGCATTGGTTCTCATTCCTACTTCTGGAACTGCATACAGCGCATGGAACAGCAATTCAACTACGATGTATTACTGCCATCGTTGTAATGAAGATTTCTCTAACGAAGATTTGTATGTATTGCATTGTGAAATTTATCATAATGCTACGGAAAATACACCACCCGACTGTGAAGACCATCCGGATTTTGTGCGCTTCCTTGCCGAAAATTCTACGGAGCAGAACAGGCCAAGTGTCATCGCATATGCACCCCCAAGAGAAGATGTGGTGGATCCTATTGATGAATCGTCTCAACCTTCGACTACAGGAACACCGAGTGAAGCTGCACCCCCAAGGGAAGATGTGATGGATTCTGCTGATGACTCGTCTCAACCTTCGACTACAGGAACTCCGAGTCAAGATTCTACGTTGGGAGTTGAAGTTTTAGTGGAAGCATTTGAGAGAGCTGTTGTCCGACATTATAGAATAAACAATACCAATTCGCTTGAACTACAACATTTCCTGACTCTTGTAAAAGATGTCATTGTTGAAAAACTAAATTATGAACTCCACCGATTGAATTTCATAAAATTTGGATTGCTATTGGATACAACTTTTAATAACGTTGAAGGAGAACTGTCCAACAGAGGGTTTCTCTCTAGAAACCGCAGTATCATGGTGACCTCAAATATTGATGAAATTATTGAGGAATGTTTGCAGGAACTGTTACTCAAAATAACGGAACATGAAGCTCGAGGATCTGGATGGTCCTTGCTCAACATTAACAGTCTGGATTTACGCGTTCATAAACGTGGATACGGAGATCGTGGCAGCAGTTATATTCCACTGCCAGCAAAGATAAAAAATACTTTGTCATGCATCAATGTTCAAAACAATGACAATGAATGCTTCAGATATTCTATGTTAGCAAAACATCTAGTGAATGAAGGTGCCAAACATCCGGAACGACCAAATAGAAGGTATCAAGAACTAATCTGTAGGTATAATTTTAATGGGCTAAGCTACCCAGTGTCATTGGCCGAGATAGCACGTTTTGAAAAACGCAATCCAGGTGTATCTATTAATGTTTTTGGACTCGACAGTAGAAACAATGTCTACCCTTTGAAAGTAGTGACTCGGGAACTTGCAGATCATACAGATTTATTGCTACTAACAGATGGTGATGTTTCACATTATGTGTATATAAAAGATTTTAATAAACTGATTCACAAACAACTTACCAAAAGGAACAGTCAAATAACAGTTTGTAAAAGATGTTTCTGTTTTAAAAATATCCCTTTTATTAGAGGAGGTCATCGTTGGCTGACGGAACACTCTAAGCTTTGTGGAGATCATGCGGCAGTAAAGGTTATCCTGCCTACCACGAGAAATTCCGTTCTGAAGTTTAAGAACATACATCACCAATATCGAATACCAATAGTCATATACGCAGATTTTGAATCTTCGTTGATACCAGTAGAAAATATAGATCCTGATGCACCCGACAGTGGAAAATATCAAAGACATGAACCAAACAGCTATTGTCTTTTGGTAAAATCGACACTTTCCGAAGAACATCTCCAGCACTATGGTATTCCAACATCGCCAAAACTTTACCGGGGAGAGGAAGCTGCAAAACGATTTGTTGACGATCTGTACATTATTGCTGAAAAGGTATCCACCCTCTATAGCCACATCGTTCCAATGGAAACCCTGAACCCACTTCAAGAACTGTGTCATTTAATGGAGAACAATTGTTACTTGTGCAAAAAGGAGTTTACTGAAGATAACATCAAGGTTCATGACCATGATCATTTGACAGGCGCTTATAGAGGAGCTGCCTGCAACGCCTGCAACATCAATTTCAAACTCCCAAATTTTGTACCTGTTGTATTACACAACCTAAGTGGATACGACGCTCACTTTATTATCCCTGAGCTCGGTCGAGACCAAGGTCAAATAGATGTATTGGCACAAACTACAGAAAAATTTATCAGCTTTTCGAAGAAAGTAAAAAATATAAAATTAAGGTTCATAGATTCATTAAGATTTATGCCTTTCAGTTTGATGACACTTTCAAAGAATTTGGAAAGAGGAGACTTGATAGAAACGAGGAAACTTGTTTCAGAAGATAAGTTGGAACTTGTATTAAGGAAAGGAGTATTTCCCTACGACTACATAGACTCCATTGCCCGATTTGACGTGACTGAACTACCTCCACCAGAAATGTTTTATAGTAAACTCAATGAATCACCAGTAGATCCGGAGGATTATGATCATGCTGTTAAGGTATGGACAGAACTTAACATGTCTACGCTCGGAGATTACAGTGATTTTTATGTGAAACTTGATGTAACTCTCCTTTGTGATGTAATGGAGGAGTTTAGAAATTCCTGTTTGAAAGCTTATGGACTCGACTGTTTTTATTATTTCACCTCTCCGGGATTAGCATGGCAGGCAATGATGAAAGAAACTAAATGTGAACTCCAACTTTTGACGGACATTGACATGGTTCTCATGATTGAAGATGGTGTTCGAGGAGGGCTAACACAATCAGTTACACGTTATGTCAAAGCTAATAACAAACATCTTCCAAATTATAATCCAAGAGAAGATTCAGTATATCTAGGCTACTTTGACGCCAATAACCTATATGGTTATGCCATGTCTATGCCATTGCCTTACGGTGGTTTTTGCTGGGTAGAACCTACTGTATTAGGAGACATCGTAAACATCCCAAAGTTCAATGATATTGGATACATTTTGGACTTTGACTTCGAGTACCCACAAAATCTTCACGACCATCATTATGATCTTCCTCTCCTACCAAGGACCGAGATTCCTCCAGGAGGCAAACATCCCAAGTTGATGACAACGCTTGAAAATAAAACTAACTACATAGCACATTACTGGATTGTGCAACAAGCGATTGAACTGGGCATAAAAATTGTTAGAATTAATCGGGTACTTCAATTTACACAAAAGACTTGGTTGAAACAATATATTGATTCTAATACTGCAAGAAGAGCTGCTGCAACATCAAATTTCCATAAAGAATTTTATAAACTGATGAATAACGCAGTTTATGGAAAATGTCTCGAAAACAAAAGGAATCACATGAATCTTAAACTGGTCTCTGACAAAAAGAAAATGTTAAAATTAGTTCAAAAGCCTAACTTCAAAACTTCTATTGTAATTAATGAAAATCTTGTAGCAGTCTGCATGGACAAAACCAATGTTGTCATGGATCGACCTCTTTATGTAGGAATGTGTATACTCGACATTTCAAAGACCCATATGTATGACTTCCATTACAACAAGATGGTTTCCTATTACGGACGGGATAAAATTGGAATATGCTACATGGACACTGATGGGATCGTCTACTGGATCAAGACACTCGACATGTATGAAGACCTCAGAGTGTTTCCTCACAGGAATTCCTTTGACTTCTCAGACTACCCCATTGACCATCCAACCTATGACAACTGCGTGAACAAAAAGGTGATAGGAAAGTTTAAAGATGAAACTTCTGGTGTGCCCCTAGAAGAAATTGTAGCACTTATGTCAAAGATGTATGCCCTAAGGATGTTTACAGGCAGAACAGAAAATGACACGGCGGATGAAAACGAAGCCGGAATCATTAAAAAGGCAAAAGGAATTAAAAAAAATTATATAATGAAGAACATGAGATTCGAACATTACTATAATTGTTTATTTAGAGGAGCTGAGTACAATGCAACTTTCAACACCATCCGGAGTTTTAAGCATAATTTGTACAGTATGACAGTAAAAAAGAAGTCATTGTCAGCCAGAGACGACAAGCGTGTGATCCTTCAAAATAAGATCCACACACTCCCTTATGGGCACTATTCATTAACAGAAATGGATTGAATAAGACATTCAAAAAAGAAACGGACATCCACAAAATCTGTATTGTACTGTAAAGAATAACTGTAAAACTGTAAAGTTTTTTAAAACTTAAATTGAATGACCTTGAACTCATGTTTTTATATCAATTTGACTTAAAACTGTAAAGTTTTTTAAAACTTGAATTGGATGACCTTGAACTCATCTTTTTTATATCAATTTGACTTTTGAAATTCATACAAGTATAATTGAATAAATTACAATTATCGTTCAGTTGTATAATGGACGAAGAATGAAGCAGACCAATGGAAGAGAGAAAAATTATAGTTGAAGAACTTCACAAACCAGTTCGAAGAAATTTTCCCAGAAGATCAACGGTCGTGAAGGGTATTAATGACTTATATCAAGCTGACCTTGTAGAAATGAAACCATACAGTAGAATAAACAAAGGTTTCAAATACATTTTAACAGTTATTGACTGTTTTACAAAGGTTGCCAGTGCTATTCCCCTTAAAAATAAAAATGGGCCTTCGGTTACTGAAGCTATGAGAAAGGTACTGCAAGCAATAGGAAAACGTATAAAGCATCTACAGACAGACGACGGCAAAGAATTTTTTAACAAAGATTTTTCTGATCTGATGAAGAAAAATAAAATAAATCACTATTCTACTTTTAGTGAAAAGAAAGCCTCCATTGTAGAACGTTTCAATCGCACATTGAAAACATTGATGTACAAGAAATTTTCAGAAAGAGGAAGTTATGTGTGGTTTGATATTCTTCCAACTCTAATCAAAGATTACAACAATACAAAACATCGTACTATAGGTATGAAACCAAATCAGGTGAACAAAAAAAATGAATCTTTAGTTTTGAAACGCATAAAGGAAAATACTACGCCGCGGTTAGATAAGAAGCCTCCTCTTAAATTTTCCATTGGAGACCATGTGAGAATAAGTAAATATAAACAGATATTCACCAAAGGATACCTACCCAATTGGACAAATGAAGTTTTCACAGTGCATCGAGTGCAACCAACCTTTCCAGAAACATACATTTTAAAGGATAGTAAAGGAGAAATACTGCAGGGGGGATTTTATGGCCACGAATTGTTAAAATCTAAAACTGGTAGTGTTTATTTGGTTGAGAAGATTTTAAGGAAAAGAGGTAATAAGCTTTTAGTGAGATGGTTGGGATTTGATAAGACCGAAGATACTTGGATAGATCAAAAGGACTTACTTTGAAATGGAAAAACCAGTAAGGTCGCAGCATTCGGATAGACTGCTCAAGTATAACTAACATCATGGAAGTAATCTGTCAAAAGGATAGACTTGACGTCAATGACATTGATTGTTTGACACCGGATATCTTTGATAAGGAAGTAAGTAAGCATGGCACTTTATTGCCCAACACAATGAGATGTATTATTAGTGGACCTTCAAACTGTGGGAAAACCAACGTTGTTTTCAATTTAATAACAAAGCCAAACGGTTTAAGTTTTAACAATGTATATATTTTTTCCAAGTCTCTCAATCAACCAAAATATCTGTTATTGGAAAAGATTATGAATGATGTGCCCGATGTCTCATTGTATAAATTTGATGCAAGTAGTGAGATCATAGAGCCCAACAATGCCGAGCCGTATTCAATTTTTATTTTTGACGATGTTTCTTCTGAAAATCATGACCGAATAAGAACATACTTTTCTATGGGAAGGCATAATCATATCGACTCTATTTACATTGGTCAGACATACAGTAAAATCCCAAAACAGTTAATTAGGGACAATGTTAACTTCTTAATAGTTTTCAAACAGGATGAAAAAAATCTCAAACACATATACAACGACCACGTTGGTGCTGATATGACATTTGAAAAGTTTAGAGAATTGTGTGGGAGAGCATGGAAAGAAAAGTTTGGATTTTTAGTTGTGGATAAAGAGAGGGCTATGAATAACGGTCGTTATAGATTAGGTTTCGATAAATTTGTCTTATTACATTAACATCTAAATGTATAATCTTCAGTATTTATTGTGACGTTGTAGAGAACACTCGAAACTAATAATGCCAAATCAGGAGGAGTTGCTTAGTGAAATAAAAGTTCTCAGTGACTCTATACGGAAGAAACACCTGTTACTAAAAGAAGGATTAGTGGCTAGAAATAAATATTTAGAGGAAACATTCAAACCCATTGTAGATCCTCTGAATAAAATAAATGAAAAAATTAACAAATCTAAGTTTACGGATCAAGAAGAAATAGAAACAGAAAAACCAGTAATTAAAGCAAACTCATCTTCAGAAACCGACAACTCAGAGATCGATTCGGAATTATTTAGTAGGTCAACGCATTCATTGGAAAAAGAGGATGAAGATGAAGATGAAGCAAGCAGTAAATCAGATGTAGAAACTCAAGATGTAGGCAGTTTACAAGAAGCAGATTCCCCTACAAATATCAGCATTTTAAGTAAAGAAATTGGGAACAAAGGACCTCTTTCACGAAAATATATTTTAAAAATGCTACATGGGGCAAGGAAACCGTCAAGATACCATGTATATGGAGCTCGCATGGATAGAGATGGTCTTCGAATGGGAGATAGTGTGATAGAGGTGGATGACAAAGATAATATTAAAGTAAAAGATCAAACTTTTAAAGGCACCGCTGGACTGTTTGAGTTAATCTTTAAGTCGTCTCCCCATAAATATTCCAAGAGGGATTTAAATAATTTTAAAAATATATGTTTGTTAACTAATTCCCATAGAAAAGGTCATTCTTCAAATGCACCTATTCATAGAAATAAATCAGATATGTACAAGGATGTAATTGCAAAGCTATTTTCTAATATTAGAGGAAAACCTTCGAAAGCCAAAGGTAAAGGGATGTCTATGAAATCTGCCTATGATACAAACATCATATATTATAATAATGTGAATAAGCTCGTTGACAGAATGCGGTTATTATATGAATCTATTCAGGCTGGACATAACGGGCTGGATAACGAAATGATTGCCTTAACTGAAGAATTAAAAAGTAGAGGATACATAGCTTAAGGGTTCAGTCTAAACATGAGTGTTGACAAGTTCGGTCGTCATGAAAGCTCTTTGGCCCGAGAGGTTTGGAGGGGTCCACCTGGTGAAGGTTTTCAATTGACTAGAGATGGAAACTATGATCTAAGAGGGAAACGTTTGTGCAACATTGCGAATCCCATTTCTAAGGATGAAGCAGTAAATCTTGGGGTTATTCATACATTAACGTTAAATTGCAAGAATGGTGAAGAAATGTTTGATGCCAAATATAAAAAAATTATAAATGTGGCGAATGCGGAAAATGATACTGATGTTGTAAATAGAATATTTGTTTTGGAAGAGATATACAAACTAAAGAAAGATATTTATGAAAAAATAGATAAATTACAGTCTGGGAGGAATCCTTTCGCCTTTTCACGCGGAGGCAGCAGTGAAACCCCTACAAACAGTGTGAATTCAATATATAATACGAATAGCGTTCTAGAAAAACCATTACCATTGCTGACCACTAAGGAACTAACACGTTAAAACTATCATGCATAGGAGGAAGCCATTTAATAGTGATCCGTCACTCATGAGAAGAGGAGGTGGACTCACTAGTTCAGCAGTAGGTCTTTTCAAGAAAGCGTTTGCGACTTTACCTTCAGGTGCACTAATAAATACAGCTATCGACGCACTTCCAATAGAGCTACATTTACCTGGAGGTTATCAATACTGTGGTCCGGGTACGAAATTACGGAAGCGTTTAGCCCGTGGAGATCCTGGAATAAACAAATTGGACGAAGCCTGCAAAGCGCATGACATTGCATATTCAAATTACTCAGATTCGGAAAGAAGATCAATCGCTGATAGAGCTCTTGCTGAGAAAGCTTGGCAGAGAGTAAAATCTAGTGACGCAAGTGTTGGGGAACGAGCAGCTGCATTAGCAGTGACAGCAGCTATGAAAGCCAAAACAGCAGTTGGAGGAGGGTCGAGGAGGAGGAAAAGAAAGACAACACGAAGGAAAAATACATCCGGTGGAGGCACAAGGAAGAGAAGTAGCACTACTAAGAAAATAAATCGTAAAAGGAAAAGGTGTTCAACATGTTCTAAAAAAAAGTCAAACGGAAAAGGATTATACCTAAGACCATACCGTGCATATTAAATAACAACAAATTAATTTTGCCAAATAAAGCCTTGAACAACGAGGAGCTTGAACGCTATGCATCATGTTTGAAAATACCTTTTTTCAGAGGTGTGTTTATGCGGAACGGGTTGCCGAGAAAAATCTGGAAAAATGAAGCCGCAATCGTAAATCTTGATGATATTCATGGTGCTGGTACCCATTGGGTTTGTTACAAGAAATTATCCGATTCTGTGTTTTATTTTGACAGTTTTGGGAACCTTCCACCTCCAAAAGAATTGTACGAATATTTCGGTTCAGTGCCTAAAGTGTATTTTAATTACGATAGAAGACAAAAAGAAGAAACATCAGTATGCGGACATTTATGTTTGGACTTTTTAGCCACAAGCGTCAGTCAACTATAAGATGTCTTCCTGTACTGTAACAGTTACAGGCACATCGTCAACTTTGAGGAGTTCACTATTTCCACCATTACACCTAAGAGAAGATAAACAGTGGGAGATTGCACTTTTGGATTTTACAACTTATAACTCAATTCCAAACATAATAGAAGGTGTCAACAACAAATTACACTATACAAAAAATAAAACGGCTAAGGATCTCACTGAGCTACCTGAGTTTGTTGCGATTGAAACTGGTGCTTATGAAATAGCTGACATAAACAGAGAGCTCCAAAATAAGTTGGGAAAGGATGCAATTGAACTAAGGGCTAATAACAACAATTTAAAGTGTGAAATAAAATGTAAATTTTATTTGGATCTAACTCAACCGGCATCGATTGGCCCTTTACTTGGTTTTCCATCCCAAGACACAATCCTTGAACCAAATATGTTTCACACGAGTCCAAAAACTGTAAACATTATCAAGGTTAATACTATTAATATTACATGTAATATTGTTCAAGGGGCCTACAAAGATGGTTCAAACCAACATATTTTACATTCATTCTATCCAACCGTTCCGCCGGGATTTAAGATTGTTGAAAAGCCTCATAATCTGATATATCTTCCATTAAACACCACTCACATTTCAGACATCGTATTGAACGTACTAGATCAAGACGGTGACGCTGTGGATTTTAGAGGAGAAGTTATTACATTGCGCTTACACATTAGACAAGCACCATAAAAGAACGATGGGACTTGAATTTGGATATAGCACCAAACAACATTCGAACAGTTTCAGTATATCTCCTAACGCGGAGAGGTTAACCAGAGAGAACACTAAATTCTTAGAAGGACTCGGTTTTAAAGTTAATGAAAATGGACATACTGGATATAAAACATGGACCGGTTTTCGACGAAACACTATGGGAGAAAGAGTTTCACACACACAACCCCTACGCTTCATCGAAATTAGGAAATAATGATGAGATACGAATTCCAATACAACATCAAGATGCTTATACCTTACCATCTGAAAGTTATATTTATATTGAAGGAAGGGTTTTGGCAAAAAATGGATCTACGCCATCTAAAGTGCCATTTATTAACAATGCAATGGCCTTTTTGTTTGAAGAAATTCGGTATGAAATATCAGGCATTGTAGTGGATTCGACTAAAAAAGTCGGTGTGAGCAGTACGCTTAAAGGTTTGGTATCCTTATCACCTAATGAAATAAACGCATTAAAAACAGCCGGGTGGATATTACCTAGTGCAACCAAAGTAAAACCTAATGCAAGTGGCTATTTTGACTTTTGCATTCCGTTGCGGCTTTTACTAGGATTCGCTGAGGACTACAGAAGAATAATCATTAATGTCAAACAAGAATTGGTCTTACTGAGATCGTCTTATGATACAGATGTTATAGAAGCCGATAGTGAAACAACACCTGACAAACTTGAATGGAAATTGAATTTGGATAAAATAGTTTGGAGGGTACCTCATGTACGGTTGGCCGATGAAAGGCGAGTAAGCCTATTGCGGATGTTGGAATCTGATAGGGATATTGTGGTTCCATTTAGAAGCTGGGAAATGCATGAATGGCCAGTCTTGCCAACAACTCAGCGTCAAACGTGGGCTGTGAAAACATCTAGTAACCTAGAAAAACCAAGATATATTATTTTCGCTCTACAAACAAATAAAAGATCTAACATAACGGCTAACGCAAGCAAATTTGACCACTGTCAACTTACAAACATTAAACTGTTTTTAAATTCACAGTTCTTTCCATATGACAGCCTCAATGTTATGTTTTCTAAGGACAGATTTGGGATTCTATATGATATGTATGCAAGATTTCAGTCATCTTACTATGGAAGGACAAACTCACCTCTCCTCCAACCTGATTCATTCAAGAATATTGCACCTATAGCAGTCATAGATTGTTCGAAACAAAACGAATCAATAAAGTCGTCAACAGTAGACATTCGCATCGAATTTGAGTTGGAAGAAAATATTCCTGACCAAACTACAGCTTATTGTTTGATACTACATGATACAATTGTAACATACACACCACTAACAGGCGTGGTTAGAAGAATAATTTAGATTTTTTTATGACAGCATGCAGCTCTTACACATATTTACCCCCACCACAGATTATAAAAGAGAGATTGCTCGGTGAGAAAACATTAGTATTCATCCTGACACCAGCAAGTCAACATTGATGGTTAACATGGACAGTGTACTATCTACTATTCCTGACGATGAATCAACGTCAGGATATAAAGCACTCGAGACCACGCCACCAGCTATGACATCTGCGTCTGAAATATCGGCACATGATTTACCAGCATCCTCACAAACTAGCGAGAACTCTACTAAAACAACTGAAGATGTTTCTTTTGAAACTGACAAAAACTCACTAGAATCTCCATCTTCGTCAACAATAGTTCAAGACTTACCTACTAATCCATCAGAACATATTCCATTACCGGTTGACAAAGTACCGATTACTAACACAAAGCCAGCAAAAAACGAAGAACAACCAACTGAAAACTCCAAAACATCTACCGAGAAGATTAAGAAAGAACTGTCTGATTTTTTATCATTGGAAGGAAACGATCAGAGAAAAAGGAAACGATGTGACAATGAAGATGATGATGAAGAAAATATGGAAGTGTTGATGGATGTGTTTTTACGCTTAATGTACCCGTTGAATCAAAACATGGATAAATCTGTCACCGTTGGGGTTTTCAAATCGTTAAACTTCAATCCTGCAGTACTTATTAATCACTGCGGAAAAGCCTCGTTGCTTCTCACGTTGGATATATGGGATAAATTTACTAAATACGTATCTATCATTGAAGCCTATTTATTCAACAACTTGACAGGAAGAAAAACTGCAATTGGATTCGAAGATTCTAATTTGGAAATCGATAATATAAGACTTCGAGGTACCCAATTTGTGAGGTTTAGAGATCTTTCCAAACACAACAAGAAGATCCTCATGACTTTGGAAGAATTTCAAACTCTGTCAAACCTAACACCTGTAATAATCCGGTACATCCAGCAACTTACTACATATTCCCCTCTCATATTTGATTATCTGAACACTTCGGTGAACACAAATCCAGCTGTGCCACTGCTATATGGACCGATAGACCAGTCTATATACAACAGATTACCTCAAGAGGTGTCGTTCTACAGGAAAACTGTATTCTTCTTTAATAATCGTCGAAGTGAAGAAACCACAGTGAAAGTTTCTCCAACAAAGAACCAGCAGGAGAACATTGTAAATCAAGAAAAGTCGTAAAAATGATTTAAGTGATTGTGTCGTAAAGTGCTCTCATTAGTAGCACTTATACTTTTTTAAAAACAAAATGACGTGACCTTGAAACTGTTCAGGTTTGCACATATTTGTAGCATGATTTGAGTGATTGTGTTGTAAAGTGCCCTCATTAGTAGCACTTATACTTTTTTTAAAACAAAATGACGTGACCTTGAAACAGTTCAGGTTTGCACATATTTGTAGCGCTTACACTTTTTTAAAAACAAAATTATATGACCTTGAAAAAGCTCAGTTTTGCAAAGGTGCTATTGTAGGTATTACTTATACTTTTTTAAAAACAAAATTACGTGACCTTGAAACAGCTCCAGTTTACACATGTTATTGTTCTTTTCACCAACTATATATTAAACAAATGTTGCTACATGGATGCAGTTGATTGTAAGATTCACATTGAAGAACACTCGCAAAATGAATAATTATTGCTGCAGCGAAAAATGTTTTATATGTCCAAATTTACAAGTTGACGGAATAGCATGTAGAATATGTGAGTGCTTCAGTTACTGTAGATGCAATTGCAAATCATTTACAATCTCACCCCCAACTTTGCAGATGATAAAAATCTACAAGACTCAACACTACTTCACCTGTTGTATGGACATGTGTTACAAGTTTAATGTACATGATTTTACCCGCTCATGTTCAATGTGCTACCCTAAAGCATTCTGTGAATGTGTATTAAGGTTTTGTAAAAACAGGAAAGATTGGGAATCTTAAAAACACCCCTCCCCCACCACCAGCACATACAAACTGAAACTAAGAATTGACATGATCATAAAAGTCAAGCAACCTAATATTTTCTCTCAGTAATCTTTAGTTACTCACGAACAATGGACCGAACAGTTCGTTTTGTTGATAATGTTTCCATGTCTAAGAAGTGTGTGGTGGAATTCCAAGCTTTCAGAAACAACGATGACAGATTTATCATAAAAGAACTAGCATTTTTTGACATAAATACAAATGTCGTTAACTACTTTCTTTTTAAACCACCGTTTTCTTTTAAGAAACTAAACCGAAAAAGTGCTAGAACAAATTCGTGGCTAACGAAATACCTTCATCACATCACATGGAACGAAGGATTTACACAATACAAAGAGCTGGATAACATAATGTATCATTATTGTCAACAGTATGACGAAATTTTTACTGCTGGTGAAGAAAAATCTAATTGGATCAGAATGTACACTACGTCTGATATAACAAACGTTAGTTTGGATAAAACTTATGCTACGGACTTAAATGGTCTTTGTATCGGTGTGAAAAATCCTCAACACAAAATCTCCAACTGCGCATTGTCGCGAGCATACAGGATTGGTCGACTTATATCAAGTGGAGGGGGAAATCCTTATATACCGGTGTAGATCCATCCTACTATCATTCTAACACAGGATCTCATCCAGTAAACATCATCTCCACTATGGCTTCAAGTTCTCCATTGCAAGCTCTTGCGGACAGATTCAACCAACATTCTAAATCTGACCTTCTAACAACAAAGAAATGCAGCGAACTTCAAGAGAAGAAGCATTATGCAGTACATTCAATGAAAAAAATGGACACATCGGTTGGTGAAGCTGTCGTCGCTGTTCTTGGAGATTCGCCCTACAAGGAAGGAGACAAACCCAAGTTCCAAGTATACCTTCCGAGACGATTTGTCAATGTGCTCATGAACGAAGACCTGGACTCTATCAAACCCGGAATTTTTTATATAGTTTCCCATGGACCGTCTGGGAACAACTCTACAGAAATTACGATCCATTTGAACACACCTTTGTAAAATGATCTAAGTTCATAGCTTTGTAAATATTCTTTCATTCTTTATTATTTAGCATTGTTAGTTCTCATATTATGTATGTCTTACGTTTTACTGTTATTTGTAAATAAATCTTTTTTTAAAACTCCAACCAATGACCTTGACATAGTTTCTTCAAGACATTATAGCTCCCCCTCCCACTTAAATTTATTCATCATAAGTAATCAGCCCATCACCGCAACCTTACAAAAAATATACACGTCTTCTGTACGGTACGTAGGATATACACGTCTTCTGTACGGTACGTAGGTAGGGGACGTTATAGATTGTATATGTAGTACTGACTACAAGCTTCATTCATATACTCCGCTATCCTACAACCACATCAACATGAAGTTTCATCTAGTTCTGTTGGACGAAGTGGATTTGGGAATGTTTCATGAAACACTGTTTCGTCTGATGAGTGGTGATCCACCTCTCCGTTTAAACATTACAATTGAGTTTGACGATATAACGGTTGAAGAACCAAATTCATCACAATCACCGCCAGGATCTCCGATAGCATCATCTTCACCATATGTTTCGAGTGATCAGCTACCTGTGAAGACAGAGCAAGAGTCCTCGAAGTCCGGGGATGATGTATCTCCGTGATGTTATGTTAAACTGGAAAAACATTAAATGATTTCTAACTACTAAAGTGTCTAATACTTAAAAATGTTTTTTAAAACTTCTTTTGAATGACCTTGAACATGTTTGAACTTGTTTTATTTTATAACTCTTTCCCACCGTATTCTGTGCAGTACGTAGGTAGGGTACGTTAATGGTTCATGGTATTTTACTAGCTAAATCCACTCAACCTCTACAACAACATACTCCACAGAAACATGAAGTTCCAACTTGACGCCTCTGAATTCGACATTATGGATGCAGTAATATGCTATCAACAACTTTATCGTCTGTTAAGTGGTGATGATCCGCAAGATTTATATATAACACTCGAATTTGTCAATGAAACTTTAGGTCAGTCCGATTCCACCCATCCTTCACAAAAAATTCAACTGGTTCTGTCAAACTTGGCTGATTTGGAAAGCTTCCATGGATTACTGTTTCGTCTCGTGAGTCGTGATCCTCCGCTGCATTTGAAGATAACAGCCGAGAGTGAATATGGAGTTTCTAACGAGTCCAATTAATTTCAACATTTTGTTCAATATTTGTAAGTTATAATTAAAAATATTTTTTAAAACTTCGTTTGAGTGACCTTGAACATGTTTGGACATGTTTGAAGTCGCCGTCAAATTTAGCTAGACGGGGTCAACGCTAAACATTGGTTTTCATTCAGAATAACGTGGCATTGGCGTCCGATTACGAATCAGTGACGTCACACCACCACGTCACACCCGTGACGTCACACACTCCACCTCGTCACCGTATGACGTCACACATACGTCATCACACGTCACTAATACGTAACCACTGATTAAAAACCGCTGAATTTGCGTTTGTCCTGAAACTCCCAAAATGCCTCTACTCCTATATATTACAATTTTCCATCAGATTACCTAAATTTAAAAAAGAGGATATATATTCGCTTGTGTATTTGTGATCAATGGCTTCGGAAACCGCTGGACCGTTTGCCACAAAACTAGGTATAGGCCTATATATGGAAAATTTCATGGAGAAGGTTTGTAAAACCTAGTTTTTTTATAGATCTCAGGGCTTAGCCCCAGGACCGTCATAAACGTACCCATGTTAGGGTTTAAAATTTTCTTCCAGTGGTATTCATGGAAAAAATCAAACCAATTTTCAGGTTGGCATTGCAAAGCATGCCGGTATCAGTACAAGGTAAACCGAGCCTTGCTCTTTGGTTTTAATTCAATTTGGTATAGTGTCATGGTAATATAACTATTAAATTTCCACCAATAACCAACTATACCTCTTTACAGTTACCAGCTGTTCCAAAAGTATGCTTAACATTACTGTTCCTTTATTTTTGTAGTTCCAGGTTAACCGAGCCTTGCTCGTTGGTTTTAATTCACTTTTGTTATAGTGTCATGGTGATCAAGCTATTAAATCTACAGCAGACTCTTAACAGAACAGCTGTTAAAAAAACTGCTTAAAATTGATGTTCCTTTATTTTTGTTTACTTTTAGTTGTTATTTCGTAACCAAAATAGGAACCCTTAAGACCAATGTTAAAAAATACGATATTTAAACTTAAATTTAGACCAGATTCGATTTTTCTTGGGATTGATTCTGTTTCTAAACTTATTTTTGGGCCAAAACACTCTTATATGCAAAGTTTAAGCAAAATCTAAACGCTAGATTTCGAGATCGTGGAACACACATCCCTTCAGACATTGTTCGTGTTATAGAGGATACCTTTCGTTGTTATTTCGTTACCTAAATAGCAACCCATAAGATCAATGTTAATAATTACGTTTTTTAAACTAAATTTAGGCCAAATTCGATTTTTCCTGGGATTGAGGCTGTCTCTAAACTTATTTTTGGGCCAAAACACTCTTATATGCAAAGTTTAAGCAAAATCTAAACGCTAGATTTCGAGATCGTGGAACACACATCCCTTCAGACATTGTTCGTGTTATAGAGGATACCTTTCGTTGTTATTTCGTTACCTAAATAGCAACCCATAAGATCAATGTTAATAATTACGTTTTTTAAACTAAATTTAGGCCAAATTCGATTTTTCCTGGGATTGAGGCTGTCTCTAAACTTATTTTTGGGACAAAACACTCTTAAATACAAAGTTTAAGCAAAATCAATCCTCTAAATTTCGATCTCGTGGAACACACATCCCTTCAGACAGTGCTCGTATCATAATATGGGATAACATTCAAAGTCTCTGTTTGAACGTATGTTCGCACAGTGCTTCCAACACCTCTCGTCACTCATAACTCGTACATTACCCAGGCGAACATTCACAGGCGCAGTAAACGTCAAACCGCGTTATGGCTGGCGAACTTGTAAAAATATTGGCTATCAAACGTTGAGTTACGAGCGGCTGGAGCGCTGGTGTCCGCCGTTGTTTGTCATGTCGTTCGTTATGCGATAACGCACTGATAGCTGGTGCTGAGTGTGTTTTATATGCAGCATACGGGGTTGACATAATCCTTTTGCTAAATCATTTAAAAACGTATAAACGCATGGTGCAATGCGATCTCTTTGTACCTATATTATGTTGTTCAACCGTTTTAGGATATTACAATTAATGTGTCTTAACTACGACCCTTACACTACTTCATTTCCTCGATTAATAGTATGTAATGGAAAATTGTACAAAAGTTCCTTAAAGAATGTTGTATCATAGCCCCGATGAGGAAGAATACATTAGATACGTTCATTTACTAGGATACAGACGCGCTCTGTGGAGCGTTGGATGAATAGAACTGAAGATTGAGTTTTATGAGTGATCATTAAGAGGGTTAGATGAGGTGTAGCTTTGTTGCTGACAAAGACTAGCCAGTTGATTTTTCAGGACCATTGAATAATAACCAAATGAACAGAGGTAGGCGTGTGTTCCACTTGCCCCACGGTTTCGGGCCCATCTCAAAACAGGACACTTGCCCCACGGGGTTAACAGTCAGAAAAAATGACCGCTAAGAACAGGACACTTGCCCCACCAGAAGAGAGGGCGGTACAGCCCCTCCCCCAACGGCCTCTGCTGCTCTCTCGCCTCTCTCGCTCTCTCTCTCCCTCACTCGGCTTGGCTGGTGGTTGCCTGAATGCTCTGTTGCGTGACAAAAATTATAAAAGCCTCAACGTTAATATTTACCATACTATTTCATAGTAGCAGCCATGTAACTGATTTCTTTTGTACAAACAGTATATTATTACAAGGCTTCATTGTGTAATTAAATTATGGTATTTAATGAGAATAAAGATAATTTGGGCAAAAAATCATTAGTTAATATAATATCATTCTCGTGTGATTTTAAATTAAGGTTTCATTTTATATTTAATTACAGTAAACAGTATGCAATATTCCAAAGAAAAAACTAGGCCTAGTAGACATTAAGCATTATTGTGTTTTAAATATACCACCAAGCCGGAGAATACGATAACTCTAGGAGTACTTTTTTACCATCACAACTCTCATTCTTGCGCCACGGAAAGAGGGCTACTTTAACTTATAGTTTTATGGGAGAAACTGTTTTGCACGCTCTCTTATTTTGATGTTAGTATTTTTTTCTATTTCTTTTAATACTCGCATACGTTATTTATTATTGAATCTTGATATCGAATAACAAAGGAATTTTTATTTAGGAATGTTAAGTGATCTATTCGGCTCAATTAGAGGGTCGCATGCAGTCGTAATGTGAGTGAGTAAGCGAAGCAGGGGGCTACAATGCAATTCATACGGGACTGTGCTTTATGATGACGTCACGCAACAGAGCATTCAGGCAACCACCAGCCAAGCCGAGTGAGGGAGAGAGAGAGCGAGAGAGGCGAGAGAGCAGCAGGCCGTTGGGGGAGGGGATGTACCGCCATCTCTTCTGGTGGGGCAAGTGTCCTGTTCTTAGCGGTCATTTTTTCTGACTGTTAACCCCGTGGGGCAAGTGTCCTGTTTTGAGATGGGCCCGAAACCGTGGGGCAAAATGGATACACCCGAGGTAGCTGGACCCAGTTTCGAGCCTTTAGAAAGCTGCTGCTCAGGATCGAACTGGCAATTTTCCAATTCAAAGACGACATCTATAACCAGTGATCTACTCAACTCCTTAATTTTATAAATATTACTTTAGTAAATGGCATAAAAATAGTCTGGCAGAAATTCTAATAGCTACATAACCCCTTCAACCCCCCCCCCCCTCACCTTGCCCTATCACTCGGCAATCCTGCAATGTTGTCATTTATGTTTACCATCCGTAGTGCAGTGTACAATATATTTGTAGGTGGATTTGGCAACAATATATCAACTTTTAAAGGAGTCCTTTCGTACATTCTATCATAGCGTTAGAACTCTGTACCTACTCCAGTTAAAACCCGGGATCACTCGCGCTATTAAATTGATTCTAACATTTTTAGTTCCTCTGAAGAATTTTTTTTTAATAATGATTTCTTGCGACTGAGCTTTTAAGAATGCTTTCCTCAGTATTCTATTCACCCGCTATAGCAGTTTGGGGTGGGTAGTGTGTTGGGGAGGGTAGTTTTAGAGGGGAAAAGGCTGGCACCTCCACCCTTGTTAGCGCCCGCCTAACTACGCGAGCGTTCGCGTGACTCTCCATGTTAGTATAGTTCTAACGGCGCGAGTGAAGGCGGAACTGCCGGAGTCTTACTTTTTGAGTAAAAAAAGTTGTAAATTACATTAAATATGTTATTATTTTATTTTAAATGTGTAGCGATTTATTTATTTCATCTACCAAACAAATATTATGATATTTACTTTGAAGTGTAAGATGCTGTTAAATGTTAGGAGCGCTCTAACGGCGCGAGTGACCGCGGGACTTTCGATAGCGCGAGTTGTCCCGGGTTAAATTATACAAGGCCAGTGATTGTTGATATTTCAATGGGTGAGTCGCTACCGTAGTGGTTAGTGCGCCAACTTCGGGACCATGGCAGTGATGTCGTGGGTTCGAATACGTGGTCTACCAGTGTTTTATCAGTACCGCTCCCCTCTGCTGTGTAGTGGTTCACCCCCTTCCTTATTAGTCTACACCCTTAGTCTATGTGCCAGGAACTGCCAACCTTAAAAATTATTACTCAGTCGAAATTATCGACTGAGAAATAATTTTGAGCGTAGAATATTATGCACAGGAATCGATTTAGGGATACAGTTTCTATCGGGGCAATTGGGTATACTCCAGCCATATAAAAAATTCCAATACATGTGTTATACCTTTTTAACCCGAGTTTCCTTCAAATGAAGGTATTCTATTCCTTTAGCGAATACTTTAAATTTGTTAAAATTATTCACTTATAATGTTCTACACAATCTCCCCCCCCCCTGACGAGCGTGCTGGGGTGTTATCTGGGATCTGCAGATATTGCCGGCGTTGGCCACGTTCACAGTTTTCTCCCTCTCATTGTTGTAATGTCCTGGTTGGCTCTCCGATAACCATCGCTAGAAGTACATTCTAAATTGAAATGTATTTTATATGCACCCTTATTAGTTTTGTGTTAGTTGAAGAATAAGTTTGGTTTCAGGGAATTCAAACACTTTGTGATAATGAAGATAACGTTTTAAATTTCTACTGATAATATTTACAAGTTGCAAACTAATTGTTTCTGATTATATAGATATTTAAATTGACTTCAGCGTAAGATTTTGTCAAAAATAGTTACATTTTTTTACATCGAGGTCATATTCCATACTTGATGTTTTATTAAATCGAATTCTGTAAAGTTTTATGCATATGATGGAGTTCAATAATCAAGCATGTCAATACATTTTAGCTGTATGTTAAGCTAATTTAATTTTTACTACAACTTTAAGATTCAGGATTATCATTCAGTTCAAATTTATGTATCGTATTTCATAAATCTGAACCGTAGTATAATCTAAATGTAAACCCATATTTGCGCTCAATATACTATATACTATTTTAATGCTGTAGGCCTAAAGTTTTGAAATGTGGTAATAAGAATTAATTTTAGATGAGTTAATTCAGTTGAAAGCAAGTAAATACGGGAATTTTTCGTTATAGTTTTTAAAACATAAACCCTTAACACCGAGACAGAATTCGTTGATAGCTTTCTCCCAGCGTATAAGCAACCACTGCCACAGTGCCAGGTTATAGCTTCTAATTGGAGCCAAACACTAGGGTTGGCTCAGGGATTACAATGATTACCAATCGGTTACGGGTGCCAAGCCGAACATTATGGAAAACACATATGAGACCCTGCAATTTACATCTTATCGGCAAACGAGAAACGCAATTTAAATGGAGACCAATGATTATAATCTCGCGGCCCGGTCAGGGGGGGGGGGGGGGTGGGGGCAAGATGGCGGAACTGTAATAATACGGTGGGATAAAGAGCGTGTTAATCAGTAATTCCACGAATAGGCGGATAACTGCCACTGGGCCGACGCCGAGTTGAGCAATAATAAACCATAGACCAGGCTAAAAGGTAGAGGTGTCTGAGCAATTCTGCAATATCCTTGCTCGTATACAGTATTTGTTTGATTTGGTTAAACCACCCATTTAAAAAAATCAAACTTTTAAAATTAAGCTTCAAATATCACAATTTTAATACAAGACGACATGTGTTTTTGATCACCATTCCTTAGAAAGTATTGATTTTAAAAGGTTGGCAGGATTCTTCTTTTTTTTACCTTGCCCCGTCCACAAAGACTAACGTATTTATCTGTAAGGGGATCGAATTACACAAATGACATGGTAAGGGGTGAGCCGCTACAGTACAGGGAAATGATACTTATAAATACTTCCTGGTAGAACACAGATTTGAACCCACCACATCGCTGCCATGGTCCCGGGACGCTAGCCACTACGCCACCGACTAACCCAAGAACTTACCTTTTACCAATTATAGTTTATTTATATCTTGCTGCTATACTTTATGTTAAGATAGGTTATGATTAAAGTCGGTCATAGGGTTGCTCAATCAGCTAAACTGGATTAGACACGATTAGAGACTATAATTTTGGAATTTTGAAAATTTAACAAATATTACTTTTTGTGACGTCGCAAAGTAACTCAATTTTCCTTAGTAATATTTCAAAATTTAGTAAAATTTTCAAAATTCCGAGGTATGAGCGACATAGTATAAGTATTCAACTAAACACTTACCCAGTTTCAAGAAAATCGGTTGAAAAACGGCGTCCGAAACAGGGGAATACAAAACCATGTTTTAGCATAAAAGACGTATGATTAACATTGCCGACTGCGCGACAATGGGCTACTGGCCCAGGGGTGAAGATGACTCTTAAGTCAACAATCATCAGTCAAGAATATTGCCAGGAGAGAGCATGATCCTGAGCTGCCGCGGCGCCTGGTGCGGTGGTGTGGAGGGGGCGTCCTCAACCGTCACCCTGATTTACCGGCGACACGCGCATGAAAAATGAAGTTCAATTCTGAAGTTCACAAACGCTGCCCACCGCTCGTTATGTGGTGATGGATGGCTGTTTAATGTCTTGGATGGTAGAGGTCGCTGCTGACACTGCCGTCATGGATATGCAACTACCACTCCCAAACAATACTGTGCTAGAATAAATAGTAGAAATTTACTGGCTTAATAGGTTTTAACACACTTCAATTGTCTTTCAACTTACTCATTAATATTCGTTTTCATAAATTTTTCATGTAAAATTTCATTTATGATAACGTATTATTTTGATGTATAAATATTTAATTTAAGAGTCCTCTTTATGTTTGTGCTAGTTTCGCAGTCGGCAATGTACACAGTACTGCGCAAAATCCGGTCTTGTATTTCCCTGTCTTTGAGCCCGATTTTCAACCGATATTCTAGACAATTATTAATCATTTAGTCTAGTTATATTACAACCCTCATACCTTAAAAGTTTAAAAATAAAAAATATATAACTCTCAGTGACGCAAGAAAATTTTTTAGCTTTAAAAATGTTCTACCATTTTTCTATTAATTTTAAAGATATATTAGGTATGAGGGCACTAGATCCAAGCTTAATCTAAAATAAACATATTTTTATCAATAATTATACAAAAACCCCGAACCAACCACGAAATGCAAAGGTATGTTTTCAGTGTTTTTACTAAGGTGAAGATGACTCTTAGGATCTTACCATCAAGAAACAGAATATAGATTCATATAAAAATAAATTAAATACAATGTACCACCAGTTTGAGCCTAACGCTAACAGACATGCCTGTACGCCACTTCATCAGAATTTTTAGGGTGTTTTGAAAACCGTACACTTCATCCGAGGGTCAGGTTGAACAAAAAAAAGAGTCATTAGTACACTCCAAACGGAACTGCCAAAATAGTACACTTCATCCGATGGCCGGCGGTCAGCGGTTAACCGCCGCGGTACGACACCTCGGTAGAATATTCCACCCTATCTTAGAGGAGTGTGTCGCACTGGGTTTATTTAATAACTGTTTACATTTATCCACCCCCCTGTACACATTTACCCCCTTCCTGCGAGAAGCGTGAATATTTTAAATTATATTTGAATATGGGCACAGGATTACAACGCAATTTAAATTATTTAATACAGTTCCCAATGTAGATGGGTATTTAATAAAACCAGTGCGACACACCCCTCTAAGCTAGGGTGGAATATTCTACCGTGGCGGTTAACTGCCGACCGCCGGCCGTCGGATGAAGTGTACTATTTTTGCAGCTCCATTTGTAGGGTACTAATGACAGTTTTTACTCGACCTGAACCTCGGATGAAGTGTACGGTTTTCAAAACACCCCGAACATCGGATGAAGTGGCCTACAGCCAACAGACATGTAGTTGTGTTACTTATTATTTTGTTACTATAAAAGTACTCAATTTATTATTTGAGTGTAGTTTGATAATAATTCTCTATAGGGAAATTCGCTAACACATTTAAATTTTTGCAACTTAATACGATTGAACGAGATTGTACTTAATACGATTTTAACATTTAGAAAACTACATATGTGCATATATACATATTCAGTTTACTAAATATTAAACCACTTTTCATTGGACCACATTCTTTTGGAAGCAGAGCTTTTTCATAAAAGATGACAACATTTTGTTAGTCTAAGTTGTCAGGCCAAGCTCTTTACTAGTACAGTATGCTCTTCCTTAACAAAGGTAAACACCTTTTTTATGAGCCCTCCATTGGAATTTTATCCTTTTTATGGCATTCCATTCAATGCATGAAAGTCTAATTGTATTTTTAATAACACCACACAAAACTATTGGAGAACCTGATCCAGATGATAAAATCTTCCAGTTATAATTCAGGCAAAGACACTACCTGCAATATAAACTGTTTACTGTAAACTAGGTTTCCAATTTAAAGGTAATAGTGTACCCATTGCTCGAAATCAAGAAATTGAATTTTGATATTGAAAACCCAATTAAACTTTATAGTATACTTTTTACTGTTCACACTAGTGAGCATCCATGATTTAACATAAACCTGTTGATATAAAAAATATTTGCTTTCGCTCCTTTTGCTGATGTGCTGAGCTTTTATTCTTTACGGCTGTTAAACTTGAAAACAATTCATTTACTTTACTTTAAGCAAATGGGAAAATAACGCCTCTTCCCATCTGTAAGTTAAGGATGGATATGGATGGACATACAACTTTACTCATATTACGAAATTTCACTCAAAGCTCTATCCATTCATACCGAAATAATTAAAATCGGCTGAAAACTTCGGCTAAAAATCGGCTGAAGGAGGAGTTTCTTGTGCAAAAAACACGTCACGAATAAGTATAAAATAGATATAACCATAAAAAATACGTTTTCCTTAAGCTGCAGTCTAAAAATGTATAGAGAAATGATGCAATTGCTCGTAATAAATAAACATGTACACTCTACTCCACCTTATGAACAGATAACTTAACATTATTTGCAGATTTTTCAACATGTAGGTCAGTTTCAACCAGCAGCCATGGACTTCATTGCATGGGTCGAAGGTTGTTACACCCGGAGCTGTGCCATGTGTTGGCCGAGTTGATAGCGCGTGTTGATATTTATGATTTATTGCTGCCGTTTGAGGAGTTAATGCCTCAATAAAAACTACTTCATATACGGACTACATAACCTCCGGTATGCTAGTAGTGTTTCACTCACTTTATAGCTTTATCAATACAAGAAATTATTCCTAGAATTTGTTTTATAAAGAGTAATTGTATCAATTTACAAAACATTGTAATTGTGCAACGTAAAATGGATGTCATGGTTTCACCAATGGGCAGTATGTTTCGTTCAATGTTGATCTAAATGAGGAACACAATGATTATGTTTTTTTAAATCTAGATTACTTCCTACAAAAATGTAATTTAATTTAGTTATTCATTACAATTTGTATAAAACGAAAATAAGTCTCTACCGTAATAAAAAAATTAAAAAAAAAAAAATTGAAAATTAAGTTCCCCAGTTGTAGTATTACATATTACAGTGTTTTCATAGCTATGAAAGGTATGTTGCCGAAAAATAAATTCAACAATAACACAAAGCTAATATCTATACTTATTTAATACGCTAAGGGTTTTTTTGTCTTGAGAACTCCTCCTACAATTTTCAACAGATTTTCAAGTTTTTAGTGTCGTTGGATTGTTTCCGTTGTTAGTGTGTTAGGATTGTTTTTGGTCTGTAGTTGTTTCCGCCAAAAACTGATGAGAATCGGACTGAAAATAAAGGCGCTATTCACCATTGAAATCTCAAAATTTCCCATTTAAATAACATTGGGATTAAATAAAGCATTTTAAACATCTGTTAATAATCAGCTGTAAATCCGTGTAGTTTTGGTGATTAAAGATATTCACAATATTGGATTGGTTGGATGTCATTGATTTAGAGCTAAAAGTAACTTTTGTATTGTATTAAAATAAATTGCTCGATTTCGAGCAACACGTATACTAGTTTCTGTTAAAACAATTATTTTTTCCTGTCTTACCAACAAAACACCAAAAGGAAGTTGTTATCGGGCGGACGTAACAAGAAATTGATCCAAGACAAGCTTCTGTTACCCCATAATCCAATCACGCCGACAAATCGAATCGGCGAAAGTAAAAGTACGTTTTAGCAGAGATGGAATCGCTAATGACAGTTGGAAGGTAGGATTGCGGCCGGAGGATTACAGGCATCAGCTGGTAATGTTTCATCATGCCATGATTGGCGCAGCGCCTGGCATCGCTGCTTACCTTTCCTACAACCACCTCCATTGTTGGCGCAACTATGAGAATTCCTGGATAAATCGCTTCCCAGAAACCGCCAATGGAGATAGCGGCCAACACATTGAGTGAGGAAAACATGGTACAAGTGGCATAAGTGGCATTGTCGATTTATGGTTTCTGAATTCAAGTAAATGTAGATGTTAGGAATTTTTGTTATTTAAGCTCATCTACGGTGTTTTGACAACGCAAAATCCTACTCTGATATGGTCGTAAATTTTCAACGTAAGCAGCAACAAACAGTGTATGACCGATCAGAGCAGCGTTACGTCAGTTTTGCACTTTATGACTGGAATGTTGTGGCCATAAACTAAGTTGGGGAGTGGTTGACATCATACGCACAGTACACGTCATTGCAATGCCATCATTCTCACCACACATTGCTCTGTGTACACAACCCTCTTACTCCATGTCTGTAGGTACTTCGGATACGTGTAATTAATATCTGCAATCACGTATGCGAACGAAACTTCAGTAGAGAGAGGACTTCAACAAAACCTTCACACGGAAATCTACGTTACGCTTGTTTAAATTTCTAAACATCGTGTCCATCTAGACCGGATCCAACGCCCGAGGCAGAGTGCCGCGACCCCAACACAGTCGTGATACTCTCTTGTATCAACACAGGGAACTGGATCGATCTAACACTTTAAAATGTAAATTCGCTTCACAATACCGGCTCACAAACGAATGTCGAGATTAGCCCCGCATTGTGAAAGAGATCTGGAAACGTTAGACAAATACAGCGCCCCCCTCACCTGAGGATGCGACGACGCGTGAGCTGGCCACGGGTTCCCATGGGGTGAGTGTGTTGCGTGTAGTGTGTGCGTCCGTCTCGTCAAATCTCGCCGCCTCTCGCAGTTGCCGGCCACCCGCTGTCAATTACCCTTGACAGGTGTCGGCCCCGCGAATCCTCATTCCGGTTTCTGAATTCCGCCGCTTTGAGCCGCCGACTCTGGACGTCCATTTACTCGAATAACAATCGCGGCCCGCCGATTGACCGAGATAAATAATTGTGAGGAGCGACCCTCGGCGAATACTAATGTATACAAGGCGGACACCGCGGCCGACGCGTGATTGGACCGGGGACTGCTGGGCCGACTTCAGAAATCAGAAATTCTTTATTGCCGTAAGATACAAGTATTGTACATGGCATGGGTTAAATACAGAAAACAAAACTTAAAAAACATTGTAATATAAACACTTTCAAAATCAATTCATAAAACCATATTGATAATAATAATACAATCACAATTCATTGTTTATATATTCAAAGACACTGTAAAATTCCTTTTGGACCGAGAATATTTTCAAACCATAAATAAACGTTTGTTTGTTGTAGCTTTTCAGCTTTTAAAAAAGGAGGAAGGGGTCGGAACAAACGAAGACAGGTTGAGTAGGCTTGATTCTGATGAAATGTGGTCCTGGATTTGGGATATTGGAAGTTGCTATTATTTCTTAGGTTGTAACTGTGGAGAGGAAGGTCTCTGGATTCGAATAGGTGGGAATTATTCTTCAGAAAAGTCAATGATTCTAAAATGAAAATAGAAGGAAATGTTAGAATGTTATTACTCCTAAATACTGATCTGCAGGACTGTCTATGATTGGGACCAACGATTATTCGGATGGCTCTTTTTTGAATCTTGAAAAGTTTTTTTTGTCCTGAAGTTTTCACCTCACTTGGTTATCATATAAGAGTTTTGGTATCATGCTAGAGAGTTTCGTCCATGAATGTTTCTCTAAGACTTTGGGTATTGTTTATATTCGTGAACTTGAAGCTGGAAGATTGAACACTTTTGTGGATTAGAATTGTTGAATCATAAAAACAACAGGAACTGTAGGAAACTTTTTATACTATTTTGATCTATCTCTATAAAATGTATTATAAAAGTGTATCCATCTATCTATTCATATTTATACTTATTTAATACGCTAAAGGGTTTTTGTGATTGGAACTCCTCCTAAAATTTTCAACTGATTTAAGCTTTTGGAACACTAAAATTGGTTTGCACATTTTAAACGTATAGTAACGTACAATTTTAATAATTTAGTTTTTGGAGATTAATGATAATCACATTATTGGATTGGTCTTGTGTAATTGATTTAGAACTAAACTAAGTCATGAAAGAATGGAGGATACACTGCTGAACAAACTACAGTAAAAAGGGTAAACAGTAAAAAAAATATCCAAACTAAATTTCTCTGTTTACAAAAAATTGCACGAGTACCCTAACGAGTATTAATATACTTGTGGAATATTTTTTTATTGTTAGGATTTGTTTGGTTAAATATTTTAAACAGTTAAATTTCACTAAACACCATTACCGTAGTCTGAAATTCATTTATGAATGATTATTTAAAATCTATTAGCTACCAAATGGTTTTACTAGAAAATTTTATAAAAAGTTCAAAGTTTGAAAGTATTGGATGGTTTGAAAATGGGAAGTGTGATATTTAAAAATAACCTATTCTAATATAAAATATATGATGAATAGGGGCGTGGAAATTAATTTTGCTCCAAAAGAAAAATAATATGAACATAAATGCATTGTAAGTTTAAACGGGTTTTGTTATGGAATGAATTGTGTTTTCATAAGGAGAACTGCAGTGGTAAAAGATCAATCACCATGTTAACTACCAGTCTATTAGGTTTCTGAATTACATGAGTAATTTAAATTTCTTGTTAGGTACTAGCATCGAGATGCAATTATTTTTAAATCAGACAAATTTAAATAACTGTTTATAATAGTTAATAAATGACTAGGTTATCGAAACAGTTTAAGTAGCTCATGAAATCGCTTTTAATATAAATGTAAATCACTTCTTAATGGTATATTATTAAACAACTCGATACCAATTATTTATCGATTAGCCGAACGTTACCTTTAAATTTAAATTTATTCGTTAAAGTAAGTATTTAATTTTAAGTTGAATGTAATTTAAATAATGATATTGATATTAAATGAGATATTTGTTACTAAGAAATTCCTTTAGATTCATAATTTTGAAACAAATAATTTTTTTTCAAATGACAAAGCAATAAAAGTACACGAAATACTGAGGGGTATTACAAACTTTGGCGACATCACTGGCGTGCTTGGTACAATTTATGTTTGGTTCTTTTTTCAATAAGTTTTAGCTCAGATAAATTTTAAGAATAAATAATACCATAAACGTTTATCATCTTTGGTGTGTGTGTGTATATTTCATAAATGGTTTCATCCCAATTCACAGCTGAAGATAACGGAACCATGCATAGTATGTCTGTCAGGTATTCTCACTAGTATTTTTTTTATTATTCAGGAAAGTAATAAAATAATCAAACAGTGTTCAAAGAAAAGATCCTTCGGTTGAATTAAAACATATTTATTATCTATAAGTTAATTTTATTTTTCCATACTTTCCCCAAAACTTGGAAAAAATTCAACGACGGTAACTTTTACACGTAAAATATGTGGAAGCAAATAAACACCCATTATTTAAAAGTAGCTAGCCTTAACAGGCCATTCTCTTTGCTCAAAATTACCCTAGCAAAAAAATAAAATTGTGAGTGCTGCGAAACAAAGTGAACAAACGCGCTGAGCTGGCGGTCCGTGGCGCGCATCCTATTACCCGCTGCTGACCCCAAACAAACAACACCCGGCCGCACTTATTAACTTTTAATTTTACTAAACAATTTCGTAAAAGACGACAACAGTTTAAGAGTCATGATAAAAAACTCAGAGCAAAGTTTATCATCGATGAATTGCGATTGATGTGTGTTATCATGGTGTGCATTGTTTGATGTGTTTAAAGCGTTCAATTTAACACCAATCTTTTCCTATAAATTTTACTTGGCTGTTTACAACAAAAATAGAACACCATATTTGAAATAGTACTTTTTGTAACATTAAGAGAAAAAACTGTGTCATTATCTTTACCCTTCTCTATAGTTTTTAATGGCAAAAATCAAGTTAACAAACTTTATATACTTTAATAAAGACACGTCATATACAATCTAATTCGTATTATATAGTAAATATGAATGGAAGTTGTGTTGATGAGTCACAAAAATTGTAGCTTTGGTACTGGCAAAGACCAGCTGAATGATTTCTCAGTATCAAATAGCCAAATGGTCAGTATGGGCTAAAATAAACTATTGGGCAGGAAATATTCATAAAAGACAAATTTTTTATAAACTATCCATCATTCATATTAATCACACAACAAATATTAAGTTAAAAATTTTACAAGGTAAATTTTTTAGTTACCTACAACTGATAAGTTATAAATATGATAACAACTAGAATGTGAAATTATAATGCAGTGATAAAAATTTTAAAAAATCAATTTTAATATTTGTAGTTTTACAAACTGGTATTTTACAACTGCCATCTGACGTGTAGTTAGTGAACTATCTCGTAAAAAAAATCACCTTAATAATTCCTGTTCTTTTTACTTTTGTGTCACAGATTTATTCATGAACACACCAACTCTTTCGCTTTTCTGTGTCAATTATTAACACGATTTGCCGGTTGAATATCCAGAATGACGTAACTCTCGTGCCTCCCCCCCCACAACAACGTGTTGTCCTTGTACCCGCGTGAGCGTCACTCGAGAGTGTTGTAGCTAGTGAGGGTGCGGGCGTTGTGGGGACGGGGGTGCCTAATACATTAACACAATCACATCAGTTTGTTTGTCCGCCTTTGACAAATCTATTGACAGCCGGGATGAGGCGAATCAGCGTCACGTGATAAATAACGAGCTCGCATCATTATTCCTAGCGAGAAACGAGGGCCGGCCCCTTGTCTGGAAAAGAGCCGCGGTGCCTCCCTTCTGAAAATGTCATCCAGCCAATTTCCACCTCGTATTCATCTCCATTGGAGCGAACATTTTAATAAGCACTCTGCGGTGATTGAATGGGGCGAGAGCGGAGGGTGAGTGTGGAGAGAAGGGCTCATTTGTACGCTTACGTCTTCCCACCTGGACAGCAAACCGCCCGATCTAATGGCAACCGCAAGCTCTGACTACCGGCTCGGGACATATTCACTAAGGGACTACTATAATGTGGTGTCCAAAATTATAAGACACTTTGTGAATTATGAAGATTTGCGAGTGTTAATAAAAGTACCGGGATGACCGAACTTTGCTCGTTAGTTTTATTTCAATTTTGTCATAAATCAGGCTATTAAATTTATACCAACAACCAACTATACCTCCTCACAGTTAACATCTGTTTCATAAAGAATGCTTAAAGTGGTCACAAATATGTTTCGTTTTAGTGCCAGTTTTGATTCTATTGTTTATCAAATATACATAATTCAATAACAGATAATTTAACCAATCTTTTGTAATTGGGTTTGTGGCGCGTTTCGCCGATTATGGCATCATCAGACTTCACAAGCACACATAATCTAACAGTACATTACATAGACACAAATATCACTCTTGCGGATCGTTAGATTTACTAAAAACGGACATTGAGTTACACGCACAAATTTGGGGGAGCTCCCATTACAGCCACACGGAGTTGGTGCACATAGTATATCAAAATAAAACTTTGCAAAATTTAAAAAAATGTTTCATGAGTTCTATTTTAAAACTGAAAGTGATATATATAGTATACAATACACTTGGGGATATTATAGTACAATGTGAAAAGTACATCTTATCATAATGTACTTTAATATCCCCAAGTGCCAGTTTCGATTTGATATCCTAATCCAAATAAACACATACATCTATACAGACGTAAAACCAAACAAGACAAAGATGTAACTTAGTCAATAAGATGAATTTTGACATTATGTTTATAGGTATAAAAAATTGTTTGTTTCTGAATTTGTTTTACAAAAATAATAATCTCGACTTTCTCAAAGAAGAATCTCTTAACTTGCCATGTGTTCATGTATGATGTAACATCTGTTACAACAAGACCTAGAAAAGTTTATTTATATTCAAACCTCCTTTAACCAAAATAATACTAAAAACTTTCATAATTCTGTTGTTTATTTATTTATCAATTACAACTTATTTTCTGGTTCTTGGTCAAACCAATCATCCCATAAAATAAGTTACAGTAAAAAATTAGAAGCTTTATAAATTCGCTATTATTTTGTAAACCTTTCCACTCTTGATTTTGATATATTTCTTCTGCACGATGAGTAAGCGCCCAGAATGGGAAGTGTTGGAGGAGAAAAAACAAATTCTCAAGGAGCAGCGTCAAGACTGCATAGAAGCACAGAAATCAAAAATGGATAGAAAAGCGGAACTCCTCGCATTAGAGAGAAGGTTTCAAATGGAGCGTCTAGATAGAGAGATGGAAGAAAAAGTCGAAAAGGAAAGAAAATTATCTTTAGATTTACTTGATAAGTTAGAGAAAGAGAAAAGATTAGCAGCAGAGATGAGCAATTTGCAACGTGAAGAGGTGAGAAATCAAAAGGTTAGAGAACAATTAAAGGAGACTAGTGAGGAGCTAAAGACTTTAGAGACCAAACTACGTGCTGGTTATGTAAATAAACAGCTTACCGCTCAAATTGCAGAAAAAGAAGTCGCAGCAGCTCAAGAAAAATTAGAGAAGTTTAAAATACAAAAAATGATAGAAGCAGAAAATATATGCATGGAAGAACAGGCACGTCAAAAGGAAAAATCATACCTAGAAAATAAACTCCAATATAGGGAAGAACTTTTGAATCAAATAAAGGAAGGAAACAAAAAAGAACAGGATAAACAAAGAGACCTGATATTAGAAAAAGCTTTGCTTGAACAATCTATGCGAAAGCTACGAGAAGAAGAGGAAAAGGAAAAGGAGACTCGTTTAGAGAGACTTAATAATATGAAAAAGGAGATCGTGGAGTTTCAAAGACAGAATGAAATTCGGAAAGAGAGGGAGAAAAAAGAGAGGGAAGAAGAGGATAAGAGGATAAATGAATATGTACTTGAAAGACAACAGAAAGAGGATCAAAGAAAAAATGAATTAAAGGAAAAGGAAGCTTTAAAAAATAAAATAAGGGACCAGATAACTAACTATCATCTTTCCAAACTTCAATCAAAGACGGAGAGAGAGGAGATATTAGCATATCTAGCGGAGGAGGAAATAAGACAACGAGATCTTGAAAAAGATAAGGACAAAGCTGATGCTGCAGAAAAGTTTAAGACAGATTTCATTAATTATTTTACAAAATTGGAAGAGGAAAGACAGATCGCTTGGAATACAGATTTTCAGGAACAAGAGCGCTACAGAAATCAACTGTTAAACGACCTTAAGAAAGAGTCAAAATCAGAGAGTTCTTCGTACATGAGAAAATTATTGAAGAGCAAGGAGCTACGAGAGGCTTTGCTCAATCAGATGAAGGACCGGCATAGACGAAAGGTCGAGGAGTGGCAGCGAGAGTCGGCTTTGTACAAACTGAAGGAAATTGAGGAAAAAGAGAGGTTGAGGTTGGTGGAGGAGGAGCGAATGCATATGCTGAAGAAACATGCTGCGAACCTGGGAAGCTACCTTCCACGAGGGGTGCTACACGAACACTACGTTGATCACCTTCAAAAAACTATGACAGGATAATGTATTACAAAGTTTGACACTCTAGTATGGAACCAATTGATATGTAGGCTATAATGAACAATTTGGACCTATTCAATGCAATTGAATTATTATAAAATAAATATAAAATTTAATTAATATTAATTGTACTGTAACTTCGATTTTAAAACAAGTTTAAAAAACCTTGTATCCTGCTAGTCTAGATAAAGGTAGAAAATAAAAGCCGCGTTTACACCGGAGTTGGAGACCGGAGTTGCAGACTTTTATCAGCAATCTCGATTGCAGACGCACTAAAACAACTGCAACTCGCGTTGCCGACCGGAGTTGCAGACCGAATTTTCGAGTCGGAGACCGAATTTTGGTTTTCCGACCGGAGTCGGTAAAGATCAAAGGCGGTTGCCAACCCCGGTCGGCAACCCGAGTTGCAGCGCCTATTTGATCTGCAACTTGAGTCTGCAACCAACCCCGCCACCCCTCCCGCCCATCGGCTACGTCGCTTCGTCACTTCCTCTCCCACCAATCGGCATTATACAGGGTTAGGCAAAAGTCTGGACACCCCCAGTTAACTTTTTAACGCGTTGCAGTAGGAAAACCAAACTCGGCACATGTTTACAAAATCAAAATCTGCACTTTTTCATCAACTACACAACTTTGCCCCTGCCCCCAAAATGGGGTATTTTGGGGGCAGCCCCAAATTTTCAAATGTAAACCCCTATCGAGTGACCACTCATTTTAAACGGTTTATCAAGAGAAATTAAATGGCGCAAACCGGAGGTCGATATCTCGCCCCTAAACAAAATGGCAGCCATTTCAAAATTTGAGATGGGCAAGCAAGTATAAGTCTGGACACCCCCAGCTAACTTTTTAACGCGTTGCAGTAGGAAAACCAAACTCGGCACATGTTTACAACATCAAAAACTGCACTTTTTCATCAACTACAAAACTTTGCCCCTGCCCCAAAAATGGGCTATTTTGGGGGCAGCTCCAAATTTTCAAATGTAAACCCCTATCGAGTGACCCCTCATTTTAAACGGGTTATCAAGAAAAATTGAATGGCTCAAACCGGATGTTGATATCTCATCTCTAACCAAAATGGCAGCCATTTTAAAATTCGAGAAGGGTAAATTGACATTTGTTTAAATCAAATCGGAAAATAGCTTTTTAGAATTTATAATTTCTTGAATTATTTTAGAATTGAACCTAGTAGTAGAAATGAACTAGTAGGTTCAATTCTAAAATAATTCCAGATATTCTCAATTCTAAAAATCTAATTTCCGATTTAATTTCAACAAATGTCAATTTACCTTTCTCGAATTTTAAAATGGCTGCCATTTTGGTTAGAGATGAGATATCGACATCCGGTTTGTGCCATTCAATTTCTTTTGATAAACCGTTTAAAATGAGGGGTCACTCGATAGGGGTTTACATTTGAAAATTTGGAGCTGCCCCCAAAATAGCCCATTTTGGGGGCAGGGGCAAAGTTGTGTAGTTGATGAAAAAGTGCAGTTTTTGATGTTGTAAACATGTGCCGAGTTTGGTTTTCCTACTGCAACGCGTTAAAAAGTTAACTGGGGGTGTCCAGACTTATACTTGCTTGCCCATCTCAAATTTTGAAATGACTGCCATTTTGGTTAGGGGCGAGATATCGACCTCCGGTTTGCGCCATTTAATTTCTCTTGATAAACCGTTTAAAATGAGGGGTCACTCGATAGGGGTTTACATTTGAAAATTTGGGGCTGCCCCCAAAATACCCCATTTTGGGGGCAGGGGCAAAGTTGTGTAGTTGATGAAAAAGTGCAGATTTTGATTTTGTAAACATGTGCTGAGTTTGGTTATCCTACTGCAACGCGTTAAAAAGTTAACTGGGGGTGTCCAGACTTTTGCCTAACCCTGTACATGGCTCGGTTGTAGGTTGCGGTCGCAGAAGCAAACTGTGTACAGTTGCAAGCACAGGTTGCAAACTTCTGTCTGCAACTAGCGTCTGCAATCGAGATTGCCGATAAAAGTCTGCAATTCCGGTCTCCAACTCCGGTGTAAACGCGGCTAAAGAGGTTAAACAACATGTAGAGAGATAAACACATGTCAATTTTCGTCCCCTGTTGATTTGGGCCATTTTAGAAAAAAAACCTTTCATAAATTTCAACTTGAAATAAAAGTCATATACATAAAATAATAACACAAAAATACTCACTTTTACAGGACATAATCTTTTCTGAAAGTGGGCGTTTAAAGGGTGGTAACTCTTCATATCTTACTTGGACTCTTATTTAAACGTCTCACTCCATTTCTGGTGTTGAATGCATTATGATGATGCAGGTTTTAAGTCACAGTCCAATTCGTGATTGTATGGTGACATTTTTTTTTTTACCAGAAGTATTTTTATGTGATTACTGCCATGTATGGTTACAAACAGACACATTGATGCGTACTCTGAGAATTCGAATCATTAAAATAATACTTAAATCTTGGACGAATTATTTATACCACCATTCCAAGAACAAGGTTATCCTTAAATTACAGAAACCTACATTATTAATCAGCATCCTGCAAAAAATTCAGCTTTTAAAATGTGTTACTATGGTTTTAAGCAACAATATCTCGATGTGCAAATAAATTATTCTTGTGCTCTCTTAAACCTTTGTAATCTAGGCTATATATGATTACTAAATAATTTGTTCACTTGTTGGAACCTATCACCAAGGGGATCTTGATAGTCTGCAGTACCAGCCACATTGGATTTTGATTCCTATAAGACTAATGTTAAATTTTAGATATCCACCACGCCTGTAATATTAGTCAAAAACGATTCATCTTTATGTAATTTTCAAGGAAAACTTAGTATCTAGGACACTGTGAAATAAAAATACGATTATATAGTGATTTATAAGATTAAACTACTGAAAAAGAGTACATTTTTGGGAAAATATTTTAAGAATACTATTTAATACAATTATTCCAATTATTAATATGAAATTAGTAAAATTTCATAGGGCCCTAGGTATTAAAAATTAAAATTTCCTTTAGAATGGCATAGAGATGAAGTTTTTGCGAGCAATATTAAAAGCGTAGCGGATATTTGAACTTAAAAATTAGTCTCAAGGGAATAAATATCCTAGGCGGCCGGTACTGCAGACTCTTAAAAGCTATAACTTGCTTTTGCATATGCCATTATCCTACGAAAAACTTATCAAAGTAAAGTAGTTGGGTTATATCAACACCTGCTAGGTGGTGTTGGTTATATACACACGAGCAGTTCTGTTGCGTAATAAAATACAATAAACACACAGGGGCAGTTGATGGTTGATTCATATGTCGACTAGCGTCGGTCGTTTATGATGAATGTTCACCAATGATTACTTAATTTAAGGCCGGCACAAATGTCATGGGCCGGGCCACAAATCACCGGCGCTGTCCCCAGCAAAGCAAACGGCATAAATAACTCGGGGCCAGCGAATATACTGCCGGCCCGGCCACACCTTACACGTATTCCCCCTGTGGAACTCACTACAGCGATAAGTAATAACAATTATGTGTTACTATTATGCTCTCATTGCGCATAATTATTATATAGACAAAGTCTGTGCACTGAATAAAATTTGACGACAACAGTTATGTTAGATAAAAAATTGAATTACTTAGATTAATTCATAACTAATGTATTGTTGCTTGATATCAAGCAATTTTATCGCATTTCATCACTAATTCTTGATCAATTTACACTCCACCAATCCAATATCGTGCTAATTATCTGTAATCCCCCCAGGATATTCAAAATGTTCAACATAATATTAATGTTATTTAAAAGGAAAGTTTAAAATTGTAATGATAGGTAGCGCCTTAATTTTAACTTCAATTCTCATAAACTTTTGACGGAAATAACTGCAGACCAAACCATATCTAACGACACCTAAAACTTCAAAATTCTTAGAAAATTGTAATAGGAGTTCCCATTGCAAGAAAACCTTAACGTATTAAAAAAGTACTAGTGTACTTGTTGATCTAAATTGAGCATTTTATTTTATACATTATCACATGTCATTGATGCAAATGTTACGTGTGTTCTTAAATTCATTAAACCCATCAACCCATCCAATCCAATACTGTGATTTTCCCAAAAATACATTTATTTACCCCTATCTTATACTCTAAAACAAGCTCCGTTTGTCCGGGCAAAGTTTTTTTTCGCTCCAAGGATTTTTGATTTTTTTTATTGAATACAGGGGTTTGGCCACCAGAAATCGATTTGCGTTGGTCCCATAGCTGGGAAAAATCCAGTTTTCGCGCTAGAGCCTTTCAAAGTTTCCATGTTATCCTTATGGAGGTTTTTAAATTGAACAAAAATCAGCTGATAACTGTAGATAAAATAAACCAATGTGTTACATCTTTAACCTGTGTCTTTAGGAAAATCATACCAATGTGCAGCAAACCTTCCGCCTGGCGAGTGAGCGGAGCGAACGAGCTTTGTGTGAGAACGAAATTAATAATTTTACCGAGCTTAAGCTCGGTCCCCCTGGTACTTGTACATTAAAAAATGCACAACCAAATAGAAACGTTTTTCACACCGTGTAACTTGACGAATGAATTTGCACTACTACTCAGTTAAAATTATAGGATAATCAGCTGTTACATAAAAAATTAGCATGTAATGTAAACTCAATAACTTTTAAAAACTAAAAAGTACCTCCACTGTACCTCAGCTGTTTTTGGTCGTTCGTCAACTTATGTGGCGAGACTTTATGGGAAAATTGAACTTTCAATGGTTGAAACAACCACAAACAAAGCAATATCCAACGCCACATAAAACCAGTTGAAAATCGGTTAAAATTGTAGAAGTTCCAATTATGAGAAACTCCCTTAGCTTATTAAATAAGAAATAGTATATGTTTTGCTTGAAATTTTAATACAATAAAAATGTTATGGGATATTAGGGAAGATAAACAAACCCCCACTACCATCTCTCCCGAGAAGGATCAGGTTTTAAAAAACGGACTATACTTTTAGCTCTAAAGCAATGACATCCAACCAATCTAATATTGTGAATATCTTTAATCACAAAAAATTACAATTTACACAGCTCATTATTAATAGATGTTTAAAATGCTTTAGTCAATCCCAATGTTAATTTAATGAGAAATTTTGAGATTTTAATGGTGAATAGCGCCTTTATTTTCGGTCCGATCCTCATCAGTTTTAGCGGAACAACAATAGACCAAGCCCTATCCAACGACACCAAAAACTTGAAAATCGGTTGAAAATTGTAGAATGAGTTCTCTACACAAAAATCCCTTAACGTATAAAATTAGTATCAGATACATACAGATATAGTTCAAATTTGAGTTATAACACTATGAAGGAATAACTATAAATAAAAACTAAAAGAAAAATAAAACTTATTTTAACACAAAGGATGATTGAAATATAATGAACTATGTACAATTCTTTTATAGATACCATGAAGTTTCGTGTCGGGCAAATAAATTTTTTTACGTAAAATGTTGTAATTTCTTAGCATCGCCAACAGTTTAATTTAATATTTTGGCAGTTAACAGAACATTTTCGTATGTCTGCTTATCAAATTCGTTTTGTTTAGTAAATCCTATCTATGTTTTTGTATAGTATAGTTCATAATTCATAAAGTGCAATTGAAACAATACAATACAAAATTTTCTAGATTAAAACCCATACAAAACACAAACACATGGAATTATTAATAGCTAAGCTGGTAAGCATTTGATGACAATTCACTACAATCATGGTGATAGGTTTGAACGAGTAATAATGGATAGGGGTTGTATTAGCACACGCATATGACTGACGGGTCATAAAGCATGCATGGCCTGTGATGGCTGCAAAGGAAATAAACGTGATGCTTTGTAAATCATTGATTTCAACATGAGCGTACTGATTCCTGTATAGCTCATAGGTACATAAAAATACATAAAAATGCACTTGCAAGAGAAGTGTTAATTTACACTCAGTTAAAAGAAAACATGCTCAGTTTTTCTGCTTTCGAAAGAAAAATAATGAATACCACTAACCGTAATTCTTGTCCTATGATGATAATTAGATTTTATTCCCTGAAATTGAGTCACTTAAAACTTGTTAAAGTTCATAAACTTTAAAAAATGTTATCCAACAGATCTCCTAAATATATAATCCTGAAATGTGTAAGTACGATTAAAACTAGCTGTTGCCCATCTCGGTTTCGCCCGTGATTAAGTTAATTTAATGGGCATTAAAACTTTTTAAAAGAGCAAATAAATCTTCTTTCTTGAAATAGTGTGAGTAGAACCCTGAAGGAATTTTGCAAAACCGATTTTACTTGAATTTTAAAGGTTTTTTTTTTAGTGAGAACCTATGAGCAAATAGGAATTCAAATTTCATGTCAAACCATGTCAAATTTCAACCTCTCATGCCCTACAGTCATTTAGAAGTCTTGTTGGGTGGAGCCCTAAAGAACATAAACAACTATTTTTGCATACATGTTTCTTAGTGAAAACCTATTAGTAAAACGGAACGTAAACGTTACATTTCAACCCAATGGGGTCTATAGTAATTTTGAGTATTTGTGGGGAGGAGCCCTAAAGGAAATTTGCAAAATAATTTCTTATTGAACACCTATGAGTAAATGGGAACGTCCATGTCAAATTTCAACCCCTTAGGCCCTGGATTAATTTTGAAGTCATGTGGGTTGAAGCCCTAAAGAACTAAAAAAATATATTTACAAAAATATTACTTAGTGAGCACCTAATACCAAAACGGAACATCCATCTTAAATTTAAACCCCTTAGGATCCGAGCGGAGCCCTGAAAGAATTTTGCTAAATCGTTTCTTAGTGAGCACCTACGAGCCAAGACGAACCTGTGTTCAAAAGTTTTAAGTAAATCCTTTTGGTAGTTCCTGAGATTTCGTGATGAGTCAGTCAGTTAGAGGTATTTCACTCATATATACATAGATTGATGCAGAGTTTAGTATTAAGAGGGCGTTGGAGTGCCGCCATGTTGGATTTATTTCCCATAAGAGCAATGCTAAACTTGTCCCAGGAATTTGTCATATAACTTCTTTGTTTTTTGTCCGATTGGTTCAGAATAAATAGCGTTTGAATCACAATTAAATTCCCCATTCCTTTTGCGAGATCGATTCTTTGTAAATAATTTATAAAATTCTGTAGAAAATGTTTTAAAAGTAGTAAAAAACTTGCTTTGTTATTTCAAGTTAGTAAAAAACACTACCTTTTATAAAAATTTCCTCTCGCAAACAAAATCCGCCTTGATGAACCCTTTATTTAGAGCTATTAACCATTAATTTCTGATTATAAATAAAAGAGTTATTTGACATCCCGTTTAACATTGCTCTTATGGGGAAAGGCGGAATTTGGATTGACTCCAACGCCCTCTTAATTTAAAAGAAATAATTTGGGATAATATGGATTAATTCCTCAGAACCCTGCACTGTTACATTTCTCACATTATATGTATGTACACATTTAAGTATGTTTTCCGCCGTACCTTCACCGTGTGAGTGCGTAGAGGGGGTGGGGAGTGTGCATGGAGATAGATGGAGAGTGCAGTAGAACGTCACATGGCATTTCAGCAGTGCGGTATTCAGACATGCTATTTATGTGCACGATGCGCAATAAATGGTGACTTGCCGGTGATATACTCAGGCACGGAGCTCTCAGACAATAACCTCCAACATCCCAGTCGTTTGGAACAAACAGAACATCCCCAAAGTATATAAATATTTTTTATTACTTAAATATTTTTTTATTAGATTCAACTAACTAAATACACTTGTTGGAATACTTAACAAATTTCCATTATATTTTGCCTTTTTATCTTTGGTGATAAATATACTGTACATATAAATATAAACATTCAGAATTTGACGGCTGCAGAAGTTCGTCTGATTAAGTTTGCGTTGTAATGTAAGGAAACACTATTGTAAATTGTAAGTCAGGATTTATTTTAAAATATCAACTCTAGTGTACAACAAAAATGTAAACAAACATTCTTTTTGTATAAAAACATCTGGCTATCAAAACATATGTAATTAATTCATTATTTGAAAGAGACTGTAAGTAATGTCAACACATCTCCCCTCCTTTGAGGATGAATAAAAATTCCTAAAATATTTACAGGTTCAGTCTTTGAGGCTTTCGTACATTGCGACCAATCCGTGTTCTATATCCTTCAACTTGATTTGAATTATCATGACTTAGAGTCAGATCTTTACTTTTCTTCCCTTCTTTAGCATTTGATTCTTTATCAGGCACTTCTTTCAAATGATAGGAGTTTCTTCTCAGCATCTTTCCATCCGATTCCACGTAGTAAGATCTTGGAGTCTCTGCTTTTCCTTTAATCACTCCGTATTTCTGGCAGTCTGTGACCCATACTGTTTGTAAAGGGTGAAAATCTGACCGTTTGCATACCCGGTGACGACGGTTGAAGTTTCTCTCTTGTTGTTTCTTAGAAAAGTCATTAATTCTGTTAAATATCTTTGTATCTACCACCTTAGGCTTCAAATTTTCACTCTGAACAGGAAGAGTGTCTCTCAACTTTCTACCCATTAAGAGTTGTGCTGGGCTGTATTTCAACTCTGCTAGAGGTGTATTCCTGTAGCTCAGCAAACCTAAGCAAGGATCAACAGATCGTGATATTATGCCCTTTACAATTTTTACTGTTGCCTCCACCTGTCCGTTGCTTTGTGGAAATCTTGGACTACTGGTAATATGGTGAAATCCATATTCTTCGGCAAACTCTTTGAATTCCTTTGAAATGTATTGAGGTCCATTATCGGATCGGACTTCCTGTGGTATTCCATGTCTTGCAAAAGCTGACTTCATTCTTTCAATAATGGTTCTTGAGGTTGTCAAATTGGGTAGTAAAAATACTTCTGGAAATCTTGAGCAGTAGTCAATTATTATCAGATATTTCCTTCCATCCCGCTCTGCCAAATCTGTACCTACAACTTGCCATGGCAACTGAGGTAAAGGCGATGCGATGAGTGGTTCTGGGCGGTTTCCTTTTTGCTCCAGGCATTTGGTACACTGTGAAACAAACACTTTTACACAATTTGTATAACCTGGCCACCAAACCACATCTCTTGCTCTTTGAATTGATTTATATATGCCCATATGACCCTCATGAATACGATTTACAATTTCTTTTCTTAATTTTGTAGGTATGTACAAAGCATTTCCTTTCATGATTAATCCTTGAACGATAGTTAGTTCACCTCTGACACTCCAAAACGCTCGACATTCTATTGGAACTTGAGTCGGTTTTCTTGGCCACCCTTCTGAAATCAAAGTTTTTAATAACTTACATGTATTATCTTTTCCTTGCTCTTGTAAAACTTCATTAATTCTGGAGTCTGTAGCTGGAATACTATCTATTACATTTCTCTCCAATTCTTGTATTTCATCCAATTTGAAAACATTTTCAGGATCTTCGCTAACTTCAGCAATTGGAGCTCGGCTCAGTGTATCAGGAGTGTAAAATGATTTTCCTGAAACATGTTGAATCTTGTATGAGTATCTCATTAACCTCATTCTATATTTTTGTAGACATGGAGACAGTTCGTCAATGCATTTCCTTCCTAAAATTGCAACTAAAGGTCGATGATCAGTAAGCAGTGTAATCTCCTTTCCGATTATGTATGGTGCAAATCTGTCACAAGCCCAAGTCAATGCTAGAGCTTCCTTTTCGATTTGTGCTTGGTGCATTTCACTTGAATTAAACGACCGGGATGCATAAATTACTGGTTTCCAATGGTTTTCAGAAAATATTTCAAGAACTGCACCCTCTCTAAAACTGGATGCATCTGCACATTTCGTATTGGTTTATTACAATCGTAATGACAAAGTATAGGTGGACTTGTAAGAGCTTCTTTTATCTTCGAAAAAGATTTTCGTCGATCTTGTCCCCAGTAGAAATCATTCTCATTTTTCAGCAGTCGACGAAAGGGTTCTGTCAACTGGGCAAGATTTGGAAGAAATTTACCCACATACGTAACCATTCCCAAAAGACAACGAACATCAACCTTGGACTTAGGATCTGGCATCTTTGTAATAGCTTCACACTTCTTAGGGTCAGCTTCGATTCCATCCGATGAAACAATGTGTCCTAGAAATTTGACTCTTCTCGTATTAAAAACACATTTTTCATTTAGCGTAACTCCGGCTTCCGACAGCTTCTCAAGTACTATGTCCAAGTTCTTGTAGTGTTCCTCTTCATCCTTTCCAAAAATTAGAACATCGTCCATATGGCAAACTACTCTTGGAATTCCTGCAAGGATTCGCATCATTTCTCTAGAATAAAACTCTGGTGCACTGGATATTCCGAACGGCAGACGATTGAAACAGTAGCGACCAAAAGGAGTTATGAATGTTGTAAGTAATCTCGAAGATTCTGCCAAGTGGTATCTGCCAATAACCACAGTTGGCATCCAGCTTAGAGAATACTTTGGCATCCCTAAGACTAGCAAGTGATTCATCAACGGTAGGAAAATTATGTGTTCCCTCTTAACATTATTGTTTAATGTAGTCAAATCAACACAAATTCTTATTTTGCCCATTTGGTTTTGGTACAATTACAATACCAGAGCACCATTCGGTTGGAGTATCCACTGGAGATATGACACCCAACGCCACCATCCTGTCAAGCTCCTCCTTGAGCTTAGGTCTAAGTGGTAAAGCTACTCTTCTTGGGCTCGATAAAATGTAAGGATGAGCCCCATCCTTGAGCTTTATTTCATCCTCCATTTTCATTTTCCCCAAACCAGAAAATAAACTAGGGTATTTTTCTCTAGGATCAAACTTAAAATTAGGATTAGAACAAACTTGATGTATCCATTGCAAAATGTTTAGCTTTTCAACAGCTGGTCTTCCTAGTAATGGTTCATTTAAGTTATGTAATACATAAATATCTTGAAAACATGAGTTATTGTCCCATGAAAGTTTTGCTGTAAAATTTCCCCTAACTTGTAGTTGATTTTCACTTGGACCAAAAAAATTGGAACTTGTAGATCGTACCGTAACTTATATTTTGAAAAATGTTTAGAGTACAATTCCTCAGAAATAACTGTAACATCCGCCCCAGGATCGACTTTGAATAAAATATCCTTACCTTCTACTTGTACACCAATCCTCCAGGGTTGACTAGTAAACTCATTCCCATTTGCCACCCCAAGGAACGCATTATGTTGTACCTCTGAACATGCATAATTTTGTTGAATTTCCCCAACATTTGAGGTACCAGCCTTTTTAGCTTTTAAACAAACCTTAGAACAATGACCCTTCATTGAACAGAACTTACATTTTGCATTTAAAGCTGGACAGTTGTTCATATGCCCCTTTTCATATCGATTCCCACAACGTATACAAGTATTTGTTTTACCCCCAGTGCTAGGTAAACTTACATCATCGTTTGTACTTGAAACTTTTGATTTAGTAACAGTTTTCTTGTTAAAATTGGCATTAGACTTGGTAATCTTATCTACATTTACAGAATTATCAGCATACTGGTGTAGAATAGCTTGCTGTTTCTTTACATATTCACTCCGCCTAGCTTTTTGAACTTCAGTTTCTAACGTTAGATTTGAATCAAGCTGTAAAACTTCTGAGAGTTTCTTATCTAGTAGCCCTACAACAAACCTGTCCCGAATGAGTTAATCTCGCAGGTCTTTGTAGTTACAATTATCAGCTAATGTATGCAATGCTGTAACAAAACTATCTATAGTCTCATTTGGTAGTTGAACTCGTAGATTAAATTTAGCCCTTTCGTAAATTAAATTCCTCTTTGGAATAAAATGATTATTTAATTTATTAACAACTGTAGTGTAAGATTTAAGCTCTGCATCAGACAATTTAAGAGCATTTAAAATTTCTTCTGCTTCAGGTCCCATTACGTAAATTAACGTACTTTACTTGTATGTCTTCATTTCTTTGGGTTAGACTACTAGCCTTCTTGTACCTTTCAAACCTCTGAAACCATGTAGGCCATTTTTCTGGAGTCCTGAAATTGAAGTGTTCTGGGGCTTGTAGTTGACAAATTTCCATCACCTGACCTGCATTTAATCTTTTTGTAGATGTATTAGCATTATCCTCCGACTCTTCCTCAGACATTTTACATGTAAATTACTGTAATAACTGACACCATGCGTTGTAATGTAAGGAAACACTATTGTAAATTGTAAGTCAGGATTTATTTTAAAATATCAACTCTAGTGTACAACAAAAATGTAAACAAACATTCTTTTTGTATAAAAACATCTGGCTATCAAATCATATGTAATTAATTCATTATTTGAAAGAGACTGTAAGTAATGTCAACATTCTGGATCAATGAATTTACATTATACACAGAAATTTTAACACAGGTAGAAAGGTAACAAAACATATTGACATTAGTGGGCTCGGCCTATTCAGGTACACCCTGGAACGTAACAGTAAATGACAATAAATTTAACAGAACACAAAAGAAGGTGAACAGATAACATAAAAAGGAAGGAATTAACGAAAAAGTAGTAGGTTTTCAGTCCAGTTCAGCTAGGAAATCTTGTGGCAATCTTATTTTTAATCTTCTGTTATGAGTTTGGTGACCAATTTGAAACGCCACAGCACCAGGTACAAAGTCCAAGGTTTCAAAAAATCTTCTACTGGATTTCAGAACAAAGTTGAACACAGATTCAACCCCAAGCTCTTCGTGGATGTGGTTGTTACGAACAAACCAAGGGGCGTCTACTGCAATTCTTAAAATTTTATTTTGTAGGACTTGAATTTTGTTCAGCTTAGTGTGGGACACTGCTAAACCCCAGACGGGAGAAGCATACATAACTAAAGGTCGAATTATCGTTTTATATATCAATATTGCACATGCAGGTTTCAAGTGAGATTTTCGGCCGATGGAGTGAGGGTATGGCTGACAAAGCCTAACCGAAGTCAACACCGGATGCCTGTTGCTGAGATGAGCGAAAAGCACGCCAATAAGCTGCTTAGCCTTCAGCACCTCAGAGTCGGTTGGGTCAATTGCAGGCTCAAACGGAGGGTGGTAGTTTCGAGATGCTTCCGCTGTCTCGGTTTCGGCCACTCCTCCCGAAACTGTAAAGGGCCCGACAGGAGTGCCAACTGCTTCCAGTGTGGAAGCCAAGGCCACAAACGTAAGGAATGTTCCTCGAGCCCCTCCTGCTTCCTCTGCAAGGATTCAGGCTCCAGTGCCCTAGGTCACTTACCCGGGTCTGGTCAGTGCGGTGCCTTCAGAGCCGCACTTGAACAGGCAAAAGGCAGCGGCCGGTAATTCGCATCCTCCAGGCCAACCTTCATAGATCCTGGGGAGCTGATAACCTTCTAGATCAGCTCGCCCGAGAACTTGGTGCTGACGCGCTCCTTATCAGTGAACAGTATCGGGACAGAGACCCAAACATTTGGATCTCGGACAGCCTCGGTACTGCTGCATTTTGGGCACGTAATACACGAGATGTTTCGGTGCGGAGTCAAGGGCGCGGCCGAGGATTCGTCTGGGTTCGGTGTAGGGACGTGACTATCTTCAGTTGCTACCTCACACCCAACGAGGCCGTCCAGGACTTCCGCGACAAGATAGATAGCCTAGAGGAGTGCGTTCTCGGCACCACCGGGCATGTCGTCGTTGGTGGTGATTTCAACGCCAGGGCCGTCGAGTGGGGAATGCCCTCTACCAGCTCCCGGGGGAAATACATCCTGGATTTCATCGCCAGGGCCGGTCTTGTCGTCCTCAACCAGGGCGACACACCTACTTTTCGGCGCCCCGGGCAGAGAGGCACGATCCCCGACGTCACCTTTGCGTCTGAGTCGCTCCTTCCGAGGATCTCTGGCTGGAGGGTTGTGGAGGACTACACGGGTAGCGACCACCAATACATCGTTTTTGACCTGCATGATCAGGCAAATCGTCGAGTTTCCGCATCTCGGGAAGGGCCACGCCGGTGGAACACCAACAAACTGGACGTGGTCAAGTTCACCGAAGTCATCTCTCGGGGAGCGCAGGGGAATCCTGGTGAGGCTGGGGTCGAGGCACTAGTAACATCCACGATGGAACTGATCGTCTCGGCCTGCGACCAGTCTATGCCGCGAAGGAAACCCCGACGCGACAAACAACCCGTTTACTGGTGGACTGAAGAGATTGCGGAACTCAGAAGAACATGTTTAAGAACTAGACGAGCCGCCACAAGAGCGAGAATTCCCGCAGACAGAGTTCGTAAGTCGGAGGCCTATAAAGCTGCGAGAAAATCTCTCCGCCAGGCGATAAACAGGAGCAAGGCGAATAGCTGGAGGAGACTTCGTGACGACGTTGACTCTGACCCGTGGGGCCTGGGTTACAAACTTGTAACACAGAAACTCGGCGCCCGCTCTCCACCTTCCATCATGGAGGGCGCCACCATGGGGAGGATCGTCGCTGCGTTGTTTCCTGAACATCCACAGCGACCGCCGGTTGACTTCGGACGGGTAGAGGACGTTCCACTCTTCACTTTCGAGGAGCTGGAAACCTTCGTTCTCTCCCTGAAGAGCAACAAGGCTCCTGGCCCGGACGGGATTCCCAGTGAGGCTTTAAAGAAAGTATTTTCAATCAACGCTGACTTGTTGTTGAGAATGTACAATGCCTGTTTGGTAGAAGGGGTGTTTCCGGCTCCCTGGAAAACAGCCAGGCTTGTACTGATCAGCAAGGGCAAATGTGATCCCGAACTGCCGTCGTCCCACAGGCCTCTCTGCATGTTGGACACGGCTGGGAAGCTGTTCGAGAAGCTGATCCGTTCCCGCCTGACTTCTGCCGTGGAAGCTGCCGGGGACTTATGCCCCCGTCAGTACGGCTTCAGAAAGGGACGGTCAACGATCGACGCTGTCACCGAAGTTCAGAGAGCTGTGGAGAGAGCCGAGAGCCACAACCATTTCTCCCGCCGAGTAGTGCTTCTTGTTACGCTTGATGTCAAGAATGCCTTCAACTCGGCGAGGTGGGTCGATATGTTGGATGCGCTTCGCAACACCTTTCGTATTCCTGCATATCTGGTGCGGCTCATCGAGGATTATCTACGCTCTCGAAGCCTGATCTATGACACGAGGGACGGAACGCGGACGATGGAAGTCACTTCTGGTGCCGCACAAGGTTCAATACTCGGCCAGGATCTCTGGAACGTTGCCTATGACAGCCTCCTGAGGTCAGAGATGCCTGCGGAAACCACTTTGGTTGGGTACGCCGATGACGTCGCAGCTCTCATTGCTGCACGCAACGTTGAGCTGGCCCAACTAAAGTTGAACCGAGTTATGCGGGTTGTCAACAACATGTCCGATCACGGTCTCTCGCTTGCTCTTAGTAAGACGGAGATCGTGATTCTCACGAAGAAGAGGATCGACACCGTCGTCCCGTTTCGAGTGGGAAGGGAGGTGGTCACATCAACTAGTGCCGCCAAATACCTTGGGGTTATGGTGGACACCAAGTTAAGCTGGAGGGATCAAATCTTCCGTACGGCGGACAAGGCCGCTAAGGTAATTACTCACCTTAGTAGGCTGATGGCCAATGTCGGGGGTCCCCGATCCAGCAGAAGACGTCTGTTGATGTCCGCGGTCCAGTCCGTGCTCCTTTACGGGGCAGAGGTGTGGGCAGGCGCTCTAGATAAGGAGTGCTACAGGTTGCGACTCGCCCGGGTTCAGCGTCAAGCTGCGCTCCGGGTGTGTTCCGCCTACCGGACAGTGTCCGAGCCTGCCGTCCTGGTGGTTGCCGGAGTCATCCCTGTCAAGCTCTTGGCAGGGGAGAGGAAAGCGATTTATCAGAGACGTGGCGAGATCGGCAAGGACACGGCAAGAACAGAAGAGCGCTCCCGAACCTTCCAGCAGTGGCAACACAGCTGGGAGCACGACACCCGAGGACGATGGACTGCGCGACTTATCAAGCAGGTTCAACCATGGGTGGAACGGCGGCATGGGGAGGTGGACTACTACCTGACCCAATTTTTGACAGGTCACGGCTATTTTCGGTCGTACCTGAACCGGATGGGAAAGACCGGTTCACCGGACTGCATTTATTGCCCGGGTGTTCCCGACGATGCGGAACACACATTCTTCCGCTGTCCCCGTTGGGAAGGGCCCCGCCTGGAGGCCACACAAATCTTTGGTGCATTTTCGGTGGACTCGGTCTGCCAAAAGATTTTGGAGGATGAGGGCAACTGGGATTGTTTGTCACAGTTCGTCCGGGGCATCCTCCTGGAAGAGAAAACCGATCTGGACCGCGAAGTGGCCCAGATCCCTTGATAGAGCGGCTGGATAAGGAGCGAGCCCGACGGGCGTAAGCCAAATTTAGGCCTAGCCTGACGTAATGTGATAAACAATTCCAGGTTAGATTCCTAAAGAGTAGAGGAGGTTTTTTAGTGGGTAGACCCGTTTTTTTAGGGGAGCCCCACACTACAGGCTGGCCACCTGTGTGCGTAATGCATTTTTCCGCCTCTCCCTCAAAAAAAAAAGAGTGAGATTTTCGGTTAATTAAAGGAAACAATTTTGACAGTCTGGCATAACCTTGGGTTACTTTTTTATTAACGTGAAAATTCCAATTTAGTTTCTTGTCAAGCCACACTCCCAAATACTTAACAGCTTGATCATCCGGATTCCAAGGCAGAAATGTTCCATAAATTTGGATTTCATGAGGCAAAGCATGCCTTCTCAATGAAAACACCTTAGTTTCACATTTTGTCGAGTTGAGTTCGAATTTCCACATGTAAAACCAAGCAATTAGTGTATCTACAGATGATTGCAAGGAGTTAGCAGCCTCGTACAGATCAGAATTTTGACAAAGGATAACCGTATCATCTGCATATAGGGCTAACGAGGCATCTTCAGGTATAGGTATATCAGACATATAAAGATTAAATAACACAGGTCCAAGTATAGAACCTTGAGGAACACCGGCTCTGATCGAACGATTTGTGGAAACAGAAGAATTTACTTTTACAGAAAAAGTTCGTTCATGCAAAAAAGATTTCACGAGGTTTACATCCGTATTTTTATGGAACCACCATGTGATTTGTTATGTAGGTTTGGTGCCTTCGAGGGGGGGGGGGGAGATAAGCAAACTTAGTAAGATACCCCTCGCCTATTGAATATATAAACAAAACTTTAACTATATAGAAACATATTTAAGATTTTCTTCGTAACCAGTTGAGCTAAGTTAACAATTCAATATTTAAAATAGTTAAATTATTTTCAGCCTTTTTAATTTGCTTTAATTAAAATAATAGAATTTTTGGAACAATTACAAAAAAAAACGTTTTTGATGCTTTTTAAAACTCATAACTTAAAACCCTGTTAATATAGTTCGATCATCCTTTTTAACTTAAATCTGAAGGGTTCTGCCCATCTCTTTTATACCAAATGTTATTGAAATCGGAAAGTCATCTTGTAAACGGTTTTTAATTTTGTTGAACCTTTTTTTATTCCTGCAAACCTCAAATACCCCCGTCGCAGCAGACCTGCGTACTCAGCGAATTTCCAAATTAGTAGTATTAATTATGACCAGATAAACCTGTAAACCAAAAATCATCACAAGCTCATAAATAGGGAAATAAATGTTTATCTCCTTATGATAAATGTAGGGAAGGAGTATGCAGGTATGCTGCCATGGGGAACACTAAAACTAGGTTTTTAGCATAAAAAAAAATTATTTTGACCATATGAAGCCATACACTAAATTTCATCAATATCTGTCCATTGCTAAAGGAGTTTGCCTATTCTCCATATGATTAACATGGGAAACGAGTATGCAGGTTTGCTGCCATGATAAGCACAAAAACCAAGATTTTTTACCATAAATGGATGAATCTCAACCTAATGAAGCTGAATACCAAGTTTCATCCAAAAACATTGGTTAATAAGTGAAATATTAACACATCCTTATTCTCCATAAGATTAACATTGGAGCCTCAAAATACAACGTACTGTCTTTAGACTTCGCAATATCTCGGTAACCAGTGGAGATAGAGCAAAGCTTCAAAATGCTAAATTGTGTGTTTTTTTGAGCTAAATCCAATGGTAAAAATAAAAATTTGAAATTTTTAAAAATTACATATGAAAAATGCAAAAAACCCATTTTTGGGGTACAAAACCCCCCAAAACTACCCCTTCCGATAGGTCGATATGTCTGGTTTACGAACTCATCCGAATAAACATAGGATTACACATCTCTACCAAATTTGGTGTCGATCGGACCATTTTTACGAGAGTTATCGTGTCTAGGGACACATACATATATATATATATACATATATATATATATATACATATATATATATATAAAAATTTTAATGACTATTATTTTTGGTCTCTGGGCACCTAAAAACGAAAAAGTAACATGGTCCCGGGCTTAGGTCTTACCATGAGACCTACGGTAATAGCTTATTCCCTATGGGAAATTCGCTAAAACGAAAAATGCCATGGTCCCGGGATTAGGTCTCACCGTGAATTCTACCTTTATCAGCGTATTCAATAAATTAAAATAATAGAATTTTTGGAATAATTACAAAAAAAAACGTTTTTGATGCTTTTTAAAACTCATAACTTAAAACCCTGTTAATATAGTTCGATCATCCTTTTTAACTTAAATCTGAAGGGTTCTGCCCATCTCTTTTATACCAAATGTTATTGAAATCGGAAAGTCATCTTGTAAACGGTTTTTAATTTTGTTGAACCTTTTTTTTATTCCTGCAAACCTCAAAAACGAAAAATGCCATGGTCCCGGGATTAGGTCTCACCGTGAATTCTACCTTTATCAGCGTATTAAATGAGTGGTGTGAATAAAACTTAGCGTTTGCTACCTAGCATTATCTACTAGTTTTAGCATTTGGTCAAAATCGATGTGAATAAACAAAGTATTAAAACTTGGAGCAAACACTAGGCCTAGTCCATAATTCTCTAGCATTATCTAGGGGTAGCAAAAGCTAGGCGCTAGTGGTTTCTTAGATATTGCTAGGGACCTGTCGCAACTTGTTCCCCCCACCACTTCAACACCTGTACTCTGTGTCGGTGGCGGCGGTGAGGCGGCATTGTCCTCCACGCGCTATAGAATTGCACACCACACCATGTTGTCCTCCAGTGATGAAGATGAGCCCCAGCCTGAAGACAAGAAGGTCGATCGGAATCTATTTGTCAAGCTTCTTTGTGTACACCCGGTAGTTTTGGATAAGTCGAAAGCTCCTGCAGTAATTAAAGCTAAAAAAGATGCTTGGAAAACCTTAAGCAGAGAATATTCTTCGTCAATTGGGAAGTTAGTCACAGAATCACAGCTCATGAAACTCTTACAGAACATGAAATCAACTGTAAAGAAAAAGACTGACTTGAAAGCCACCGGGAATAAACCAATTAAGTTGCAAGAGTGGGAAAAGGATTTTTGTAGCCTAATTGAAGAAGGTAGTAATCCAGTATTCAACAAGATACCGGGAAGTTTATCTGTTGGCATTGATGTACACTCTAATAGACCGGGCAGTAGCTCAACTACCTCAACAATTGAGGCTCTCATTACAGAGGAGGAAGAAGAGACTACTCAAACTACAAGTACAACACCCTCAACTAGCATGAACCATAGACCTACATTAAAAGAAAAAATAAGAAAGAGTGTGAAAACTGTTAACAAGTATGAAACTGACGAAACAAGGGATTTGACTACTCCTCAAATACAAAGAATTGTACTGCTTCAACAAATGGCTATCAACAAAATTAAAGTCGAACGAGAAACTATGAAGTTGGAAGAAATGAAAAAAACTGCAACTGAAAAAAGTACTCAGACTGATGATATAGATATATATTTCTTACAACCTTTGTAAACTTTCATGTTGTTCAAACAATTGATTCGGCCTATAGGATACAATTGTAAAACGTATAAACTTGTATCTTAATATTACTTAACTTTAATATTATAACATTTAATTGTTAGGTCTATATATGTATTAATATATCTTAGGCTACTATGAATAATTTGTAATTGTTAATTACTGTGAATTATTGAAATTAAATATAAACCTTCCTTACTTAAAAAAATAAATAGTAAAAAAAAAACAAAAAATATATTAACAAAAATACATACGAATGTTTTGAGCACGTATTCGTGCACATGTAAGCACTCTATCACTCGCACACACCTTATGCACACAATTCCATCATTCATCATTCAATATCTGCATCATAACGGATCTTTTTTGTTGTCCCCTGAGAGTAGTAGCTGGGTTTTCTACACGAACTGGTCCTCTATCATCCTCTTCAACTTCGTTCCCCTGGTTCTCCGGGTCGTGATCATCCTCAAATACATCATTGAGGTGTTTCCCTACGTTATGCAATACTGCACAGCTTATTACAACTTTAGGTACGTTTCTTAATGCAACCTTTACACAGTTTCCTAGTACAGGAAATCTTTTCTTAAGCTGTCCGAAACATCGTTCTATGATCACTCTCCCCCTACTGTGGGTCAGATTGAACTGCCTTTCTTCGTGGTTCCTGGGTGGTTTAAACGGTGTAATTAACCAAGGGGCTATGCCATAGCCCGAATCCCCTAGAAGGCAAACAGGCCCATCATATTGTGACATTACGTCTCTCACAGGACTTCTTCTCCAAATCGTAGCATCGTGGACACTTCCAGGCCACTCGGCGCTTATACTCGTGAACTTTTCTGCAGCATCACACGTGGCTTGTACATTAATACTTGCATAACCTTTTCTGCAGATGTATTCGTCACCATGCAAACTTGGTTTCATTATTTCTATTTGCGTGCAATCCAACGCTCCTATTACAGTTGGGAAACAAAAATTTCTCCCCCACAAATCCTTTGCCTCATTCATTTGTGCCAGGGTCGTTGGAAATTTAATCCAATTATGTGATTTGTCTACTATTCTATTTAACACATACCGGATAGTCTTATTAGCCGTAGAACGGTGAACACCCAAATCTTGGTCTATACCGGACTAGAACCCGGGGTCACCAACGAAGCGTAAAAATATTTCCATTTGTTTACGTTTAGAGACTCCGCCACCACGATTATCAGTTTCAACCAGAAATTCATTCGCTAAGAAATCAACACTATCATTTCAAATCTAAGAAGTTCTTTGGAATTGTGCACAAAAATATCTCTTCTGACATTGTAGATCTTCCTCCGTCGGATTGGTATGAACTCTGCCATAGCTGCAACACGACTGAGAGAAAGCTAGCAAGTGCTTGGCAAAGTCAAGTGTGCCCCTGACCACACTTAAAAATCTCTTAGCAAATGCTAAGGAGAAATCTAGTCGTAGGTTTTTATTCACTTCCATTTTTAAGCATTTGCTAAGCGTCCATAATTTTCTTAGCAGTTGCTACCCCTAGCAAATGCTAACCACTATTATTCACTCGAAAGTAAGCTATTGCTAAGAAAAACCCTAGTTTTAGCAAATGCTAGGTTTTATTCACACCACTCAATATAGAAAAATGTCTAAATTTACTTTACAAGTTTTAAACCGCAAATTTTGCATATAATTTAATTTATAAAATAACTAGAAACACTTCTCTACAATTATTATGTAGAGAGCCAAGTTACACATTGGCTAATTAATTTGGAAGGTGTTTACCAATTTTTAAGAAAAGGTTTGTTTGTAGTTATTCAATGGGAAACGTTATTGCATGTTTGTCTTTGCAATAATCAGTCATTCACCCAGCTTAACAAAGGAACTAATAATTGATTGGTAAATAGTCAGGACAATAATGTTGTCACCCAAGGCTGTTGCTCACCTGAACACTAATGGATTACAAAAGTGAAATTACCAATTTGTTCGAGACAGTAGGCCTACAACAATGTGTGTTAGAAAATAAAAACCCTTCCCAAAATCTTTATAATTAAAATTAAGTTTAGAATATTTACAATTAGCTAATAAGCTAATTAAATAATTGTTTTGTGTAAATATTTTTCTTTCCATTTTTTTTACATATTTTAATAAGTACAGAGTCTTATATGTTTTTACCTGTGGTGTAAAATAGTTACTTTCGATTGGATGTAGGTGAAATAATCTCGGTTGTAAGTGGAGATCTTGAAACATTCACACAATACAAAGTTATTTTCATTTATACATTTATTTATAATACTATAAAGTATCGCCCATTTGAAAAAAATAACTCGCCACTCTTTAATATTTGTGATAAAATTTAATCAAGAATTTGTTATTCTATAAATTCTTGAGCGTGATATCAATGGTTCTTACACACTTAAAAAGCATTGAGGCGATATCACAGTGTAACACGTCTTTTACACAAGTTATTTAACAAAGACAATAACAAAATGTGTTTAAATCGAGTCAGTCATTCCCAGAAGGTCCGTGGGGGGAGGGAGGGGGAAGTCAAGGAGGTGCAATGTGGTTGCGCAGTATATCAGCCTACGGTCCTGGGTAGACGCTTGACACGTAAATTACTGTACGGTAGCGACAAGGGCGCGGGCCTCGGGCATCGGCTGAACTTTTAGCCAGATTAAATCAGCTTCTATCAACAACATTTCAAAACCATGAAGTATATTTATATATTAAATGTGGAGTTATAAAAAGTAATGAGTGCAGGATGTGCAGTGGAGGTAAGGATGTGCATTGGAGGTAAGGATGCGCAGTGGAGGTGCAGATGTGCATTGGAGGTAAGGATGCGCAGTGGAGGTGCAGATGTGCATTACAGGTAAGGATGTGCAGTGGAGGTAAGGATGCGCATTGGAGGTAAGGATGTGCACTGGAAGTAAGGATGTGCAGTGGAGGTAAGGATGCGCATTGGAGGTGCAGATGTGCATTGGAGGTAAGGATGTGCATTGGAGGTAAGGATGCGCAGTGGAGGTAAGGATGGGCATTGGAGGTGCAGGTGTGCATTGGAGGCAAGGATATGCAGTGGAGGTGCAGATGTGCATTTTAGGTAAGGATGCGCAGTGGAGGTGCAGATGTGCATGGAGGTAAGGATATGCAATGGAGGTAAGGATGCGCAGTGGAGGTGCAGATGTGCATTGGAGGTAAGGATGCGCAGTGGAGGTGCAGATGTGCATTGAAGGTAAGGATGCGCAGTGGAGGTGCAGATGTGCATTGGAGGTAAGGATGTGCATTGGAGGTAAGGATTCGCAGATGAGGTGCAGATGTGCATTGGAGGTAAGGATGCGCAGTGGAGGTGCAGATGTGCATTGAAGGTAAGGATGCGCAGTGGAGGTGCAGATGTGCATTGGAGGTAAGGATGCGCAGTGGAGGTGCAGATGTGCATTGGAGGTAAGGATGCGCAGTGGAGGTGCAGATGTGCATTGGAGGTAAGGATGCGCAGAGGAGGTGCAGATGTGCATTGGAGGTAAGGATGCGCAGTGGAGGTGCAGATGTGCATTGGAGGTAAGGATGTGCATTGGAGGTAAGGATTCGCAGATGAGGTGCAGATGTGCATTGGAGGTAAGGATGCGCAGTGGAGGTGCAGATGTGCATTGGAGGTAAGGATGTGCAGTGGAGTCGCGAATGAGCAGTATAGGTGTGAAGCAGCCCGAGTCGCGCGTGAACAGTGGCGCACATAAATCGCGCCGGGACGAAATGGATGGCGCTCCTGTGGCGGCGCCTTTCAGCGGACTGCCTCTCGGTGATTAATCCCCCAGCAGCACATAACGAACACACAGGCCCGATAAGTTATGTGCGGACAAACAGTTGACGTGCCGGGTACACTGCAACTCTCCATTTATGTACTGATGAATTTTAATATTACAATACCGGGGTTCGAGCATTTGAATGGTAAAATTAATAATAAAAAATATCACATTGTTAGCTGAAATAGCGAGAGTAAAAATCCTTGTTTTTTTTTCAAGACGAGTTTGTTTAAATAACTCTCTTCCCATTCCAAAGGGTTTTAATTCATTTGTTTTATTAATATTTAATACTGTGTATATTTAAAGTAAACTAGTAGTGCGTGTTGCTCGAAATCGAGCATTTTATTTTAATACAATATAAAAGTTACTTTTAGCTCTAAATCAATGACATCCGACCAATCCAATATTGTGAATCTCTTTAATCACCAAAACTACACGTACTTACAGCTGATTATTAACATATGTTTAAATGCTTTATTCAATCCCAATGCTATTTAAATGGGAAACTTTGAGATTTCAATGGTGGATAGCGCCTTTATTTTCAGTCCGATTCTCATAAATTTTTGGCGGAAACAACTACAGACCAAGCCCTATCCAATGACACCCAAAACTTGAAAATCGGTTGAAAATTGTAGGAGGAGTTCTCAAGACAAAAAAACCCTTAGCGTATTAAATAAGTATAGATTTATACTCAGGTATACATTTTGAAACAAAAGTTTCCAAATGTAAAAATTTGTTTTTCATCACTCCGTATACGAAAGTGACAACTTGCCGTACAGCTGAGACCTTGGAAAGTAGTCATTTCCCAAACTGTCGCCGTCAGCTGATTTTACTGACCTGTACGGAAAGTAATGTTTGTAAACATTACTTTCCGTCCAAGGTAAACAAACTTTTCCGTACAGCAACAATCAGCTGAGTTTAAAACAAATTAAATTTTGAATTCCAGCTTTGTTTACTTTGTCCAATGGCGAAGAATTTACAAAAATAATCCTCCTTTAAAACTTCCACATTTATTAATAATTGCGTCGTGATGAAAAGTATCGTTCAAAACTCGTCCGGAAAGCCCATTTCCAGGCTCGATAGTGTTTTCCACGCTCGGCTTCGCCTCGCGCGTAAGACACTATCTCGCCCAGAAATGGGTCACTTTCCGGACTAGTGGTGAAATATACTATTATTTCTACAGTTATGTGATGAAAGAGTAGCAATTACAATAATGTCAATATGCATAACATGGGTGCTTTAAAAGGACGTAGAACGGAAACATGAATTTTGCAACTCCAAACGATTCCTTGTATCAAAAACACCCCTATAAAAATAATAATAATACATTTGCTCATACAGTGCTTGTTTCATTCAAAAAGATCTACACTAGATATTAAATAATATTAATCATAACTACAGTTAAATAGTAGGTATATTTCGTCACTAATCCGGAAAGTGATCGTTATCGGTGCAAGATCGAGTTTCAAGTACGAGGCGAAGCCGAGTACTTAAATTCGATCGAGCACCGATATACCACTTTCGGACGAGTTACGAACAGTACTTTTCATCATACCACCTTTAATAAATAGTACCAGGTTAACCGAGCCTTGCTCGTTGGTTTTGATTCAATTTTAATATTTTCACCAACAACCAACTATACCTCTTCACAGTTAACAGCTGTTTAAAAAGGCTGCTTAACATTAATGTTCCTTTATGTTTGTTTACATTTAGTTGTTATTTCGTTACCAAAATAGCAACCCATAAGACCAATGTTAAAAATTACAATTTTTAAACTTAAATTTAGATGAAATTTGATTTTTCCTGGGATTGAGACTGTTTCTAAACTTATTTTTGGGCCGAAACACTCTTTAATGCAAAGTTTAAGCAAAATCTAACCGCTATATTTCGAGATCGTGGAACACACATCCCTTCAGAGATTCCTCGTATTATAGTATAGGATACAGTTTGGATAAAAATAATAAATTTTAACCTATATCCCCCCTCTTACGTTGTTATTTGTTTATCTTGTATTTGAACTATTTACAACAAAACAATCAGCTGTTTGACATTTATATATTGGAGTCAACGAGGTTTAAGTCCAAGGTGTATAAATAAAAATAACCTTTATACACCTTGGTTTAAGTCACTGTAAGCAGAATAGCAGAGCTATATAGTAGTGTCAAACATTGGAAGTTTTTTTCCGGCCTAGTCCCGAAAACCACTGTTTCGAGGTCTAGTCCCGAAAACTTTGTTTACCAACACGTTTATCCAACCCACCAGGAATCAACTAGTTTCGATCACAGCTGACCATTCCGAAAACAACGTTTATCGCAATGGTATGATGAAAAATATATATACGCATACAGATGATAAATTGAAAAGATATGAGAAATGTTGAATATTGATGTTAAAGTTCAGATTGAGCTCGAGCTTTATACTCATTACTATTTTTTTCTTGGAATGACTTATGTTGATAAAAATCTTCCAAAGTACGACTGTGTTGGATTATTATTTCAATTGAAAAGTCTCTAATCATTTAGAGTGTATAAATGAACCTAAACTATCTTTAATAGTAGTTTTCTTCTGTTATTTGGTTTGGTGGACTTTTCCCCACATTGTCGTCTAACGTCCAATAAAACTAAACATTTTTATTTCTATTCACTTTTTTATTATTTATTTTTTTTCTAAATCTAGAGAGCCTAAACGTTTTATTGTTTACATAACATACATATCTAACGAGGCATATAAATTTATTTTTTATATTCATTCTGATATGAATTATATTTTCCAAATACCTAGCAACTCCTTTGACACTTGAGTGTGACAGTCACTTCATTTTATACATCATTCTGTACATCAAACAAATATGTAATCCAACGCGAGATTATCAATATTTGAATATGAGTGAAAACCATATACTCGCCTACGATAAATCTATTAGTTCATTAAATGGAAACTAGTAAATGGTCATCATCGCATTACACCATCATCCCAGCCATCATGAACATTAACTGGCAGAGTGGCCAACTTGATAAATGCAAATTAACTGTAATATCACCTAAAACGAACATTTTCATCAATAGTAAATCTGTTTCATACATCAAACTATCATTAAACCCTGTACCGCGTGGCTTTCAAAATTTGTCACTTACAATTATTAGCTATTGGATTTATGCGGCAGACAAAGTGACAAATATAATTGATCGGTAAATGGCGTTGACAATAATTATGTTGTCGACCCGTCGCGTCGAGCCTCTGGCTGTTATTGACTGCAGAGTAATAGATTCCAATGCTCAAAACCGCTTGTTTTTGAACCAACACTATTCCATTCTCATTAATCAGCCGTTTGTCCGCTATAAGTGTAAAAAATGTTTGGAACTAATTTGCTGTGCTTAGTGAGTACAGTGACATAATCATTATGTGTTTGCATTACGTTTTTGAAACACTTACCAAAAAGTAGGATAAAACTTTTTTACCTTTACATGGTGTTTGAAGAAGTAATGCAAACCCTGTATAAAAACGAATATAATATATATAGAATTAATTTAATTATATAGAGTTGACTTGTTAGAGTGGAAGTAACAAAATTTAATCACTTTTTATTCGAGGAGTTTAACATGCAAAAACATATTTATTTACTAGGTGTTTTGCACTATGACACAAAATAATTGTAAACCCTCATAGCCGTATTTTTATATTTAATTTCATTACGATTTCTTTCGGTACATTCGGTGCACCTAACACACTGAAATTTTTTGTTAAATACTGTATTAAACGAGGGAAGTAAACGGTAACAAAAAGTTGGACTTCCATCAATGATGTTCTTCTAATTTTTACTTTTAGCGAATCATAGAAGTCTCATATTATTATTAGGAACATCTACCAGATACAATATTTGATCTTTGGTTTTTAATTGTTATTGACTTGTTAGACTTTTGTTACATCGGGTATGCTTCAAATACTAATTAACAAGTAATTTGTACATTAAATTTTTAATGTAAAAAATATGCCTAAATTAAATGCAAATAAATAATTACTACATGACATATTTTTAAATATCTGACATATTCGTTACTGAAAAAAGCTGAATCAGATTTTGTCAGACCTGAACTGTCTTTTTCATGTGTCGTCATTATAAATGTCGTCATTATGACGTCATTGGTGGCGTCATTGGTTCATCGATGACGTCATCACTGCTGACGTCACGTCCCAGCTCCACCATTTAGACACTACTGGTATTATCGTATCTTATATTTTATCTTATACTCTAAAACAAGCTCCGTTTGTACGGGCAAATTTTTTTCGCTCCAAGGATTTTTGATTTTTTGATTGAATATGGGGGTCTTGGCCACCAGAAATCGATTGGAGCTGTTGCCATAGCTGGGAAAAATCCAGTTTTCGCGCTAAAGCACTTCACAGTTTCCATGTAATCCTTATGGAGATTTTATTAATAGAACAAAAATCAGCTGATAACTGTAGATATAAACCAATGTGTTACATCTTTTATCTGCATTTTAAGAAAAGTACCAGGGCGACCGAGCTTAAGCTCGGTAAAATTATTACTTTCTTTCTCACACAAAGCTCGTTCGCTACTCTCACTCGCCCTCTTCCATTTTAAAGACGAGCTCGTTCGCTTCGCTCACTCGCCAAGCCGACGGGTGCTGCACTTTGATATAATTTTCCTAAGCAACAGGTTAAAGAGGTAACACATTGGTTTATATCTACAGTTATCAGCTGATTTTTGTTCAATTAAAAAATCTCCATAAGGATAACATGGAAACTTTGAAGTGCTCTAGCGCGAAAACCGGATTTTTCCCAGCTATGGGACCAGCTCCAATCGATTTCTGGTGGCCAAAACCCCCATATTCAATAAAAAATCAAAAATCCTTGGAGCGAAAAAAACTTTGCCCGGACAAATGGAGCTTGTTTTAGAATATAAGATTATACCAAAGTGCAACACCCGTCGGCTTGGCGAGTGAGCGAAACGAACGAGCTCGTCTTTAAAATTGATGAGGGCAAGTTAGCGGAGCAAACGAGCTTTGTATGAGAACGAAAGTAATAATTTTACCGAGCTTAAGCTCGGTCCCCCTGGTACTAATTTTAAAAAATGGGGATGAAATAAAGCTCTAATATTCATACCTTAACATAATTCACTCATTTTATATATGTTTTTGTAAATTAATGTAGGTGATTCAAAATAGTTATGCAACAACGCAAGTTTATTTAGAAATCTTCCATACATAGCCTATTTTAAAAGTTGTATACTATTGAAATTTGCATAGTCTTTTTTGGCCAAAATGGTAACGAGTAAAAATATTTTGGGAAGTCAGGACCAGACACTTAATTTAAATCATTCAAAACACCAATGTGCTTATTTTAAATTTATGAAATAGGCTAGCTTCTTCTATAGAAACACGTTGGTGCTAAAGTCCAAATTGAGTATAGTTTGTGGAGTTTTAATAGTAAAATTAATATAATTCTAATTGGGGATTAAGCCCCTAACCTCCCTCTTCCCATTGGCTACGGCCATGCTTTTGTCACTTTCACATAACCACCATCACATTCCTAACAAATGAATTCAATCATAGATTAAATTACACCATGAATTAAAAAATGTCAACAATTACTTAACTTGAAATTTAAGTTGAAAAAGAAAGTAAAGGACAATTATTAATGTTTGATTACCCTTAAAGGAGAAAAACTCTCCTTTCATATGTTGAAAAACAAATAAAAAGGAGGGCTGGCTCCCGTGAAAGGCCGATAGGGCAAACAAAACTGGCAGTAACAACTCAACAGAGCAGACAGGCGGCGATGGCAGAGTGGCAGCTGGATGTCCTGTAGCCTGTAATTCCCTTTCACCAGCAGCAGCAGGCATCAGACACATTCATCAGAAAAGCAACTCGACACGAGACATTGTCAGGTGTAAATGCGACAAAGCGGTAGAATTTATCGGTAGGTTATACAATTACAACTCAGTTTTCAGTACGTTATTTTTATTTGAACCAACCATTAGCCAAAAAAATGTATCGTTCACATAAAAATTTAATTCCCCTCCTTATTTTAGCGGTGGGTGTATAGTTTCTATTCATCTAAAGATCTTAATTCCCGTTTGCTACTGCAATAATTATTGTTGTTAGTAGTGGGGAATGGCTACAGTTGGCTCAGGTCAAGGTCAGGCGGTTGTAACTGTTGTAGGGGTTGTAGTGGCTGGGGTTTTTTGACAGTGATGGGTGGGTTTGGGAAGTGGGTCAAGGTCATCTGGTGGGGTTTTTAAAAAAGGTGAGCCCCGAAGGGTTAGATTGAAGGTGGGTAAAAATTTATTTAATCAAAGAAAAGTAGTGGTTTTATTTGAGGAGGTGTTAAGGTGTTGTTTACTGGCGATGGAGTGGTAGACGCCAAAGGTGATAGCGATGATAAGATAAAAACACACTATCCACAATATGCATTTGAATAGTTGTAAAAGCTGAATCATTTCTTGTTGATTCTTCATTTCCAATTGTAGTCTGTTGATTTCGAGTTTGAGTTTATCCTCTTCCAATTGTGATGTAAATGAAAAATCATCCATCATCTTCATGTATTAAATGTGTGCAGTTAAAATGGGAGCGGTGTTGACGGTAAGAAAGTTGGCGATGAAATGAGAAACAGATATAGGGACAGGGTATATATTACTGTAAAATAGTGGGGGGTAAAGAAAATAATTGTAGTCGACTAAACATCATTATTAGCTGTGTCGGGTGTTGCAGCTTTGGAAGATGGAAGACTATTGTTTGGCAGCTGTAAAAACTTCGACGTCTTCGCTTTCCATGTTTTCGTAATCAGAAGAATTGTAGGAAACTTCCACAGTGATAGTAATGGTGTTATTTGGAGTGTTTATTATATCACTTAAAATTTGAAAAATACTTTGTAAGTCTTCTTGTGATTGAATAAGAAAAGTACATTTACTTGTTGTTAAAGGAGAGGATCTCATTGTTCGGAAGTTGGCAAACAAATGGTGAGCGATGGTCAGAGGGTTGCTTATATGTGGGCAAGGGCGGTGGAGGGGGAAGTAGAGGGGTGGGGGTGGTAGAGTGGTGGGGGAAGGGTGATATAATCATATGCGAACCGGCGGCCAGAGCATTTTGCCGCAAAATCCCATTTGGATAGGTTATGGGTGGTGTGTAGAAATAAGTATTAGCTGTAATACAAATTAGAAACACTAATAATTTTTATAAATTAAATATTAAATTTATATTTAACCAGAGCTTGCATTTCTTGTTCCTCGTCGTTTAATTCAACAATTTTAACACCATTAGTTGTCTGTTCCTCTTCCTCTGCACTTTGCGACGATGAAGACATGGAGGTGGCAGAAGAAGATGATGAGGATGAAAATATTTTGGTAGGATTGACGTATTGCACTGTGATGTTGATCCATCTTAAAGGATAGTTATCAATGAGTGTGAGTAAGTTTTGGAATAGGGCTTCCATCTCTTCTCTGTCAGTAACTAAATGTTGAAAGGAAATGAATTTATCATCCATGTTGTTGTCAGTGCGAGTAATGAAATAAGAATGAGAAGCGTATCAAATGATCCGTAGAATATATGTTGTAAAAAATAAGTGGTGGGGGTAATCTCAAGGCCAATCAAATGGAGTTTTAAAAAAGGGCTGCAGTCAGTGACTACAGCTATACATCTGAAGCTTCAACAGGATCAGTAGACCAATCAGATCTGTACTTGCACGCATTTATGATGCATGTACAAAAGTCGTCTTTATAACATGCATTACACTCTCGGCAATTAACAATTTTTTCTGGATGAAATTTGATACATCTCTGGGGACAGCAAGTGTGGAAGTATCTTGATTTATAAATCTTGAAGGTTCGCAATTCTGGTGGTGGTAGTTGTTTTGTCTTGCATTTGCAGTAACAAGATCCGAAGAATTCACATTTTCTACAAGCTAATCCGTCTACCATCCATCTTCCTATATCGGTACATTTTTGTTCACAACAATAGCGTGGTTTGTATTTGTCTTTCTTGTTTTCCATGTTGACGCTTCTAAGTTTAGCCAAGAAATGAAGGTGTATAGTGTAGGATAGTGTGTTTTATAGACTAGAAAAAGTGGTGGGGGTAATCTCAAGGTCATCCAAATGGAGTTTTAAAAAAGAACATCTTACAAGTGTAAGATGTATTTATTTAAGATAGTGAGTTTTCATTCTCTTTTTCTTTCTTTATATCTTGTTTGTATTTTTCTTTTTCTTCTTTAGCCATAGCAATGAGATCTTCAGTGGATAGTGGATGTACTTCAGGAAATTTTAGAATTAATTTTGGTTGGAATCCTTCTTTAGTCAATACTTGAAGATCGGACGTCATTTGTTCTACACTTTGATAGTCTTTTCCGTAGATTTTTCCATTGAATTCAATCATCATTCTGTACAACATGGTAGTGGTAGTTGTTTTCGCTGCATCAGTTGGGAAGCAAATGATGATTCTGTTTAGGTTACGCGTTCCTTTTATAGATGCCACAGCGACCACTCAATATTATTCAACATCAGTAATATTTCTGGAACTTAACATTACTTTGAGTAGATGGTGTTGTAGTTGAAGGTTGTGTGGAAACAAATACTTCTTCATTGCAGAATTTTTGTTTAGGAAACATTCTCATGTTGTTAGCGTAAACATCAATATTTAAACGATAACCACCGGCAAGTAACACTCTCAATTCATTAGTAAAATCGTCGAGTTCTTCAAAAGTTGTGATGGTGGTGGTATCATATGATGCACACTTAACCTTAAGAGACATGTTGTTATTCGTAATAACTGGAGAGCCAACAGAGATGTGTACAGCACAAAAGGTAGTCGTAGACTGATGAGATCCTCAAGAAAATTACGGCCTTTATATACCCTCAAAACTAGGTCAAGGTCACCCAAACGTGTTTTTAAAAAAGCAACATATCGATAGTGCAGAAACACTATCGATATGTTGCCTTTTTTATTTTTTTTTCATTTTTATTTTTTATTTATTTATAATCAGTTACATACATGTACAACAGTATATATAAACTACAGATTAGTTGCTAGTAGGCATAACATGAAGTGTAAGTTCAGTAGAGTTGCTTCCGCTAGGACCGTGAGCTGCTAAGTAGAGTGCGCCGGGGTGAATCAGTCGTAAATCTTCATTCTGCAGCAGTTGAACGAAGCGTTTGGGAAGAAATACTTGAAATTTTGGTTCATCACCAGGTGTGTAGGGTGCTTCACTTAGTGTACAATTGATAGCGTCTCCCATTGATGTTTCCATCTTCTTAATAGTGTGAATAATATAATGTTTTTCTTCCTTTAATTCTGAACATTTTTTTGTCGGTAGTATAGTAGATTTAGAATGTTTGTTAAATTGATCAACAAGCGATTGTAGAAAATTTTGTGATGCCATTATCGTCTTCTTGCTATTGTTCGTCTTCTTCTTCTTGTGTTTGCGCGTCAGAGGTGTTGACTCCTCGGAGGTTAGAGTAATACTCATGCATGGTCATAGTGTCTCTCTCACTTTTATACCCATCGCTTCCCCCACCACTTTGCTGGAGATAGGCATTCAAACGATATGCGTTCTTTAAAGCACATTGAGACTGTTGATGTTTAAAGTTTTTAGATGAAATACAGATGTTAGCAAAGTAGCAATAAAAATCCTTCTCTATTTGCACATTTATTACTTCATGGTTTGTATATGCTTGTATCCAATTTGCTTTTTCCAATCCTTTTGTGAAAATAATTTTGAACTCTTTGCAGAAATGATTCATAATGTGTGGCATCATATTGTAAGTTATAAAACCTTCATCCCATCTTAGATTATGAAAATGTTTCATCAACCATTTGTTTGTTACTTTAGCTTTGGTTGTTAATTTGTTGAACGGCAAAGGAGGCATAAATAAAAAATGATAAACAACAGATGTTATCATATCTAGTACTACTAACTCTTTGATTATAAAATTTCCATCATTACCACGGAATGCCTGAAACTCTATGATACCTTGCTTTACTTCCATTATTTCCGTCTTCTTAGAGAATGAAACTCGTTTATCCATGATGACGTTCAGTAGACAACTGGTATGTCAATGCAGATTGGCAGCCTTTTATACTCCAACATTCTTCTTCTTCTTACTTACAATATTCTTTGTCTGTTTAATTTGTTGTCGATTGTTGATTGTTGAAATGTTATTCGTTTTCCTTGTTTTCTTGCTTTTCTTCTTCATCTAAATTAAAGTTGGTTTGATTATGGTGTAACTGTCTCCACATCTCTACTTCATGCGGTATCCTATTGAAAATTGAAGTATCTACTGGACCGTATAGGATTGGAACATATGGTTGTCTATCCAATGCATCAATTAAATAGTCTTTGATAATTGTACTTGAGAATATTAGCTGTTTTAAATATCTTGTTATAGGACCAGTAGCACAAGTTAAAGCGTAAAATTCTTCTTTTGTCAAATGTATTTTTATATTATATTTAGTTAAATCTCTAAATCTAACTAGTTGTTGACCACGTTGTTTAACAATATCGATTTCAATATTTGATTCGAACAAACCTAGTTTTGTTTTTCTTCCAAACGTATTGTTACTCAAATAGCACTCCAAAAGATGTATATGTTTCATAAAAGATTCCCAAGAAGATTCAGTAAAGGTTACCATTTTAGATCCGTGATTCAAAATAACAGTTGGAGAGTAATCCAATGATTTCATTACTCCAGCAGACACAGTCTTTGTCATACAAGAAGAAATAGGATAGAATATTCGAAGAAATACTTCCATTAAGATGTTGGCGGGAATGTTATCGTCAATTTTCCTCTTTTTTGTTTCTTTTTCAACTTCCTCTTCTTTTTCTTCTGTCTTCTTATGTTTAAACTTGAGGAACTCATCCATTTCCTGTTCAACTTGTCTTTCTATATCCAAACTATTGTCAGCCATAAGAGGTGTAGTTTCTTCATTAGCACTTGATGTAGTAGAACTCATCTTGCGGACGATGTTACCCATACGACAATCAAAGATGAAATGAATTGTTAGCTCTTTTTTCTTGCTTTTATACTCGCAGATGACCTAGATATTGTTGATCTTTTGTAAAAACCTTACAAGTCATGCAAATGTTGTATTAATCCTTCTTAAAGTACATTCTTCACAATTCCTGTCAGCGGTGTGTAAGTAACTATTTTATCATGTAGAATTAAACAGTATGCTGAAGTTCCATCTGGTATTTTATCTTCAAATTCCATTTCAACTTTTATATCTACACTTGAAGATTTTACGGATTCATTTTGTTTTGAACAATCGATTACAACAATTGGAGCTTTTGAATAAAATTGTTCTGGTGATAGTAGTGGTGTATTTGTCTTACCATAATATGACAATTGAAATCTTGCATACATGTCATATAGAATGGAATAACGTTTCTTGTCAAATGAAACATTTAAACTGTCATATGGAAAGAACTGAGAGTTTAGAAAAACTTTGCAATTCTTTATCTTGCAATGGTCAAATTGACCAGCGTGCGCAGTTATAACATCTTTTCGTTTAGTTTGAAAACCGACTATTATGTACCTTGCTCGTTCTAAATAAGTAGAGGTTTTAACAGTCCATGTTTGTCTTTCTGTTTGAGGCAATATGGGGTATTCATGAAATTCCCAACTTCTAAATGGTATTACAATATCACGGTCAGATTTTAATTTCCTCAATAATAATACTCGGTGTTCATCCGCCAATCTGACATGAGGTACTCTCCACATAACTTTATCCAACTCTAATCGCCATTCCAATTTATCTTCTGTAGTTCCATCTGGTGCTTGTATTACATCTTTATTCGTTGAAGATCTAAGTAGTACCAGTTCTTGCTTAACGTTTATTATTATTCTCTTGTAATCTTCTGCAAATCCCAAAAGTAATCGTAAAGGTACATTAAAATCAAAGTAACCATTTGAATTAGGAGTAATAGTGTCTTTATCAGGAGTTACCCATCCAGCCGAAATTAAAGAATTTTTTTCATGTGGTGTTATTGAAGTTAATCCTTTTAAAGTTGTTGATATACCAACTTTTTTTGTTGAATCAACTGTTACTCCAGATATTTCATATCTAATTTCATCAAACAGATATGCCATAGGGTTATTTATAAAAGGAACAGTTGAACCAGTTTTTCCATCCAATTTTGTTACTCTTCCTTCGATATATAAATAACTTTCACATGGTAAAGTATAAATATCTTGTTGTTGAATAGGAATCCTTATTTCATCATTATTATTTAATTTTGATGAAGTGTAAGGGTTGTGAGTGTGATATTCCTTCTCCCATAGGGTTTCGTCGAATGTCGGTCCTTGTGCTATATCCAGTATATCCATGGTTGGCAAGTTTTAGTCCGATCTTCTGTAGGAAGCGTATGTTGTCCGGTGTTAACTCGTCGAATGTTGAGGAGCTACTGAGCTCCCGGCTCTTCCGTTGTGGTTTAAATGATAATCCCATGTTGACTTTATGTTGCCGCTCTGATATGTAATCGTATAGTTATGGTTTCTCCTCTAAAGTCAACACTAATGCCGTCTTGATCCAATATGTTCAGTACGATGTCTGAAATGAAACTGGTGTTTAATGGTAGGTATATCAGGTTTTGTGGCTTCTCAACTATTTTAAAACCAGGAGCTACTGTCGGGTAAAATGTGTGTAATATATGTTGATTTACTCCATCTCTATATGATCCGTGTATAATATTACACGTTACATCAATACTGTTCACCTTTAATATTGTTACTGTTGTATCGCCAGTATAATCATTTCCAGGAGCTAAAATTCCTTTCTTCTTTGAAAATCCGAGCAAATTGCCGATTGAGTGGTCTAAGCTAAAATCTATATAATAATTTGAAGTTATTTCTGCTTTTAATGTATTATTATTACCTTTTATAGAAATATTTTCTTCTCCAAGTTTCTTTTGTAATACTTGGTTTATATCGTCTATTTCATATGCTCCTGTAGATAATGGAATTATTTTTAATTGTGAATAATTTCCTTTTTCATCTTTACTCTCATAATAATGTAGTAAATTATTCTTTCCTTCTGTAACATTGGGAATTGAATTGTATGTAGTTAAATCCAATAATGCTGCTTCCCATAGTTTATCCATAGATAAACGTAACGCTGGGAAAAGTGTACTTTTTAATGTTGATGAATTTCCGCTTAGCGACACTGTATACGATGACATCTTAAAGCTGACTGACGCTCTTCGCTAGGAACTCTAAACATAAATGTCCGCATATTTCCGTATTGCTAGGTTGCTCTCTTTTGTAGTTGTAGAATATATTCTTAGAGTTCCGAAAATAATGTTGAAGTTCTTTTGGTGGTGGTAAATTTCCAAAACTATCAAAGTAGTAAACATTTTCTCCAAGTTTTTTATAACATACCCAATGAGTACCTGGTCCATAATTAGAGTCTAAATTTACTATTCCAGTTTCATTTTTCCACACTCTATTTGGTAATGTATCTTTCATAAAAACTCCTCTAAAGAATGGTATTCTTAAACATTTTTCATATTTTGACAATAATTGATGATTTGTTAATGCTTCATTTGGAATTATCAATTTATTTTTCTCATTTAATACACACGGTATGGTCTTAAGTAAAGACCCGATCCGTTTTTTACCATTGACCATATGGATGTTTTCTTGACTTTTCTTTTAGGGGTAGTGCGACGTCTTCTTTTAATGTTCCCGCCTCTTTTTGCAGCTTCTTTTTTGTTAGGTTTTCTTCCGCGTCGTCTTCCACCACCAAACTTAGCTTTCGTCTTCATGGCTGTTGTTACTGCCCAAGCTGCTGCTTTTTCTGCAATACTGGCGTCACTTGATTTAACTCTTTGCCAAGCTTTTTCCGCTAGCACTCTATCTGCTATTGATCTATTTTTTGAATCTGCAAACTTGGAATACGCTATATCGTGTTCTTTGCAGGCTTGATCCAATTTATTAATTCTAGGATCTCCTCTTGCTAAACGTTTTGCCAACTTAGTTCCAGGTCCACAATATTGATAACCTCCGGGCAGATGAAATTCGTATGGTAGAGCGTCTATTGTTCTATTTAGAACAGCACCAACAGGAATCCGTCTGAGCAGGGATAACGCAGCTGATGTAATACCACGTCCTTTCTTGCCGCTGTCTTGACGGAGACTGAGCGGTGCGGTCTTCATTATGTCGTCTTATATAACCAGCGTGTTTACTCCACGAGCTGCTTTACATAAATGAATACCTTATGCACAATTTTTATATTTAAATATTTAATTATTCAAATTAATTACATACTGATTTATGATTCTATTTTTAATCCAAGCTTCTCGTTCATCGGGTTGAATTATTACATGACTCGTTGTACTAGCTATATGATTGTGGGTATCAATAAGTAAATTGCCCACTATTCTTATTAAACAATCTAAAGTTACAGCATCTTTCGGATGTTGAGGATCGTGTAACTGCATAATACGTTTATCATTACACGTGTAAGCGGTCGAATCACTTTTTGATGTTGTTATGACTTTTCCAATAGTAGCAGCATCATTAAAATCTTCACCTGGTGAAATATTAATTATTTTCTTCATTTTAGCATCAAATTTGGTTCCATTGCGTTTATCCCAAGTTATTGTTTGTTTCACTGTAACACAATCATTTTCTTCATAACCAGGCATTATATTTTTTATTCTTCTATTATGACCTTCATATGTGCCTAATAAAGGACCGCCCGCAATTAATGTTTGTGCCATTAAAGGTACATCCGAACTTTTTTGACCAAATTTTCCATTTGTTATTCTTTTACCTCCCGCATCCCATTCATCATTACTTCCTTGCATTAAATCAAACTTTTCATTTCCATGTATAAATGTATTTCCTCGCTTTAGCACGGCATCTTCATGTTTTACAAAATTTGATGTTCCCCTTTTTAATTCTTTAGATAATTGTTCCATAGTAACAGCGTCTTTTGGTTGAGAACCAAATTTTACATTTGACAATGCTTTTCCATGACAATCTATTTCATCAGCATCTTGTAAAATACAGTTGTCCTTGATGTATTTCAGGTTTACAGCATCACCGTCTTCCTTTGGGTATCCAATGTCATTTATAATAAACTTATAAAAAGAAAATCCTCGTTGAGTCTTTTCCGGTATTATAGAATGTAAATATTCTTTATTAACTGAATCTTTATCATTTTTTGGATTTGCCACGTTGGTTATTCTATGATTCCCAGCATCATATGTCTGTCCATCTTTTAAATTATTACCCCATTGCAATTTTAAAGTATTTAAAAGTTCAGATGATAAATACTCTTTAGTAATTGCATCAGAACTGTCAGTTGGTTTACCAACATTAATTATTCTATGTGATTTAACATCATAAGTATTCTTGTTTAATTTCAATGATGTTGAAGTTGCTTCTTTTACTGTTTTTAAATTTGCTCCATCTGTATCTTCTTCTGGGTCTTTAACAAATTTTAGACGTTTGTTACTCATATCATAGTCACCTTCAGGTGTTTGCGGCAATCCACTTCTTTTTCTGTTTTCTCCTCCTTGTACTCCTAGCCCGGAGTACCGTCCGAACTTGTCAACGCTCATGATTGAACTGATCCACTGTATGCTCACTGCTCTCTTATATATCCGTGATGATTTATACAATTATTCCACGATTTCGAAGTTCGTCAACTAAAGCCACCCATTCATTATTTAAACCTGTATGACCAGCTTCCATGGCTTCATGAAATAGTCTCATTCTATCGACCAATTTGTTTATATCATTATAGTAAATCACATTTGTATTATATAGGTTTTTCATTAAACCTTTACCAGACGTTGAAGATTCTCCTTTTTTCTTTTTACCATATTCATCCATAAGTGATAAATCCATAAGTGATAAAGATTTCCTCTTTAGCGGTTTCTTCAAAGCAGGCGCAGTTCGTAATGTTGGTAGTTTTCTCAGGGGAAACAATCTTTTTATTACAACTGTATATTTAGTTGCGCGTGTTCTATTTATCATTGAATCTTTGGAGTAATTCTTCTTATGAGCATTAGTATTTTGCAAAATTTCTTTAAAAGTATTTAAATCTTGTAGTGTATATTTTATAGGTATATTTTTAAAAATCAGTTCAAATAATCCTTTTGTTCCTTTATATTTATGCTCACCAATAACAATGTCATCATCTTCAGTCAAATGTACTTTTGAATCTCCTATCTTCTTCCTTTTTCAAAGTCTTTACTTCAAATTTAGAAACAGGTAGTAAAATATCTCCTTCATAATGAGGTTTACCAATTGTTTCTGTTATCTGTTTTAAAGGTTCTGTAATAGGCTTAAATGTAGTCTCCAGAAATTCTTCTCTTTCATTCAAACCCATTCTTAATGCTCGATTTTTAAGTCTAATCGAGTCACTCAGTGATTTTATTTCTTTTAATAGTTTTTCTTGGTTCACCATGTTTACACTGCGAGGTCCAATCTATTACTAAACATATCATCAATCGTTCAATGGATTAATACAAATTTATCTAATCCTATACGATATCTTCCATTTTTTATAGCTTCTTCTTTCATAATAACAAGAAATCCATATTTTTCAGCCCATGCTTTGCCACACATTTCTTTAAATTTATCAAATGACATGTCTGCATTCACATGATCATAATATATGTGCTTTAAATTTGTTTCATCTTGCTTAAAGATAATTAGTAGATTTGCATTATCTCTTATTAGTTGTTTTGGAATTTTACTGTAAGTTTGACCAATATAAATGCTATCAATATTGTAATGTCTTCCCATGGCAAAATAACTTCTAATAGTGTCATGGTTTTCACAAGATACATCATCAAATATAAATATAGAAAATGGTTTAGCCTCGTTTGGCTCCATTATAGTTTCACTAGCATTAAACTTGTAAAAATTAACTTCAGGTACACTTGCAAGTACTTTATTCAGTAATTGGTATTTGGGTTGTTGCAAAGATTTGGAAAAGATGTAAATGTTGTTGAAACGTAATCCTTTAGGATTTGTTATTAAGTTAAAAACCACATTTGTCTTTCCACAATTTGATGGTCCAGTTATTAAACATCTTATTGTGTTTGGCAGTAATTCACCATGTTTTCCATGATTTAACTTGTCGTTGTCAACTGTTAATTCATCAATATTATTAATAAAAAATCGATCCTTTTGTTGTACAATCTCCATCTTGTGTAAAGGTTAAACATGTAATGACTTCATAAATTGCTACACTAAGTCTTTTGTAGGGATCCAAGAGTCTTCACTTTTATCAAATCCCAACCAACGTACTTTCACCTTATCCTTTTTTCTTTGTAAAATTTTTTCAACAAGATATACATCGCCAACTGATGATTTTAGCAATTCATGTCCGTAGAATCCACCTTCAAGTAATTCACCCTTGTTGTCCTTTAAAATGTAGGTTTCAGGTATTGTTGGTTGCACTTTATAGATTGTAAATACTTCATTAGTCCAGTTTGGCAGATACCTTTTGCTAAATACTCCTTTGTACTTACTTATACGAACTTTATCACCAACTTTAAATGTTTTGGGCTGCATTTTTTCACGTTTAGGAGTAGTATTATTTTTAATACGTTTTAATACCATTTTAGCATTGGCACTATTTACTTCATTAGGTTTCATACCAATGGTTCGATGATACTTATTGTTATATTCTTTTATAAGTTGTGGTAATATATCATACCAAATATATGATCCTCGTTTGGAAAATGTTTTATACATTGCTCCTTTTAACGTTCTGTTAAATCTTTCTATTATTGAAGCTTTAACTTCAGAATTTGTAGAATAATGATTTATTTTATACTTCTTTATTAAAGCTGCAAAGTCTTTGTTAAAATATTCTTTTCCATCATCAGTTTGTAGATGTTTGATGTTGAAATTATTTCTTTGTATAGCCATTTCCATAGCTTTTGTAACACTTTTACCAGTCTTGTCCTTTAGCGGTAAAGCATCAGCCACTTTAGTAAAACAGTCTATAATCGCTAAAATGTATTTGAATCCTTTATTTAATTTACTATGTGGTATCATTTCAATAAGATCGGCTTGGAAAAGATCATTCATTCCTTTTATAATTGTATTTCTTCTAGGAAATTTTCTTCTTGCCGGCTTATGAAGTTCATTTACAATCTTGTTCCTTAAATCTTCCATCTTCAGTTGTGTCTTCTACACCGCTTGTAAATGTACTGATCTCTAAAATGGTTTATCCTCTTTTATATGGTTAGATTATAGGTCAAGGCCATATTACATTGGTGTAAAAAAGAGGGAACATGACATTAAGCTTGTCATGTCCCCTCTTCTTTACAGAAAGGAAAAAGGAAGAAGGTAAAGGACGAAGAATAGGTTTACTGGTCGATAGGGTATAAGGAATAATGTCCAAATGGTAGAGTTTTTATATTATCTTCCAGGATGTACCTCTTATCATCCTTACAACTCAAAGCCCATTTGGTTTGCTTTACACTGAAGAGACGATGGTTGAAGCTTCTTATGGTGTTAAATGTTGCTTTTGTCTCAACATGTTCAAATAAGCATCTCTTATATTCTTCAAACTGTACATTCTTCTTCAGGTATGAGGTTTTTATACCTTTGGCCTTCTTCACGATTTCATGTTCTCTTTTTTCATTTTTGTACAATTTAAATGAATACAATTTAGACATTAAAGCAACAACCTCTTCCATTGGCACACTATTTGTTTCATCTTTGAACTTTCCCAATACTTTTTTATTTCTACCATTGTCGTAGTTGGGATGGTCTTGTGGATAATCAGAAAAGTCAAAGTCGTTATTGTAGATAAAACAGCGTAGGTCTTCATACATATCTTCAGTTCTTATCCAATAAATAAAAGCGTCCGTATCCATGTATACAATGCCGATGTTTTCTCTTCCATAAAATTTAACCATCTTGTTGTAATGGAAGTCATACATGTGGGTCTTTGAAATATCTAGAATAGACATCCCCACGTATAAAGGACGATCCATTGTAATTGAAATTTTATTCATGGAAACAGCTACAAGATTTTCGTTGATTATTATGGATGATCCGAAGTTAGGTTTTTGTACCAGCTTTTGTAGTTTCACCGGATCACTAACTAATTTCACATTCTTATGCTTTCTTTTGTTTTCCAGTGTCTTGCCAAATATCGCATTATTCATCAATTTAAAAAAGTCCTTTTGAAAATTAGATGTAGCTGCAGTTCTTCTTTTTGTGTTATTGTCAATGTATGACTTTAACCAACAGGATTGAGAAAATTGTAAAGCTCTATTAATTTTTGTTATTCTCAATCCTAATTCTAGGGCTTGTTGTATTACCCAATAATGAGCAACATATCTTGATTTGTTGGTTAAAGTCATCATTAATTTAGGCCATCTACCGGTTGGTGATATTTCTGTCTTGGCCAGTAGAGGTAAATCATAATGGTGGTCATGCAAATGTTCACGGTACTCAATATCTACATCCAAAATATAACCAGTATCTCCATGTTTTGCTATATCCATAATGTTTCCAATAGAATCAGGGTCTACCCATTTGAAGTTGCCAAATGGGAGAGGATTCGACATGGCCCATCCATAAAGGTTATTTGCATCAAAATAACCTAAATATGTAGTTGGTTTTGTTGCATCAAAATTGGGCAAATATTTGTTATTTGCCTTTACATGTCGTGTTACGCTTTGAGTTAGTCCCCCTCGAACACCTGATTCCAACATAAGCACCATGTCTATATCTGTAAGAAGTTGGAGTTTACATTTTGTTTCCTTTAACATTGCTTGCCAAGCTAGTCCAGGTGATGTACAAGAATGCAGAGGGTCTAATCCATATGCCTTAAAACATGTATTTCTAAACTCTTCCATTATATCACAAAGTAAAGTTACATCTAGTTTTACATAAAAGTCCGAATATTCTCCAAGTGTTTTAAATCCTAATTCATTCCATACTCTACACGCATGTTCATAATCTTCATGGGATATATCTGTGTCATATAGTTTACTTTTGAATTCTTCTTTTGGTGGAAGGAATGTTTCATTAAATCTTTCTAAGCTATCTATATAATCATACGGGAAAACACCTTTGCGAAGAACTAAATTAACCTTGTCATTACTTACAATCTTCTTGGTTTCTATTAAATCTTCTGTTCTCAGGTTTTCAGAAAGCTTCATTAAACTAGATGGCATAAAACGGTAAGAGTCTAAAAACCGAAGCTTTATATTTCCAACTTTTTTAGTAAAACTTATAAACTTCTCCGTGGTTTCAGCTATGACATCAATTTCTTCATCATCTCTTCCTAATTCCGGAATGATAAAATGCGCATCATAACCACTAAGGTTATGTAATATTACAGGTATACTTGTAGGGATCTTGTAGTTGATATTACAGCTGTTACATGCAGCACCTCTATAATAACCTGTCAGATGGTCATGATCATGAACCTTGTGATTTTCCACAGTAAATTCATTTGTACATAAATAACAATGAGTTGCATTTTCATGTTGAATCTCTTCTTCTTCATCCAAAGGTATCATTGGTATAATATCACTATACAATCTTTCAACACTTTCCGCTATTGTATACAACTGATCAAGGAATATTTTAGAAGCATTAACACCACGATAGACAATAGGTTTTGAAGTTAAATTAAATCTATTTAGATGTTCTCCAGAAAGAGTAGATTTAACCATTAAACAAAAACTGTTTGGATCATGTATCTGATATTTAACAGTTTTCTTTGCTACATCGCCATCATTATCTTCAATAGGAACTAGTGTAGATTCAAAATCAGCATAGACAACAATGGGAATCCGGTATTGATGGGAGATTTTTTCAAATTTTAACTCTGCCTTACTTGGACACGGTAAGATAATTTTAGCTTCATAGTTGTTGTTACATAGTTTTTTATGCTCTTGTAACCATTCGTTTCCTTCTTTTCTTTCTTCACAAAAATTAAAGCATCTTTTGCAAATTATCTTCTTATTTCTATTTTTAGATAATTGATTACTAACAAGAGTTTCAAATTTTTTAATCCATACATAGTGGGAAACATCACCTTTTGTAAGTAGTAATAAGTCTGTATGATCTGGGAGTTCATTCTTCACCACACGCAATGGGTACACTTTATTCGAACTGTCCAAACCAAAAACATTAACAGATATTCCAGGGTTTTGTTTTTCGAACTTTGGGATGTCCTTCAAAGCCACTGGGTAAGTCAATCCTTGGAAATTATATCTATATCTTTGTAATTCATATTCTTCACTGGGTCTTACTGCATTGTCAGGTGGTACAAATTTTGCCGTCATTGCATATCTAAAACATTCCATATCTTCATTTTAAACATTTATACATGATTTGGTGTGTGAAATTTTCTTTGGGAGTGGAATATAACTGCTACCCCTTAATCCGTAGCCATGTTTATGAACTCTAATATCCATACCCTCAATACTAACCAAACTCCAACCAGATCCTCTTCCTTCATGTTCTTGAATTTTTGTTAATATTTCTTCCAAACAATCTTCAACTATTGAATTAATATCTTAACTTGCCATGATGGTCTGGTTTTTTGTTATGAATCCTCTTGGTGACATTTCGCCTTCTACATTAGTAAACATAGCATTTAGTATTATGCTAAATTTAATGAAGTTTAGTCTTCTTAATTCTTCTGTGAGTGTTCTTCTTGCAATTGTACTTGCTTCTTTAAAAAACTGCTCCAATTCCAATTTTTCATTTTGAATTTTGTGGTGCATTACTACTCTACCTTCTAGAGCAAATACTTTTAAACTTGGTATTTCATTAGATGGTCCTGCTAATGGTTCTTCTTTATGTTCTTCTTCTTCTTTTTCTTCTTGTGGTTCTTCGTCTTCAAATAGTTTTAAATCTTCATATTCGGTTTCTGTTACATTTTCATTATTATTATGGAATAATTCTTTATGTATTTCTAGTAGAATATTATCATGAAAAGTTTCTGAGCAAATATCACATTGATGCATCGTGTTGATGTTTACTCTTTCAAATTTAGCAGGGAAATAAAATGCTTCTCTCTCCTGCTCCCTTTATATAATGCTTCCCCCACTACATTTGTAAGGTTTTTTTATATATAAAATGTTAGAATTAGTAGTTTAAGACTAAAGCTGAAAAGTAATGATAATACCCCATATTTTCTTCCAATTGCAAATACTTCGCATACACCTCCGCCCATAGCCATAACAGATCGCTGTTTCTCCAATATATACCAAAGGTATGTCTACCATTAACCAAAATTGGAGATCCTATGTTTACTAATCTTCCATTTTCTATCCATGTCATAACTTCAATTAAAAACCTTCCTATAACATCCATTGGAGAATTTGGATCCACTAATATTCTTGTTACAACATTTTCACTTAACAAAGGCATTTTAATTTCTTCATCGTTTTCTTCGTCCAGCTCCAATACTTTTTCAACTTTTGTACATTTGTTGTAAAATATTGACGCATCTCGGGGAGATATGTTAACTCTAGCTATTATAGGCAAAGAATGTTCCCAACACAAACCACAACACTTTTTAAATAAGGGGGGAGGGGGTTTTCCGTCTATAATAAAGTTTTAGTTAAGTAAATAAATTTAATTCTGTTTTAACAATATTACTCTTGATTAGAGCTTTTCATTGATGTATCACTTGCCCCATTCCGGTAAACCATTGTTAAGTTATTAGTAATTTTCTATTCAGGATTGCTGTCGGGGAGGGGGGGGGGAGGGGGGGGGAGGGGGGGGGGGCTCGTCAAGTTCAAGTTCAGGTTCAAGGTCAAGGTCACCAAGGTCAAGTTCACTGCCGGGGGGGGGGCTTGCTAAATTTGGGGGGGGGGGTTTAATTAACCTAATTGAGGTCAAGGTCACCAAAAAATTATAATTTACCAAAGTGATGGGGACGGCCATAGCCATCCCCACCACTCTGTTTGCCTAACACTTCCCCAAATCCCAACCCGCGATAGTTACGTCTTACAAGGGATCCCAATTTTTGGCCCGCACGCACGTGGCGATCCAGTTTGGTGAGCTGTGATACGGGCGGTTCAGTCTCGGGCCCGAAGGCACTGGGCTTGACCATTCCAATTTTACAATGGGGACTCTGGAACAGCTAATGCAAGACGCAACTCTAACCTCCCACCCTTAATCTAGACCCACCCAAATATGATTATTTCCTAACAAAAATTAAACATTTTAAAGCAATAAAAATATGCGCTACCTACGGCACAACGCGCATGTCCCACCCATATTTAATGAAGTTCAACAGAACTTCCATAATTTAAAATTAAATTTAATCTACCCACCTAACAGCTAGCGGTAAAAGGTTATTAGTAAATACACATACAATAATTATACCAAAACTCAACATCAAAAACACATTTTCCAAACATCAACAATACCATAACACACCTTAATGCTAACATCGCAATGCGCAATTAAAGCTTAAAATTAGCACAACTTAAAACTAAAAATAACATTTTGCACACACACACACAACAAGTATTAATATTAAAACCCTAACAGCAAGAGTAACTCAAATATATATCGGCCGCTTATATATTTGAGGTACCCTCTGAGTTCGGAACAACCATCGCGTCCGACGAATTGTTCCGAACTAACTCAGCGATAGTCGCCAAAAAGGTTCTCGGCTCACAAAGTGGTGGGGAGCCATAGGGGTTTAAGGGGGATAGAACGTCCAACGTCAGTGGAAATTTCCAATGATCTATTCGTCACATGTAGGTCGCCGCTAATGCAGGTGGAGCGTTGTACCTTGCAATTAACGTTAGGCAACACCTGGTTTAATCCGCCGTTAAGCTTCACTGAGGCTTTCCCCATCGCGTAACACCATAATTGGTGCCTGTTATCATCTGAGTAATGGCAGAAAATTATCTGTCCTCTTTTGCCGCTTAACTATAGTTATTAAACTATTGGCAACATCAAAGCTAAATTGGTGTTACATAAATGTAACCACTATCAACCTAATTTATATTGATGAGTGAAAGTGACGGGGGGGGGGTCATTATTTTTTTTTCCTCGGGGGGGGGGGGGGGGTCAAGTTCAACATAATTAATATCCGCGCTTATATAAGCCTCAACGCGGTCGCGCGTCTGCCATTCACTCCCCAGGTACCGCAGCTGAAACAACTAATCTGTAAGTCTCTACCACCTAGTAATGTTACATATGCTTTGTTTTAACTTACACCTGTTAAGCTTGCTATTTTTTATGTAATTTATTTTTTCAACTATTTCTTAACATATAAAAATACACTTTTATTTTATATATATAATATATCAAATAATCTTGCGTTACTATTTTTATTTTAGTTTGTACTTAGTATTACAAGTTAACCCCTACAGAATAATTAACTAACTTCTGCTGCTAGACTAAACTACTTAGACTATAAACAGTTAACACCCATATATTAATATATAATTATTATACTGCAATTTTTACCTGTACAAATGCTAGATGTAATTGCGATTAATCGTCTACGACACAATTCTTAAACCCTTATAAAATAATTAACTAACTTCTACCACTAGCGGTAATTTTTAAAAATTTTACAAAAATTTATTAACTATTTTTTCCCCCTACTAGAACCTTTCGCTACGCTGCCGCCCCGACAAAGAACTGAAATCTCCAAAGTTCTTCCCTTTTATCTCATTCTCTTAGGGGAGGGGGTTAGGGGGGTTCACACAACCCTATATAAGCGGCATCGGCACCTCACGCGTGCGCCATTATAATGGCGATAGGGCGACAGTAAACATCTATCCGTAAGTCTCTAAGACTATCAAACATTTTTTTAACTTACTCTTGTTACTCTAACATAAGTTTGCGCTTATTATGCTAATTAGTCTCCATATATTCAGACACACTCGCGGGCACCAATCATATACTCGCTGAATTTTGGAGAGTACACATCTCCCCTTTGAATATTATTATGGATTCGCACACTTTACATTTAAAACTTTTGCGTACGAAACACATTTTACGGAAACAATCTAACTCCACAATTTCAAAAACGCGTACTACATTGAGTAAGCTTAAAAAATACTTCAGTTTTCACCCGTTGTACTTTGTAAAATCTAACCTTTGCAATACTTGTTCTACTGATCCTATTAGCGAATTTCCCTATAGGGAATACGCTATTACGGTAGTAGTCATGGTAAGACCTAAGCCCGGGACCACTTTACTTTTTCATTTTGAGGTCCCCAGAAGCCAAAAACACCATTCGTTCATTTTCATATATATGTATATATATATCTATCTATCTATCTATCTATCTATCTATCTATATATATATATATATATATATATGTGTCCGTGGTACCGATAACTTTTGAAGGGAACCTCCGATTTTGATGAAATTTGGTATGAAGGTGTAAGACCAGGTCTATTTTCATGAGTTCGCGAACCAGCATTGTCGGGTTATGGGAACGGGGTTTTATGGGGTTTCAAAGGGGTCAAAAATGGGTTTTTGGCATTTTTTGACCGCAATTTTCAAAATTCATCAATTTTAACTGAAACCATTTTAAAGAGCTTAAAAAAACAAACAATTTGGTATTTTGAATTTTCATCTTAGCATAACTGGTTACGGGGAAAATCCAAAAATGTGTTTTCCATGTTATTCTTATGGGAAATCAAAATAACCCTATATCTTGCTTATTTATTGACATAACTTAATCAAATTTGGTATGTACATTATCTAGATAGGGCTTAACTTATAATTGCTTACAAAACCCTTATGGCGGCAAACCTACATACTCACCCCCATGGGGTTTTTAGGGAAAATAAAAAATTGCCAGAGCTTAATACAATTTTGTGTTTACATTCACCAATTATTGATTAACTTAGATTTTCTAACAACACCCCATGGCAGCAAACCTACATACTCGATCCTATGGTGTTTTTACGGGGAAAGTAAATAATCTGAAATTCCACTGGAAATTCGCTGAGTACGCAGGTCTGCTGCGACGGGGGTATTTTACACTCTGTCTTAACTGAAATGCTGAAATATCAAAATTTCAATATTCTTACACCTATTGACGATCCTATCCAATTATTCTTATTCACTATATTACCAGGTTTATATGATCATTCTTCCTCAGACACATGTCTTGTTCTGCTCTATCAACTCGCACTGTAACCACCTAGGACCTCTCCTTTTTTTGTAATTATGAACACACAGCGGGATTCACCCATACTTACAACAAGCACTGATTCCCATCCCATACAGAGTGATAAAATAACTATTACTGCTACAAATAATGACAAAGCAATTCTTCAATCATTGATGAGTTTTTATTAAATAAATATATTTTTAAAAACCCCCTCTGGGTGACCTTGACCCACTTCCCAAACCCACCCATCACTGTCAAAAAAACCCCAGCCGCTACTACCCCTACAACAGTTACAACCGCCTGACCTTGACCTGAGCCAACTGTAGCCATTCCCCACTGTTGTTGTTTATGTGAAATAAGCCCGTGTATCGTAGTTCCTTGTTCATAACTCGTTTTTCTTCTCAATATTTTCTTGGTTTTAAGTTTTTAATTCAAATAACTTTACTTTAAGTAAAAAAGGTTAGTTATAAATTATTTCAACGTTGAAATCAGTACAAAATTCCTTAAAGGTTCTAATGGACAAACAGCTAGGATAAGAGTTTGAGGGGAGGGCGAACAAAACTTTCCAACACTTGTTCAAAAATGCTTTTCCAGAAAATTTTCCAAAAACATCGGGCTTACATAATGTGTTAATATTCATTTAGCAGTGAATTATACGATACTTAAACTGAATAGTAGAGCAAATTCTTACGTCAGATTACGCCTATGTGGTGAAATTAATAAGAGTATCTGAGTATAAGAGTATCTGAGTATATAAGAGTATATCTGTCAGCATGCAACAGAAGTCTCAACTATGGACGTGATTTTTCTAATGACCCCGAATGCATCCTTAACATTGTTAATGTTAAATGTTAATGGTAAAAGTGGTAGCATTATATATGGTTGACTATTTAGCTGCTTCAATTTTTTGCATGAAATAAATTTTATATTGAATGAATACTGGTACTGAAGAAAGCGAACCAATGAAACGACTGATTCAAATAAGGTTACAAACATACATGTTCTATTCAACATGTTAGTAATTTTTGCTTTTCATAAATTGTTTTAAATGTAAAAAATTGAAATGTGTTGATTTTTTTAATTTTAACTATATTACAACATTAAGTAATTACCTAGCATCAAAGAATATTTGGAATTTTTTAAAATCTCTAGGAATACTGACTTTGAGGTTTGATATTTCTTAAAAATAACTATAAAATCAGATATTCTGAGAACAATAATTGTTTGTTGGAGAGTCATGAGTAAACTACATTTTAACGATTGTATGAAACACATCTCAATTAAAAACTTTTTATAAACTAATAGGTTTATCTTTTGATTTTTATTCATATTAGTTTAGTATTAGCACGACAAATAATATAAGGCATTATCATTTATACACAATACCATACATAGCCTTGATATTTTTACACATGAAATGCCTTTGACTTCTTATTTATAATGCCTTTTCATTTTACATCTGAAATGCTCTCTTTTACAGTGTCCAGAATTTCAATCATTCGCTCAGCAAAGTTACTCTATCCAAGGCAAACATTAGGTGAATCCACCTTTGAATTCTTTTTATTTTCAGTTCACTCTATGACTGGTTTTATAATTCATAAATTTTAATAGAATCTCTATTCATTGATTATGTTTGTTTTATATTGATATTTATTTGTGAGACTAATTTTCAGAAACATATACACATCGTTCGTCCACCTCCAAAATATTGTTAAGCTTTCAAATAAAATCAGATAAGTTTATTTCAGTTACAATATGTACATTGCTGGAAGCAATATTCAGAGTACAATCATCTATACTTTATTTAATACGCTAAGGGTTTTTTTTGTGTGGAGAACTCCTCCACCAATTTCAAACGATATTCAAGTTTTTGGTGTCGTTGGATAGGGCTTGGTTATAGTTAATTCCTCCAAAAATTAATGAAAATCGGACATAAAATAAGGGTGCTGTACACAAATTTAATTTGAAACTTTCCCATTATAACTTAATAACATTTGGTTTGGGTTGAACATTTTAAACATCTGTTAATGTACAGCTGTAAATACGTGTAGTTTTTTTTTGTGATTACTGATATTCACAATATTGGATTGGTCAGATGTCATGGATTTAGAGGTAAAAGCAAGGGATCTAAAATATTTTAGATTCCTTGGGTAAAAGTAACATTTGTATTGTATCAAAATAAATTGCTCAATTTCTAGCAACAAGTAGAACAGTTTAGATATAAAAATATAATAAATAAAATAATATTAGCCAACCTTAACCTAGTTTAATTCAATAACTCCAGAATACCGGGACTAGGGTCTAGAGCTAAATTTGTTTCTGGGTGATTTGATAATGATTCATAAATTGCTCAATACTGTAAAATATGTTTTCAATTTAAAACTTTTTTAGTTTATTTTAAGTGGTCTTAAATTTTGTTTTTTGTTATGTTTGTAGGCAAAATATTCAATTTGGCATCGGCATTTGAAGGTAAATGTTGACTAATGTTTAGATTTAGTTGTTGAGACCTAAAACCTTTGTTAAATCTTGTATTATAATGACGAATGCCACTGCCCTTAGTCAACTTACATCGAGCATAAACAGTAGTTTTTAATAAACAGTACAATGCAAGGCAGGGTTAAAAAAACACATCCTTTTAAAAGTGCCCTTACATGACTGTTTTCTTTTTAATTTAAACATGATTCCTACATACTTTTTGGAGTTTGAATACTCTTTTAAATTCAATTTCAGCTCATTCCCCCAAATCGTGATTTTATAAGACAAATGTGTATATATGAGGCTATAATATGCCATGAGTAAAATATTTCAATTAAATAATTCGGCTAAATATAAGTACTGTAAATGTTAGAAGATATTTTTGAACTAATTTTATTAATATGTTTGTACCAAGTTAATTATTTATGTTTCGTAATGTCACATACATTGCCAAGGTTCCCTATAATTGATGTCAAAACTGAATATACTGTAACAGGAATCGATCAGAGACTCGAGGAAATTATGTTCCTTTTGGGTATACCGAACCCTTTTAGGTGTCACAGCTAACACTCCCACGTCACTCATCATAAAAGATCCATCTTACCTCATATCTTTGCATCTTTACAATTTGAATGAGCGTGATCTTCTTTAACTGCACCCTGTTGTAGGTCGACTCGTACATCTTCTCCACTGCTATCACTGCTGCCTCATTCGTCTTCTCGTAAAGAACTTGACGTGGGAGATGAGCCATACTACAATCCCGACTGCTATGTTTCACCTCTAGATAAACTAACTTTTGAATGTCCGTAATCAATCTTAATCTTAGTTTAATTTTGATCAATTCTATCTAAAGGCAAAAATATATATCTTCAGTACGTTTTATTTAATCAAGTTTTTATATTTTTCCTTTAATATAATCATAATTTTATCATATTATATTCATGTGATAGATTGTTGAACATCCATAACACCAAGGAATAAAAAATAAGTAAAGAGATTACATGCTAATAAAATCATTTTATTAACAACTCTTTTGATTTTATTCAAAAATTAAAAGAAGGTTTCAATTGAAAAAGAGATAAAATGCTTCAAATATAATTTTATACATTTAGTCAGGTTCCTAAGTAAATTTTAAATAATCAATCTTTGAGCCAAACGCCTCTCAACCTATGGATTCTGCACCACATGTTCATATGCTAAGGCGGGAAAGTGTAACTCCAACTTTGGCACATCATATAGCACAAATGGATTCTACTTCATAGAGTTGATGTGCTTTGATTACTTGACGAACCGTTATACAACTTATACAAAGAACTCCAAAGCTATTGTCCGTAACTTTTGATTATAAATTAGTTTGTTATCAAGTCTCGTTTGAGCTTTATTCTTAAGCGAACAATTTGATTCCTACCATTATAACCACCTACAATAAAGACACCGCTTCTAGGAAGTGCATTTTAGTGTGCTGTAGGTGTATTACAGTATTATTTTTAAGAGAAGGACTTTGATATCAACTATGATTTTACTAAAATATTGGTTTTAGGGATTAAAGATACAGTTTAATCTGTTTTTTAATCATATCTCCCGATTGCTATTTATTACTTTTCTCCAGATACCTATTATTGTCTGTTAATGCTTTAACATCCATCTTGACGTATTTATTTAGGTCCTATAATATAGTTTAGTTTTTGCGCTAAACCACTAGCTGTTGTCCACGTACAGACAAGTTCGTAGTAAACACATCACGCAACAAACGGCACTTTTTACACAAATTTCCCACGTTTCACCTTCTTTCTCCCATTCACCATCACCTTGACCAACCTTCGCGGCAGTATTTCACTCGTGGACGTCAGCTGTCGAGGATCCTTCACGCTCCAGTATGGACAAAGGGGACAATCGTGGACGTTAACCCAGGGCCTCCGTGACAATACTGTTGTGACTGGTGAGATATATGACGTCGTCCGCGCCACCCACGCCCGTGACGTTTACACCCCGGGGTCTTCATCAGTCACCCCCCCCCCCCCCCCCGCGGGGCGAAGCCCTAATGGCAGTGTTGTGTGGTCACCTGCGCTCCTCTCATCAGTCACGTGACTGTTATACAGGGTGATCCGTTATCGCACAATGAACGTCTGGCACCCCTCGGTGGGGGGTGACAGTCACCTTGTGCCGTTGCGGTTCGGCGCTGAGTACTGGGAAGCGGTGAATGAGATATCTTCAACCTCGGGAAGACGCATCAAATGTGCTATCGAATAACCACAAATGATTTTTGCCTCCTCGAAGTATGATAAAAAATCCACAATCATTAACGATGATTATTACGGTCAACTCATGGAGGGAGAAACTATGGAATACCCACGGCGTCCTCTGGCAAGCAGGCAATGCATAGTATTCTCACTCAATGTTAATGTTAAAGGGTAAACCAGGGTCCTGATAGTCAATTGATTAGTTTATACAAGTGTTCATTGATTGCACATAAGTTTTTAATCAGGATTATTCTTATCGGCATTAGTTGTTCCTTCAACTAGCCTGATTTTAAATAAATAAATAAACTCTATACTTATTTATTTTATTATTTATAAAATAAATAATAATAATGCTCATTATTATTTATTTTATTTAACAGATTTAATTTTGTGTTCATGTTTAATTTTGAGGAAATATATAATTGAATACATGTAAAAAAATGTTTGTAATACAATTTTGTATTGTCACCTATAAACTAAGAATTTTGAACTTTGAATTACAATTTGAAGAATTTTGGACTCTATTTGTAGTGTTTTCAATATTCTACAGACCAGTTTTCTGATGGTCAAAGTGTCTTACTTCACTAGAATATGAAGTTAAAGCAGTGCCATTAATATATTTTGTTAATCCAAAACATCATTTTTCGCTATTTATAAAGTATCTTTTAGCGAATTCCGCCAATAGGAAATATGCTATTTTCAATTTATCACCATTTTGTTCCTACAAAAGTTATAGGTCTAAAATTTTCACAGACTACGAGTATTTTAGGCCTAACCCTATTATTACGTACCCTATTATAGTACGTATTTTAACCCTACTTTATGAATTGTTTTGATTTTCAAACTAACCGGTGTAAAATGTTTAAACCTTTACGTTTTGAACATGGAACACCCCATAGATAAATAGAATTATCACTAAGAGTTTCATAGTTACTGTAATAATGTAATGTAAAATCACGAGGTATCACACAAAAACTTAAGCATACAGCAACAAATCGATTGGTGTATTTTTCCACGAAAAGACGCGTTAACATATCGGGGTATTATACGTATTTTAGTGTCAACAAGAGTGACAAATTACCCAATGTATGAACGTATCTTCCCCGGTGAAAATGGAATTAGAGGATCCAGCGCGCTGACAGCTGTCATTCCGCCATTCCCCGCTGACATCTGACAGTTCCCCGACACCGCGCGCTGTGTGCACAGCGGCGGCGGACAAGCATTGTGCTTTTGTATTTATTAGTTTGTCAATAGGTAAAAGCAACGTTATTGTCACCTGTAAAGTGTAGAGTAATTTTACCACAGCAAGTGACACTTGTCAGTAGTGTAAAAGTAGGGCTGCTGGGCCATGACGTCATCACGATGACGTCAGCAGTGATGACGTCATCAATGACGTCAGCAGTGATGACGTCATCAATGACGTCACTAATGACGTCACTAATGACGTCATATGACGTCACATGACGTCACACAAATGACGTCATGGTCACGTCATTATCGCTGACGTCATCATGATGACGTTACTGACGTTAATTAGGTCAAGGTCACGCAAGAATACAAAAAAAATTTTTTGCACTTTTGCGATTCCTCAAATTTTGCTGAGAAATTGAAATTTCTCGAGGAATCACAAAAGTGCAAAAAAATATTTTTTTTTATTCCCTAGCGATCAGACTCTCGACCTAATGTATCCGTCAGGGGTCATTGACCCGTCCCAGCAGCCCTACTTGAAAAAAAAATAATTTTTTTATTTTACTTACCCACCGAGAGACTGAGAGCTGAAGAATAATTTTTTCGAACACCCGACATTGCGACAAACGACACGCGATCCGAACAGCACCGCGTCCGAAGACGTACTGACTTGGGTGCAGGCGGTTCCCCAGGTACCCGGCCCAGTGGTGGGGATAAGGAGGTGGTGGGGGTAAAGTGGTCAGAAGGAAGAAAAAATTAAAATTTTTGCAACAACTCATCCGAGCCCGTCCTTTACCGTAACTCGAATTGGAAATATTTCCTGAGAAATATTTATTTTTTATTCTTTCTCAGGTGATCTTGGAACTTGGTCGGGAATTGGAGTCACCAAAGTAACCTTACTGGCAAAAGTTAGCTCGTCTAAAAGTTTCTGAAACATTTTATCATCCATAGTGATATTTGTGTCCCTTGAGTAAAATTTTGGATTATTTTTGAAGCAACGTTTCATTTTTGTTAAAGTGGAAGTCTTGGACACCTTAACAGAATTATTTTGCTTGGCCAGCAAAAATTTTACTCTTAATAATTTTTCTCGCAAAGTTTCAGCCATAGATGTGTCTCACAGTAAGGTTTGGATATAACTGAAACACTCAGTCAAGTGTTGGACCTTAGCTGGAAGTAGTGGGGGGAACAGGGTTATAGTGGGGGAATGAGTAGTGGAGGGGGTAATGTGGACTGTTGTTGTCAAGTGTAGAAACAGTTTGCCGGGAACTGTCCAAGGAGTAACACGTACTGTGCAGAAAAATTAACCGAGAGTCTTGTGTAAAATTTAACTCCAAGAAATATTTAATGTAAGACTAAAAGAGGTAGAGCCAAATGAAAAATAATTTTGTAGGAGATGGGCATGGATGAATTTTGTAGTAAAGTTTAAAATCCACTTGTGTGGAATAAAATTAAAATGTGAGCGAAAAATATTTAGCTATACCTGCAAAATACAAGTGTAGGAAAATATTAGGAGACCTGTATAGCTAAATAAAAATTAATTTTGTATCAAACAGTCTTCCAGCATTTCAGTTTCTAAGTTTTAACAAGTAAGGAATAAAATATTAAATAAGGAGTGGAAAACAATTTGTTAAAGTAAACGTAAGTGTAGCAGTGTAACAAAAATTAATTTTGTGCAAAACAGGCTAGGTTCTGTTTTGCAAAGTTTATTAAGAAGGAAAAATAAAAATTACTCACAGAAAAGTCCCGCAGCGGCGAGGTGTGGTGTGTTTGTTGGCTTGCAATAAACTGACTTACCTTCTGTGGAGCTACATTTGGCCAGTTGGCCAAGAAACGAGTGTGTTATATAAGCATTATATAACCGTCTTTGCAGGCTGTGCTGAATCCGGCAAGCTAAAATATTATTATATAGTACACCTGACTTGGACTGAAAATATTCTAAGTCCCAAGACCCCCCCCCCCCCGGCTCCGGACGAGAAGTGAGCCCCCCCCCCCCCCCCGGGGGGAGGAGGAGGTGGCATAGCCCGAGGCGTTGCCATACCTTGACACGTGTTGTATAATGAGATCCGGTTGATAATGTATTCAGGTGTGGCTCTTGGAGATTGTCCAATGCCGCAAACAAGTACGTGTCGAGGTCTACCTGTTTACGTAACCAGATCCGGTTCCCCCACTCCTGACCGGCTCAGCTTCGGTTATCTGAGGCTTTGCTTCCTCGCAGTTGGTTTCAAACACTTCAGCTGAGTGGTTGAAGCTCTGCCCTACAGGATTCGCAATGTAATGTTGGCGCCGCATTATATTGGGAATTCTTTTAGTCTAAGGCATGGCATGTGTAGTGTTAAGAAATATTTTATTTTGCGCTTGCTGCTTCTGCTAGGTCTTGGTGTTGGATTTATTTAGTCTAAGTGTTGTGTGTTGAAAAATATTTCTTTGTACTAATCTTCACAGGTTGTCCCCAAGTAGAAATTTTTCTAAATTCGCATCTTGGAGGTACTCCTCCGTAAATTGGCAGCTTAAATGTTAGGCTTTTGAGACTTAACAGTCTCTGTAAAATAAAAATTTTTCGAGGTTCAGAACCTCAAGAATTATTTGTTACCAACAATAGCATGGCGCCTAACGAGCCCGGGGGTAGGCCCCTGGGGATCCACCCTTAGGCCTCCTTCGGTCAGGGGCGCTACTGGACCTCATCACTCTAGATGGGTGGTTGGCATCCTTTAGCACGAGGCGTCGGATCCTGACACTGACCGGTGTGCTAGGCAAAAGTCAGTACCTACGGGTTAAGACGGGATCCTCGGTCATGGTTAGCATGGCCTCTTCCAAATTATTGTAGCATGTTTCCCTTAAGGAAACTCAAAATTAAATAAATAATTTTTTATTAAATCACCTCCCCCTAAATGTTGAGATCCCCCCGATGCCTCTGACCGCCGGCGGTCTTAGGCATCGGGGGGATTTCTTTTTTAACTTTTGGATGACCTTGACCCATATTTGTGTGTGAATAAAATAATATTTTGTTCCACACGATATGTAGGTCAGCCATGACTTAGGCGGATTTTTGCCTGAGTTCTGAGAACTCCTCAGGACTTAGAGCGAGATGCGACTAAGTGTTGGCTGTCCACACTGTGGCGGAACAAAATATTATTTGATGTTGACACATGAGTAAGGGTAGCAGGTATCCAAGAGTTAAAGTCCTAGGGGTAGGTGACCCCCGACCCCCCCGAAATTTTTTTTTTTGGATTTTGACCTTGACCAAAAATTTTTTGCTCCGGACGAAAACTGCGCCCCCCCCCCGAAATTTTTTTTTTTGGATTTTGACCTTGACCAAAAATTTTTTGCTCCGGACGAAAACTGCGCCCCCCCCCCCCGAAATTTTTTTTTTTGAATTTTGACCTTGACCAAAAATTTTTTGCTCCGGACGAAAACTGCGCCCCCCCCCGAAATTTTTTTTTTTGGATTTTGACCTTGACCAAAAATTTTTTGCTCCGGACGAAAACTGCGCCCCCCCCCCCCCCCGAGGGAGGTGGAGGTGGAGGTCTCTGGTACTTTTCCATTGACACGTCTGGCCATGTGTTTGCATAAGTAGATCCGGGTATTACGTAACAGACTTGTTTGTCCCCACCACATAGCGCGCTGGAATATTCCAATAGGTTGCGAGCTGTTTCATTCTGCTTACAGTATCGCTACGAGTAAGTTGATCATTTTCCTGCTCCGCGCCATGCCTCGCTTCAAGAACTATCCGCCTACCACCACTGCCGTCTCGACCTCCGCTTCATTGCCACCCGCTTCGCCTGCTGTTTGTACCTCTGCCTCAATGTCTTCCGCTTCGATGCCAAGCCTGTCACCACTGCCAACCTCTATCGCCTCGGGTAAAAAAATTATTGTGGACTTGAGACCTGGATCTACAATTACTGGAAACACTTTGGTGAAAACAATTTTGACTGCTGTGACTGCGCTGACGACTGCGACGACGACAACAGTGACGAGTGTGCTGAGTGGAGCTAGGCCGAGTGTAATTTCTTTGGATTCCAGTTCTGATGAAGAAATTTTTGTGAGTCCAAAGAAGCCTCCATCACCGCCAACACCCGCATCTCCCACTGAAGAAATCCTTACATATTTCAAATCTTTCTTTGACCCAACCACTCCTGTAACTCCTATCACCCCTGTAACAAGTCCTGCTAAACCCAAACAAAAATGTATTTCCCTTCCATCCACATCTAAAGACACTCCTGTAACAAGTCCTGCTAAACCCAAACAAAAATTTATTTCCCTTCCATTGACATCTAAAGACCCTCAACTTGAAGTGGAGCAACCAAAAATTAAAGTAAGTATCCCATTGAATAAAATCAAGCCGGGTTTGCGTAAAACAATAAAGTCTAAAAAGGCGGCGGCACCGAAACGCCAGTGTACATTTGTTTGGAAAACTTTAGCGAAATTTAACCAAAAATGTGCCAGGTGGGCTGTTAGCGGTGAAGAGTTATGCCGCTATCATCTTCAACGTGACTCAGCTTCCACCCGGAACATAATAAGGCCTTTTTCGCTAAACATTGCTCCTAAAACGCAAACAGAGATTCCTATGGTTCGTTATCGAAGGCTCTATCTTGGTGATAAATACTTTTTTCGAAAACACCTTAAAGTAAAGCCTCACATCTTTTTGATGAGGCATGAGGGCAAAAATGTTCATGTGAGAGTTGCTCCCCATTTAGTAAAAGAAAAATTTATGACCATGAGAGGGTATTTGATACGAACGGTGATCATGGGTCAACGTAGGACTGTGTGGCGTTTGCAGGAGTAAATGTAAACTTTTGACTTGACAAAAGTTTTGTTTTCCAAACATTCTTTTCCAAATTACATTTTTCAAAATTATTTTCCAAAATTTATTTCTTCACCCTCTTGAAATAAGGGAGGGGGGTATTATATAAATGAGCTATTAAAAAAAAAAAAAAATAGTTCATTTATATAATATCTTAACCTGGGGATAATGTTTTTTTTTATTTATAAATAAAAAATAAAAAAAAACATTATTCAGACACGTCCCAAACCAGTGTCCTGGACGGTGAAGAAAATTTATAACAAATTAATTTTATTAACCGAACAGATGTTTAGCAATGTGGTAAAGCAGTACATGATTATGTGACAACCGGTTTCCCCCACTACTGAAAGGTCACGTGACAACCAGTTTCCCCCACTACTACTGAATCTCACTGAGTTCCCAGCGCTACTCACTTGGTTCATTCTGCTTTGTACTTTCATCCGAGCTACACATCATGAGTGAAAACACTGCAGAAGTCTCATTTGAAGCGCCCAGCAGAAAATTTCAGCCTGACCACGAGCGGGTGGTAAAAATTTTAGGAGCAAATCCATTTGTATATGCTCCAATGCTGGTTGACTACAAAAATTACTCTTCACCAGAACCTGGACCATCCAATGAAGAAGGAGGAAATATTTTAAGACATGCATTGATGGAGGGCACGGTGGAGAATAAAATAAAAAATAAGGAGTTGAAGCGGTTGGCGGACCATCAGCGCAATTACAAGGAGCGAGTGGCGATGCTCCGGTTAAAACTGGTGGTGCCAAAAGTTAAATTGCGCGCCAGTAAGCTGGACACTTTGATGGAGGCTGCGGATTATATCCAGCAGTTGGAGCGAAAAATTAAATATTTAGAAGCTCAAATGGAAAATAAGAATTCTGAACGACTTGTTATTGCAAGTCCAGAATTTGTAGACGATGGTGGGGAGCAAATTTTGGGAATGTAAAATTATTTTATTTTGTGCGACTTGGACTTGAACACGGACTAGCTGTTTGGTATGTGGAAAAAAAACAGAGCGGGGGATAGAGCACTCTGTGATACTGGAATAACATATCACTTAGTGCTTTATCCCCCGCTCACAGGGTAATTTTATTTGGCCTTGACCTACTTAAAAAAGAAGTGGTGGGGGTAAGTTTAACCAGGTGTAGGGTATTGAGGAGGTTGCTCAGTCTCAGTTCAGCATAGCTAAGAGACGCACCCTAGAGATGGCTCCTTTTAGTCTTGTAGAATTGTGTTTAATGAAAATTTCCGATGAAACCGAATTGTTCCGTTATGTTGTGCATCAGTCTGGTGCACCACCAAAAATTAAAAATTTAGTGAAGGAGTTTGACTTTGAAAGGAATGGCTACACAAATTATTTTGCTTATGTCTTCAGAAATGAAAATCTTAAATTTTGTAAGGAGTGTGGTTTTGCTGCTTGTGAGGACATGATGGAATTTATAGAAAACGGTGGCTACATGTTGATGACTGGAATTTGTAACATAAAAAGAAATGAAATACCACAAGAAAAGTGTGATATTTGTGCTTGTTATTTACACGATTGGCATACATACAGCAGAAACCAGGTGGAGCCTCTTGAAAAGTGGTGGGGGGTAAAGTGATATAGGTGGTGAGAAGCGTCAGTTTGAGCTCATTCTTTGCAGAACACTCTAGTGATCAGCATCATGGTGAGCCACTGCGTTGAATTTATATTGCTGGAGGAGGACTTGGTAGAGATTGTGGAGCTAATAGAAGAAACGACAAGGAAAGGGACTATTGAAAATGTGAGATGCGAGCCTCAGGATGAGAGATGGCAAAAAATTGTTGAAGCCTTTCTGTCTACCATGTTGACTGATCAAACAACAAATTTTGAGTTTGTGAAATATTTATTTGACAATCGGGTGAATGCCAAAATGGCTATATTTTTCAAAAAATAATTTTAATTTGAGAATGACTTGGACATGGTTTGTGAGTTTTAGTTTATGGACAAATGGTGGTGGGGGTAAATAATTTACATATCTATATAAAACTCTAGTTTGTTTGCAAAGGTGAAACATTCCACTAAGATGCCTCCACTGGACAACACTAATGTGCCTTGCAGACAAATTTTCGAAATTTTACAAGACATACCAATTGAAATAACAAATGGGGAAGAGGAAGAAGAAAATGTTACAGAAGATGAAAGTGCAATGGAAGAATTGGATGAAGAAGAAAATAATTTAACAGATATTGACTTACACGCTTATGAAACATTGGACTCGTCTTCAGAAGAAGAAGAAATGGAAGATCAGAACACCCCTCAAGTTGGAGCTATATTGGACAGAATGTCATTGTGTAAAAGACTTGTATTTTGTAGTAGAAGATTATTTTTGGAAAGTAGTGATGACGAGGATAGCAGTGATGAAGTTTCACCTTTGTAAATAACTTTTTGTAAATAATTTTTTGTTTTGCATTTTACAAAAATCCAAAAAAAAATATAAAACTGTAAAAAAGAAGAAAAAAGAATATGAGCGGGGGATAGAGCAGCAGATGCTCTATCCTCCGCTCAAAATAATAATTTCCGATGGCCTTGACCCACTTTTGAGAATTGATTGTGGTGGGGGAGAGCATTAGTGGTGGGGGAAACGTCATATATACGGGTAGTCAAGCCTCAGTCTCATTTGGTAAGAAAGAGGGAACGCTGGATCGGAGGTGATGGTAAGATTGACTCAATAGCAAATACTTTAACACTGCAATATGTTAACAGGTTGTCAATGGTTAGGAAATATTTTTATTTTTTATACTCGCTAGTTTGTTTAAGCTTAAAATTTTAAATATATTTTGTTTTGGTCAAATGCTTTTGCCAGACTTCCTACACGCTAAGACTCATATAAAGTACAGGATTAAGCTGATCTCTCGGGGAAATACTATGTAGCCACCTCACACTGGTTATCGGAGTCGCATAGTATTGGTGATTTATACAACATAAAATATTTTCAATATGTTATATATCACCAATTCTTATTCGAGTCAGATAACCAATGTTAGGTAGCACATCAGTATTTCCCCGCGAGATCAGTCTTAATTCTGTACATTTTTTGAGTTTTGGCGTGTGGTAAGTTTGCCAAAAGCATTTGCTCAAACAAATATATTTAAAAGTTTTAATTTTAAACAATTTGGTATATGAAATTAAAAAAATATTTAACTTTTGCACCTGTTGATATATTATTGAAAGTATTTGTTAGAAAGTTGATCTTACTACCATCTCTTATCCAGTGTTCCCTCTTTTTTACCAGATTTAAGGTGGCCTTGACCTATATAGTTGTCCTAAATAGTAAATTTTAAATAAATATATTACATTTTGTTCTGCGCATGCGCAGAACGGGTTTTCCCAAGATCACCCCCCACCACCCGCTATAAAAGGAGGTCGGCCAAGAGCGTCTCTCATTCTTTGGTGAACTTTTCTAGAGGTAACATCTAAAGACGCTAGTGGTAAAAAGTGTTAAAATGCTTCTTTGCCATATTTGTGGGGAATTTTTCCCAGATGAAGACATTTTAGCTATACATCAAGAATTACATATGGAAGACCCGGCGAGTGAAACTGCTAACGAAATGGACATGGACTGGATTGATGACATTTTGGCTGAATTTAACCGCAACCTGGACAATTGGCAAAGTGAACTTCAAGAGATTCAACGCAGAAGACCCAGTGTTATCCAATATGGAGGTGCTGGACCGTCAGGACTTAGAAGAGGAACTGTTGCGGAACCAGAAGAAGAAGAAGAAACGGACACTGATACAGATCTAGACACGGACATGGATTTGGATATAGAAACAGAACAAGGAGGAACCAGACACTTATACACAACTGCTTTTCCCGGACGCACGGTAATACATAACAAAATAAATAATGTGCAACTAGATTTAGAAAATTTTGTAACCGAGGCAAAATCATTGATTAGTGAAACTTTAACTGAAGAATTGGCAAGATTAAATTTTATTAAATTTGGTTTAGTGTTGGACGCAAAATTTAGTAAATCTGATGGTGAAACCACACTTCGAGGTTTCATAACAAAAAACCGTACTTTGATGTTTGCCTCGGATGTAAATAAAATTGTAGACGAATGTATTGAAGAATTGTTGACAAAAATGCAGGAACATGAAGGGAGAGGGTCAGGTTGGATGTTTACATCCGTAGAGGGTTTAGATTTAAGAGTACATAAGCACGGTTACGGTATGAGGGGTAGTAGCTATATCCCTCTACCAAAAGCCATTGAGAAAACGAAAGCATGTATAAATGTACAAAATGTAGATAATGAATGTTTTAAGTATGCTATGTTATGTAAATATATTTTGCCAGAGCAGCACCCTTGTAGAGTAAGTGGACATTATGTAAATGTAAATAATAGGTATAATTTTGTAGGACTATCTTACCCTGTAAAAATTTCTGATATTTCTAAGTTTGAGAAAAACAATCCTGGTGTTAGTGTAAATATTTTTGGTTTGGATGATGCAAATAATGTGTACCCCTTAAGGGTGACTAAAACTGAACTTAGGAACCATACTGATTTGTTATTAATAAGAAAAGGTGAAATTTCACACTATGTGTACATAAAAGATTTTGAAGCTTTAGTAGGTAAACAGTTATCCAAAATGAAATGTAAAAAAACAATTTGTAAAAGGTGCTTTTGCTTTGTAAATAAGGAGTTAAGAAGAGGAGGTGCTCAGTGGCTACAAGAACACCAAAGACTCTGTAATGAAAATTTTGAATGCAAAATTAGTTTGCCTGCACCTACTCGCTCTATTGTAAAATTTGAAAAGATTAGCCATCAATATAGGGTACCATTTGTAATTTATGCAGACTTTGAGTCTACACTGGTACCCCAAGAACATCCAGAAGGGGAAATTACCAGTAGGACGAAATACCAGCTGCATAAACCTAACAGTTTTTGTTTGCTTGTTAAATCCACACTGTCAGAAGAACATTTGAAAAATTTTGGTTTAAGTTCAACACCAATTTTGTACAGAGGTGAGGATACTGCTAAACATTTTGTAGATAACTTGTATTATATAGCTGATAAGGTTGAAGAAGTGTACAGTAATATTATCCCTATGATTCCTCTAGATGAAGAGGAGGAAATTCAATATATCAATGCCACTAATTGTTACTTGTGTAAAAAAGAATTTACTGTTGAGAACCATAAAGTTCATGACCATGATCATCTTACTGGTTATTACAGAGGGGCTGCTTGCAATTCATGTAATATTAATTATAAACTTCCGAAATTCATTCCAGTTGTTTTGCATAACCTTAGTGGTTATGATTCACATTTTATTATTCCGGAATTGGGCAGGGATGATGGGAAAATTGATGTATTGGCCAACACTTTAGAGAATTATATTAGTTTTTCCAAGACTGTTGGCAAAATTAAGCTTCGATTCGTGGATTCTTTTCGATTCATGTCATCTAGCCTTGCCAACCTAACTAAAAATTTAAGACGACAGGATTTAAAAGAAACAAGAAAAATTGTGCCAGAAGATAAAATGGACTTGGTGCTAAGGAAAGGTGTGTTTCCATATGATTACATTACTGGACTAGAAAAATTTGATGAAACATGTTTGCCACCAATCGAAGCGTTTAAAAGTAAATTAACTGAAACCGAAATTTCAATTGAAGATTATAATCATGCTCAGAAAGTCTGGAATGAATTAGGAATGAATACCTTGGGTGATTATTCTGACTTTTATGTAACACTAGATGTAACATTATTGTGTGACATAATGGAACAATTTAGGAACACCTGTTTCACTGCTTACGGACTGGACCCCCTTCATTCGTTTACATCTCCCGGCTTAGCATGGCAGGCCATGCTAAAATCCACCGAGTGCAAGTTGGAGCTGTTAACCGACATTGATATGGTTTTAATGATAGAATCAGGTGTTCGAGGCGGATTAACCCAAGCTGTAACTCGACATGTGAAAGCTAATAATAAACTTCTACCAAATTATGATGAAACTAAAGATTCGATTTTTCTTGGCTATTTTGATGCGAATAATTTGTACGGTTGGGCGATGTCCAAACCCCTTCCGTATGGCGACTTTGAATGGGTAGACCCTGATTCACTTGGAAATATTATTGATATTCCCAAAGAAGGTGACACCGGCTACATCTTAGACTGTGACTTTCAGTATCCAGACCACCTACACGATCATCATTACGACTTGCCACTGTTGGCCAAAACTGAAGTATCACCGACAGGAAAATGGCCCAAATTAATGATGACATTAAACAACAAAAACCGATATGTAGCACATTATTTAGTTGTTCAGCAAGCCTTAGAATTAGGATTGATTATTACCAAAATTCATAAAGTTTTAAAATTTTCACAATCTTGTTATTTAAAACCATACATTGATTCAAACACTGCAAGGAGAGCAGCAGCAACATCAGCTTTTGAAAAAGATTTTTACAAGCTCATGAACAATGCAATATTTGGAAAAACTTTAGAAAACAAAAGGAAACACAAAATTGTAAAATTAGTAACAAACCCCAGACAGATGCAGAAACTTGTACAGAAACCGAATTTTGGAACAAGTATGATAATTAATGAAAACTTGGTAGCAGTCAGCATGAAGAAAACCAAGATAGTAATGGATAGACCGTTGTACATAGGAATGTCAATATTGGATATAAGTAAAACGCACATGTATGACTTTCATTACAACAAAATGGTTCAACATTATGGAAGAGAAAATATCGGAGTAGCCTACATGGATACGGACGCACTAATTTATTGGATCAAGACGCAAGATATGTATGAAGATCTTCGGACGTTCATACACAAAAATGATTTTGATTTTTCCGACTACCCAAGAAATCACCCGAACTTTAATGAAAATAATAAGAAAGTTTTAGGCAAATTCAAAGATGAATGCAATGGAGCAAGCATGGAAGAAATCATTGCACTAATGTCCAAATTATATTCTTTTAAAGTATATAAAGGACATCAAGAAGAAACATCTACCACCAAAAAAGCAAAAGGTGTGAAGACAAGTTATTTGAAGAAAAATGTAAACTTTGAACACTATAAAAACTGTTTATTTAACGACACCACCTTGACTGCTAAATTCAACACCATAAGGAGTGAAAAACACAAAGTGTACAGTGTTACAGAAGTGAAAAAAGCATTGTCAAACAAAGATGACAAACGTCACATTATGGAAAACCAAATTGATACTCTTCCTTTTGGCCACTACTCTCTCAACCCTATCGACAACTAACCTATTCTTCGTCCCTCTTCGTCCTTCTTCGACCTAAATTCCTTTTCCTTCCGTAAAAAAATGGGGAACACGGCAAGTCCAACGCCGTGTTCCCCATTTTTTTACATCAATTTGAATGACCTTGACCCAGTTAAATATGTGTATAATGTAATAAAAATTTATTTTTACTTCATCCATGAATGAGGAAGGATAAAATTATGGATTTGAAACAAAAAATTGTTCATGAACTTCATAAACCGGCTAGGAGGAAATTTCCCCGAAGAAATACTGTTATAAAAGGAATGAATGATCTATATCAAGCTGATTTAATCGAAATGATTCCTTATAGTAAACAAAATAAAGGATTTAAATATATATTGACTATTATCAATTGTTTTACAAAAATGGCAGATGCTTTACCGCTAAAAGATAAAACCGGCAAGAGTGTAACAAAAGCCATGGAAACTGCGATACAGAGAGACAAAAATACCATAAAACATTTACAAACCGATGATGGTAAAGAATATTTCAATAAAGAATTTTCAAATTTAATGAAGAAACACAATATAAACCATTATTCGACTAATTCAGAGGTAAAAGCATCAATCATAGAAAGATTCAATCGAACTTTAAAAGGTGCGATGTACAAGATGTTTTCAAACAGAGGATCGCACGTATGGATTGATATGTTACCAAAACTAATAAAAGATTACAATAACAAGTTCCATAGAACAATTGGTATGAAACCGAACCAAGTGACTAGTAAAAATGAAAAACTTGTATTAAAACGTATAAAAATGAATACTAAACCAAAAGTTGAAAAACTAAAGCCTAAAACGTTTAACGTTGGTGATAAAGTGCGAATAAGCAAATACAAAGGTGTATTCAGTAAAAGATATCTGCCAAATTGGACAAATGAGGTTTTTACCGTATTTAAGGTGCAACCTACAGTACCAGAAACTTACATTTTAAAAGATAATAAAGGACAATTGCTCGAAGGAGGGTTTTATGGACATGAAATGTTAAAATCCACAGTAGGTGATGTATATCTCGTTGAAAAGGTGTTGCAACGGAAAAAAGATAAAGTTAAAGTGAGATGGTTAGGATTTAATAAGAGTGAAGATTCTTGGATACCTAAAAAGGATCTCATATAATGATGGAGCATCATTTTAGGTTTAACCTTTACAAAGGATGGAGATAATACAGCAAAAGGATAGTTTTACTATTAATAATATTGATGAACTCACGGTGGACAATTCGGAATTAAACAGCGGCAAACATGGTGTTTTGTTACCAAACACGGTGCGTTGTCTTGTAACCGGTCCATCCAATTGTGGTAAAACAAATGTAGTATTCAATTTGATTACAAACCCAAAAGGATTGCGTTTCAATAACTTGTATGTCTTTTCCAAATCATTACAACAACCCAAATACCAATTATTAGAAAAAATATTTAATAATGTGCCAGAAGTGAAATATTACAAGTTTGATGCATGTGAAAGCGTAATGCAACCGCATGAAGCTAAACCATTTTCAGTTTTTATATTTGACGACGTATCCTGTGAAAACCAAAACACTATCAGGAGCTATTTCGCTATGGGGCGACATAACAATATAGATAGCATTTACATAGGTCAGACTTATAGTAAAATACCAAAACAACTGATAAGAGACAATGCAAATGTGTTAATTGTATTCAAACAGGATGAAACTAACCTAAAACACATATATTACGATCATGTCAATGCGGATATGTCATATGAACGGTTTAAAGACATATGTGGTAAGGCTTGGGCTGAAAATTATGGATTTTTGACAATTATGAAGGAACAACCACTAAAAAACGGCCGATACAGGATAGGTTTTGATAAATTTATATTAATTCACTAACCATTATATCACACAATCATTCTTGTACAGCACGTCTTGCTACAAACATGGTTAACCAAGAAAAGTTAGTAAAGGAAATTAAATCACTTAGTGATTCTATTCGGGCTAAAAACAGAGCGTTAAAGTTAGGTATCAGCGAAAGGGAGAAATTTCTCGAATCTACTTTTAAACCTATTACAGAGCCTTTGAAACAATTGAACAAAAAATTGACTAAACCTTCTTTTGAAGGTGATATTATTGCTCCGATAACACAATATGAAAGGGAAAGTGTAATATCAGAAGATATTAGCGATGAGGACCCGGAAGCCTCCATATTTAGTGATACAACGGCAGAAAGAGAAGATGTATATGCTGGTAGTGAAGAGGAAGTGGTATCTATAGCGAGTGAAGAAGAAAAAACAGAAGGAGAACCATCAAACATAAGCTTATTGGGTGAAACTATTCATACAAAAGGACCGTTAGGAAGGAAATACTTGTTAAAACTGTTAATTGGAACTGATTCTACTAAAAAATACCACAGTTATGGAGCAAGAATGTCCAAAGAAGGTGTAATGATTGGTAATAGCAAATTAGATGTCGATGAACATGATAATATTCACATAGGTGATCAAATATATAAGGGAACAAGGGGGCTATTTGAATTATTATTTGAAAATAAACCTTTAAAAGCATTGGTAAAAAATGATGATTTGGAAGTGTATAGCAAAATTTTGGATCAAACTAATGCATATAAAAGAAATTATTTACCTGAAGCACCCATATATAGAAATAAATCTGTAAAATATAAAGATTTTGTTTCCAAATTAATACCGATTATAAGAAGAAAACCTGTAAAAAGAAGATTAGTAGCATCCACTTTAGATTTAAGTTCTCCAGAACCGAGAAAAAGAAGCAAATCAGTCACCGGTAAAGGATTGATGAAGAAACTATACAATACAAACGTAATTTATTACAATAATATCAATAAATTGGTGGATAGAATGAAACTAATACATGAAGCCAAAGAGGCGGGTCATACTGGATTGGAAAACGAATGGGTGGCTTTAGTGGATGAACTTAGAAACCGAGGGGTAATCTCATAAAAATGCGTTACTCCCTAAAATGCTATTCAGTTGCACCATGAGTGTCGACAAGTTCGGACGGTATTCCTCGGATGGATTATATTACGCGAATAACTTAAAAAGAGGTGCTGGTTTACCACAAACACCTGAAGGAGATTATGATATTAGTAATAAAAGGTTAAAAAACATAAAAGATCCCACGGATGAAAATGATGCAGTAAATTTAAAAATAGTAAAGGAAAAGATATCACCAACATTAAGACTACAAAATAACACATATGATGCAGAAAATCATAGAATTATCAACGTTGATAAACCAAATCAAAACGGTGATGCAATAAACAAAGGTTATTTGTTATCTGAATTAAAAAATACGTTAAAATTCAATGGAAAAACGTATAGTGCTAACAATAAACGTATATCCAACATAGATGATCCTAAAGATGAAAAAGACAGCGTGAATAGACGCTATTTACATTCTTTAATACCTGAAAAGACAAAAGATGGATTTTCTTTTTATAAATTTGTTATTAACGATATAGGTTATCCAAAAACTGAAAACGATGCTGTAAATCTAAAATATATTAAAGATCATTGTATCATACGTGATGTAGGGGTTATAGATTGTTTTGGTAATTGTTTAGCAAATGTTAAAGATGGTTCGGCACCATCAGATGGTGCAACAGTGGGTCAAATGATGGAAACCTTAAAACAAGAAACAACCTCTTTTGTAAAACAAGATCAAGTAGTATCGAAGCAAGGGGATGAATTTGTTCAAGGTAATGAAAAATTTAATTTATTAACATACAAAAATAATGCTTGGGATTGCATGGATAAAAAGTTATCAAATATGGGATGGGGTTATGATAAACATGATGCAGCTGCTTTATCACAAACCGTACATCTAGATCCAGATCATTATTTTAGATGGTTTACATGTAATAATAGAGTGATAAAAGACTTGGCACAAGGAAAAGAAGCAAATGATGCTGCAACTGTAGGACAGACCATTACAACATCATTGAAGGATAGTAAAGTGTATAATTGTAATAATAAACGTATAACAAACCTTAAAGACCCTGAACATGTAGATAATGCTGTCACTGTTAATTTTCTTGTAAAAGTTTTAGGTAATGCGATATTTGATTTACACAATCATTTTACACCAGATATTCTTCAAGGAAAATCGGGGCATAATACTTATGAAGAATCCATGAGAGGTGAGTATATTAAACGAGAAATTTATAATAAATACTTTATTAACCCTAAAACGCAAAAGTTTAGATCATCAGATTGGGGTGATATTGATATTTAATTAAATAACTCAATAAATGACTTCATTTATGTGCAACCTGTCATAGAGGTAACACATAGGTTACGCTTTTCGAATATAAAAGACAATCATGGCATTTCATTACACCAGTCCATATCGAGACACTATACGGAAAGGAGGCGGTATCACGTCCACAGCAGTTTCTCTGTTAAGTAAAGCTTTAAATCGAATTCCAGTAGGATCTGTCGTAAATAGAGCAATAGACGCTTTACCATACGAATTTCACATACCGGGAGGCTATCAGTATTGCGGACCAGGAACTAAATTGAAAAAACGACTGGAAAGAGGCGATCCAGGCATAAATAAGTTAGATCAGGCTTGTAAAGAACACGATATAGCATATTCCACATTTAGCGATACAAAAAATAGATCAATAGCTGATAAAAAGCTCGCGGATATAGCTTGGCAACGAGTAAAGTCTAGTGACGCTAGTATTGCAGAAAAAGCAGCAGCTTTAGCGGTAACAGCAGGTATGAAGGCTAAAACAGCGGTAGGAGGTGGAAAAAGGAGGCGAAGAGTGAAAAGGAGATCGGCAAAGACAAAACATGGAGGGAATATTAGAAGAAAACGACGTTCCACCAGAAAGGGTAGCAAAAAACCAACAGTATGGTCAATGGTAAAAAACGGGGCAGGTCTATACCTAAGACCGTATCGTGCATATTAAATAAAAGAAATCAATTAGTAATACCACATAAAGCGTTAACAAATATTGAATTATTTAAATACATTTCATGTTTAAAAATACCTTTTTTTCGTGGTGTCTTTATGAAAGATGAATTACCAGTTAAAATGTGGAAAAACGAAACCGGCATTGTAAATTTAGACAATTCAGAAGGTCCTGGCACTCATTGGGTTTGTTATAAGAAATTAGGTGATAATATATATTACTTTGATAGTTTTGGCAATTTACCACCACCTAAAGAACTCGAGCATTACTTTAAATCTGCTAAAAACATATATTACAACTATAAAAGAGAACAACCTGATAACACTTTAATATGCGGCCATTTATGTTTGGAATTCCTAGCTAAAAGTATCAGTCACAATTGAGATGTCTTCCTATACGGTATCATTAACAGGAAAATCGTCCACTTTGCGAAGTATCCTTTTTCCAGCGTTACGCTTGCAAGAAGGAAGATTTTGGGAAGCGGCACGGTTGGATTTTACAACTTACAACTCTATTCCCAATGTTACGGAAGATAAAAATAACTTATTGCATTACTATAAAGGAAAAGATGCCAGTGGGAAGTTTACAGACTTAGAAGTTTGCAGTTTACCCACAGGTTCTTATGAAATTGATCATATTAATGAATTTTTGCAAAATAAAATGGGAAAAGACAATATAACATTAAAAGGTAATAACAATACGATGAAAGCTGAAATTAACTCCAAATATTATATAGATTTTACTCAGGAACAATCAATCGGTGAATTGTTAGGATTTCCCAAAGATAGCCCAATTTTAGAACCAAATCAAACACATTCCGGTAAACAAACTGTAACTATACTAAAAGTTAATAGTATAGATATAACTTGTAACATTATACAGGGAGCTTACAGAGATGGAGCAAATACTCATATAATACATACTTTTTACCCGAGTGTACCTCCAGGATTTAAAATTGTTGAAAAGCCACAAAACCTAGTATATCTGCCGTTGAACACCACTTTCATTTCAGACATCGTGTTGAACGTATTGGATCAAGACGGTAACTTGATAGATTTCCGAGAAGAGCCAATTACAGTTAGATTACATTTAAAATCGACACTTTAATACAAAAATCATGGGTTTATCATTTAAAAGTGGACAGCCTACGGGAAACCGCATTAGTAGCTCTTCAGCTGTGGAGGAGTTAACACGCGAGAACATTCGTTTCTTAGAAAAGATTGGTTTAAAATTAACCGATTATGGATATACTGGATATAGCGCAGGGTCCGACATTCGACGAAACACTATGGGAAAAAGAATATCACACCCACAACCCTTACACTTCATCAAAATTGAACAATAACGATGAAATTCGTATTCCTATACAACATCAAGACATTTACACACTACCATGTGAAAGTTACTTGTATATTGAAGGAAAAGTAACAAAAAAGGACGGTACTACTACTGGTACAACAGTTCCATTTATAAATAACCCTATGGCTTTCCTGTTTGATGAAATTAGATATGAAATATCAGGTGTAACAGTTGATTCCACTAAAAAAGTAGGTATTGCGACAACTTTAAAGGGGGTAACATCTATATCACCTCATGAAACCAATTTACTTCAACCGGCCGGATGGGTTTTACCTGAACATGACATAATCACTCCGAATACAAAGGGATATTTTGATTTTCATATTCCATTACGTTTGTTGCTTGGATTTGCTGAAGATTATAGAAAAATAATATTAAATGTTAAACAAGAATTAGTTTTGTTGAGATCTTCTAACGATAAAGACATTATTAAAGCTCCAGATGGTACAACGGATGCAAACCTAGAATGGAAATTAACATTAGACAAAATTGTATGGAGAGTTCCACATGTTAAATTAGCTGACGAACATAGAATGCTACTATTAAGGAAGTTAAAGGCTGATCGTGATATTGTAATTCCTTTTAGAAGTTGGGAATTCCATGAACATCCAAGCTTGCCAACTACAGATCGTCACACTTGGACTGTTAAAACATCTAATTACGTAGAACGAGCCAGGTATATTATATTTGGTTTACAAACAGATAGGAGAGACAGCATCACAAAACATGCAGGCAAATTTGATCATTGCAACTTAAAAAATATTAAAGTTTATTTGAATTCACAATTTTTCCCCTACGACAATTTAAATGTGTCATTTGCTAATAAAAAGTACAGTATATTATACGATATGTATGCGAGATTCCAAAATTCATATTACGGTAAAACAAATACACCTTTACTATCACCAGAAGAATACTTAGATGGTTACACAATAGTTGTAATTGATTGTTCTAAACAAAATGAATCAGTAAAATCATCAAGTGTTGACATAAAGATTGAAATGGAGTTTAATGCAGCTATACCTGCAAATACAACTGCATACTGTTTAATTCTACATGATAAAATTGTAACATACACACCTCTAACTGGAATTGTTAAAAATGTATTATAAAAAACCGGTTTTGTTACATTCCGCGAGTATAAAAGCGGAGCGTGCAGGCCGCTCCTGATCAGTTTGTTGCCTGACATCGTATGGGTAGCATCATCTTCAATATGGCTTCTACTAGTGGTACAACGGAATGCGATATAGAAAAAGAAATTTCAGAATTTTTGGACATGAATGAACAGCAACACGGCGCAGATCAAGAAGAAGAAAAAGGTAAAAAGAAGAAATATTTGTCCAAGAGGAAGAGAAATGTGGAAGAAAATATTTCACCAAATATTTTGATGGAGGTATTTTTACGAATTTTTTATCCAATCTCTTCAAGTTTGGATAAAAGTGTTTTAATTAGAGTTATGAAATCAACAGACTATTCACCTACAGTAATTTTAACTCATGGAACAAAAATGATTTTGTTTACAGCCAATGCTTGGGAATCTTTTATGAAACACCTCCATTTGTTGGAATGTTACTTTAATAGCAACATGTTTGGCAGGAAAACAAAAGTAGGACTATTGGATTCAGACTTGGAAATTTATATTATTAAACACCGAGGTGAACATCAAATGAGATTCAGAGATACGACCAAACATGACATAAAAATTCAACTGAACAGAGAAGAATTTTTTATTTTAACATGTGCAACGGAACCGATAACAAGATATTTAAGACAGCTAGTATTCTCCAGTTCAATTATTAAAGATTATTTAACAGACACTTTCGATAAACAACCGGACGCACCAATTTTGTATGGACCTGTGGACACTTCAATATTCAACAGAATTCCTCATGAAGTTCAAATGTGGAGACAATTGGAACAATATGTGCAAGAAAAAAATAATTTTGTAAAATCGGATGAAGAAACACATTTCAGTGATGAAAAGGATCAAAGTGATGAGAATGACTACAACAAAAATGATCAGATGGAAAGTTAAGTAAAATTTTTAATTTTTTCACAACACTTTACACTTCAATTGGCAAATTTTTAATAAAAAATTCAAAATTTTGTGGGTGTAGGCCTACCGGGGATGGTGCCCACGTTAAATATACACCAACGCGCCTTCAACTGTACGGCCTGGCATAAATAAATGCCTACCGTGGTGTGGAAAACAGTTGACCTTCCGACACCGTGATGGATAGACAGGTGACCTTTCAAATGGACATGGAAGAAGAAATCAAGTCCAAACCGGGTATTATTGAATTTCAGGCGTTTCGTGGTAACGATGATCGGTTCATAATTAAAGAACTTGTATTTTACGATATAGATAAAAATATTCCTTACACATTTTTATTCAAACCACCATGCTCTTTTTCTTCACTAACCAGCAAAGCCGCAACAACAAACCGATGGACTTGGAAATATTTTCATCACATCGATTGGTATGACGGTTTTACCAGTTATTCAGACTTGTATCATATTATGCATCAATTTTCAAACAGATTTACTAATATTTACACAAAAGGACTTGAAAAGAAAAGATGGATAGAACAATTTACATCTACTCCAGTGAAAGATGTGCAAATTAATAAAAATTTTAAATTTATTGCTGAAAACATTTGTATTTGCACACAAAGTGTGGAACATGAAAGGGACAGGCACTGTGCGTTAAAAAACGCTTTAAAATTAGCAACTTACCTGCAAGATGGAGAAATCGGTGATGGTGGTGGGGGTAACGGCGATTATAAAAGCGAGGAGCAGACCGAGACCTGGCACGAGTATTACTCGAGATTCCGAGACGACAACATCTCAGAGCAAGAAGACAGCGAGGACCTCTAGAACAACCATGGCATCCAACCAGTTTCTGCAGACTTTGGTGGAACAGTTCAACGCCCACTCCAAGTCTACAATTTTGCCGGTAAAAAAATGTTCAGAGCTAAAGGATGAAAAACATTATATTATACATACCATGAAGAAGATGGAAACTACAGTCGGCGAGGCAATCTGCTGCAGCTTGAGCGAAGCCCCATACACTCCGGGAGATGAGCCGAAATTCCAAATTTACCTGCCCAAAAGATTTGTACACCTACTCCAAAACGAAGATCTCCGCTCCATACAACCAGGATGTCTCTACTTGGTGTCCCACGGATGCAGCGGCAGCAACTCCACCGAGCTTACCATCCACATCGCAGACAAGCAGCAGTGTTAAAAAAAAATAATTTTTTTCGTTCTTGTATCTGTTTGTATTTTTTAACTATATATATATTTTTGTCATGTAATCTTGTTTGTACTGTTTTAAATAAAGATAAAAAAACCAAAAAAAAAAAAAAAAAAAAAAAAAAAACACAAAAAAAAAACACAAAAAAGGCAACATATCAATATGTGAAACAAAAAAAATTTTCACATATTGATATGTTGCCTTTTTTTTTTAAAGCTCTGGGGTGACCTTGACCTTTGACCTTTGCACAAATTAAACATAAATTTTTTTCAAACAGCAATATGTGTGTGTGTGTGTGTGTGTGTGTGTGTGTGTGTGTGTGTGTGTGTGTGTGTTTTCCCCCACCATTTCAGGTTACCAGCATACAGACTGTAAAGAAGTTCAGTTTGATTGCAACTGTCAAACGATGAGCACCCTATTTGAGCTTTGTGTAAGAAAAATTATTGAAGATCAACAGCTATTTAGCCATACTTTACGATCCAACGCTCCTCAACAAATTAAAATTTTTATCAAACAGTACAAGCTAGACAACAGAGGTTACAACACTTTTGGTTGGTACAAGTTTAGTGATGGTACAAAATTTTGTCGAAGTTGTGGAAGGGCCGCAGTATCCAACCCGGCACAATTCATACAAGATGATGGATGTTTACAATATGGTCATGTCGCTCCAGTTTTAAGTTACCATACACCTAAAGAACTTTGCGCCATTTGTTCAATCAATATGTTTACTTGGCAAAAATTTAACCACCTCTCATCAGACAGCGTGTAAACAACTTCCCCCCACCACTATTTCATACTACCTTAAAACGACCATGCTAATATTCATTCCGCCTTTGGACATCATACGGAAAACATCAAGATGGCTCTGACTGTAAAATGTGCAAATTATGAAGAAGTATTTGTAAGAAATCTGCAAGAATTAAACGAAATTGTTCAAGAATTTAAATCACTAATCGAACAGGGATACCGATTGAACATGCAAATTTTTGCTTGCAACACAAAATGCCCTCATGTCCCCAGGGATGACGAGTCGCCTAGGTCACCATCATCAACTTCTTCAGCCTACTCCTCCAGATCATCCATGAAGACTCAAGCCAGTCCAAACTTGGAATATTTCTCCTGACTAATATTTATATTTTGTATCCTCATTGTACTTCAATATGCATATTTTTGTATTGTAATAAAGGAATGATAAAATAAAAACAAAATAAAAAAAACCTATCTTGCTACAGTATTGTAGCAAGATAGAATTTTTTTTAAACACAAATTGGATGACCTTGAACATGTTCTAACATGTTCAGGTTTTCCCCCACCACTTTTCCTATTGGATACCTGAGAGGCAGCACCAATGTGTTTCATTACATCTTCATCTTTCAAGCTGCAATCATGGATGTTCCACCACCAATATATGAGGCCGATGAAGCGGAAAGCCTGGGGAGGAGGAGATGCCAGCATGTGGATCTAGTGGAGATGATGGAAAGAAGGATGGAAGAAAGACGGATCAGGAAGGACCATATGCTAATTCAGAAAATTTTAAAATTAGATCTCTTCATAATCTTGGCCTTATTGATTGCAATCTTCTTCTACTTGGTCTACGCGGTTGTATACTGTCTAAGATGCATCGAGTGTACAGATAAAGCAGCCAAATTGCCGGTTTTCAACACTACTCTGTAAATAAAATTTTCTTTTTTAAAACTCCAAATGGTTGACCTTGAACATGTTTCAACCTGTCTAGTTGTATCAATTACCCCCACCACCACGATTCCAAAAGACCAATCCTACATGCAAGTCTGGCTTCATTTCCAACTCAGCTACGCTAAAGGTTACACTACACACAATGAAGTGGGAATTACTTGTTGACAGTATTCAATACCTAAAAGAAATCTATGAAAAATTGCACATGCGGCTTCTTCAAAATCCAGGGATGATAATAAAAATGAACTTGGAATACGACTGTCCACTCATCGACGACAGTATGGATGAAGCAGAAGGGGTAGTCCAAAATACACAAGGAACATGTTGCTGTGAAGAAAATTCTTCGACAACATCAAGCACAAGTCCGGACAGCACATATGGGGATGAAGGAGGATTTTTGTAATTTGTAAATAAAATAAAAAAATAATTTTTTTTTTAAACTTCAAATGGTTGACCTTGAACACGTTTGAACATGTTGAGCATTGTGGATAAAAAATTATTTTTTTTTCTTATGCCTATTGCTGAATAACAAACTCAGTTGTATAGTTTGCAAAAAAAAAAAATTTTTTCCATTTCATCCGACCACTTTACCCCCACCATCTCCTTATCCCCACCACCCTGCCGAGTACCTCAGATACACGGAGAGACTTGCTCAGTTGCTGTTCAACTCTTGTGGTGTGCACATCTCACTTTTTGCACTAAATTTACTTATATTGAGTTTAAATTTAAATATTTAGCCAAATATCAAACATTTTTTAATTTTTCGGCAAAGTTTCAAATAACAAAAAAAAATTTTTTTTTCACTTTTGGTTTGATTGAAATTTCACAAGTTCCAAGATCACCTGAGAAAGAATAAAAATAAATATTTCCAATCCGAGTTACGGTAAAGGACGGGCTCGGATGAGTTGTTGCAAAATTTTAATTTTTTCTTCCTTCTGACCACTTTACCCCCACCACCTCCTTATCCCCACCACTGGGCCGGGTACCTGGGGAACCGCCTGCACCCAAGTCAGTACGTCTTCGAACGCGGTGCTGTTCGGATCGCGTGTCGTTTGTCGCAATGTCGGGTGTTTGAAGAAATTATTCTTCGGCTCTCAGTCTCTCGGTGGGTAAGTAAAATAAAAAAAATATTTTTTTTTCAAGTGGGGCTGCTGGGACGGGTCAATGACCCCTGACGGATACATTAGGTCGAGAGTCTGATCGCTAGGGAATAAAAAAAAATATTTTTTTGCACTTTTGTGATTCCTCGAGAAATTTCAATTTCTCAGCAAAATTTGAGGAATCGCAAAAGTGCAAAAAAAATTTTTTTGTATTCTTGCGTGACCTTGACCTAATTAACGTCAGTGACGTCATCATGATGACGTCAGCGGTAATGACGTCACCATGACGTCATAGGTGTGACGTCATGTGACGTCATATGACGTCATTAGTGACGTCATTCGTGACGTCATTGATGACGTCATCACTGCTGACGTCATCGTGATGACGTCATGGCCCAGCAGCCCTACTTTTACACTACTCTTGTCACATTGTGTTGATGTCATGAACGATTATTTCGTAAAATGAGGTATATTGATTAATAACAACATCGATACTTCCTCGATCGACGAGGATGTATTTACAATCATCGGTTAGCCTGTAATTGATTTTGATGATTGCAATTGAGATGCCAAGTTACAGTAATCAAATTTATAATACGTAACGACCCAGTCAGTTTAACAAGTGAAACATTCGTACGGTCAGTAAACCACAGGGCTGGAAAATAATAAACAGGACTCGCAAACGAATGGGGTACTTTGTGAGTAATTGTGGACCGTGGAACAATGGTGGAAAGTGGGCCACCGGTGGTGGCTTTGGTTGGCAACACTGACGTATATCAACGACGTAATCTATGCGCCGCGGTTAAAATTCATAACCGGATTGTGCAGGCAATATAGGTGAATAACGCCGTGTCGCGTTGCGCACTGATATATTCCACGGACTTAATGTAGATATATAAAAAGTAATTCAGAATCCTTTTATGATTCATAAAATGTCTACGTCGTAAAAGCGGCGGGCACGTCTAATGGGCGAGGAAACCGGTCATAAAGAGGGAATGTGAGAGCTCAAATTATTTATGAGCGAGCGGGCTCCTTTGTCATATTATGATAATCAAGATGGCGGCCACATGCTGATTCCGGCGGACGTGGTGCGCATGCGCGAGTCCCTGATCAAGACGTTCCCGACAGTATTTATCACAGGAATAATCACACCGACTAGGGGTCCCTTGAATCAATTTGTTCTTATTTACAAACCCGCTGACGTCACGCGGTCCTCAAGATGGCCGAGGGGACGAGTGCGGCGTTGCCACTTCTCCTCACTTGGTTTCGGTTGGTTTTGAAAATACTGTAGACTCATAAACAATATCATGAACTGTAGGAAATATACAAGTTATAGTGGAAATCATTTATTGTTTAAACGGTAAAAATTTATTGTCAAAGCCTTTTCATTTATCCACACATTTAAATCGATGTATATTCATCGATGTATATTCGATGAAATAGGTGTTTGTGTCCATCCAGAGTTAATATAGGACATGTTAGGACCTTACCGTCATTGATATTAGGGAATAAAACAGGTTGAATAAATGCTGTATTTTGATCCCAATCAAAGAGTATACAAATAATAATAATAGGCTAATAATAATAAAAATAATAATCTTTATTTGCAGAAAGACAATGTACAATTGCATTGCAAACGTCAACAGAAATAATAAAACATAGGCTGCCAAAAAAAAGAGAGACAAGAACAATTGTCCAAATTTTCATTATGACCACTTTTGCACAGCACACTTTTCATCAGTACCGAAATTCCATTCGCGGTAACACCTAAAATTTTAGTTTTTCCAGACACTCATAATGAACTACCCGACCGAGTACAGAACGTTCGAGTACAAAACTCCTGTTGTTTTGTAAGATTTTCTTTGGCAGAATGAAATTTATGAAGAAACAACTTAAATTTGTCTGAACAACGTAGTTTTTGTAGCCTACTATCTAAAAAAAATTGTAAGTATTTTGCCTAGTTTACTTCTTTAAAATTCCATGGTGCATTTCAAAGTTTGTCCATGTTTCCTCGTTGCAAAATCAACCTAAGAAAAACCTTGAAACCAGCTGCGAAACCGAGAAACTCGGCTGTCTCAAAAGAAAACAAGAGACATCATTCTTCTCAAATGAGGCCCATAAAAGCCGGGATGAAGTAAGACATCTTTCAACGCCAATGTCAACAGGCATCTGGCGAGCATAGGCGGGAGGCTTCCGGCGGCATATTAGTCTTGCGTCTTGCGGCGCAATGTGGCTTGTGTTAACCCGTGACTTCAAAGACGCCGCCACTGGGGGCATCACTGGGGTCGCGGTAGCAGCAGCTCCGTCCTGGGCCCTCGTCCCAGCGGCCGCCGCGATAGTGATGAGCTAAAACGATGTTTTCCGGTAACTGTTATAACATACTGTTATTTTAAATTAACGTGTTATTTTTGAATAGTTAAGAACATCCTTCACAAAGAACGTTCACAAGAAGGCCTAGTTATCCAATATCATTTCTAGGTAACCGTTCTTTTATAACTGTAAATGCAAACAGTTTCTTAGAATGTTTTTGAACTTGTTATTGAAGAACGATTTATTGACTAAGTTACAAAGAAATTAAGTTTTGTTATGGTTATAATAGATATTTATTGTGAAAATATAGCTATTGTTTATACTACGGTACACAAGGTAATTTTTATAAGGACTACAAACAAGTCATAATCATATTACGTTGATATTTTAAGGATGAAAACTGATAAGTTTGTGACTAGTTCAGCGCCAGTCCAAAGGAATAACTAGAGTTGTTCTTCATCTTGGTACCTGAACTTTTCAAATATCAACTATCGAGTTATACCATTCCTAAAGAACATATTATATTATATTCTTCTAATTCCTAGTCGTTACAATGAGAATAGTCAGTTATTCCGTTATTACATAATTGTCTTCAATCTTTAGTCTGCTGTTTGTGAATTTATCACGTTATAGTGTTTCTTTGCAATTCTGTTAATTGCTATAACAGTTATCTTTCATTACATGTTACTAAGTATATAACACTTAGCACATTAACGATCATCACTAGCCCCAGCGGCTCACGGCGACGGGCCCGGGAGAGGAGAGTCTAGTTCTGGAGATAAGTCATCAGGCAATGGTCGGGATTGAGCACACGCGAATGCGCTTATCCATTCATATGAGACCGTGAGGAAATGTTGACCTATAATGCAGGCCCATATCAAAAAATATGCAATTAATTGCATTTCTAAAAATGCAATTAATTACACTTAAATTGCATTTTGTAATGCAATTAATCATATTTTAATGATATTTTAAAATGCAATTAATTGCATTTTAAATATACAAATTTTGGCCCAATTAAATGCAATTTTAATACATTTTAATCGCATTTTAAAATGCATTTTAATCGCATTTTAAAATGCATTTTAATCACATTTTAAATACATTTTAATCGCATTTTAGATGCATCTTTACCGCATTTTAAATGCATTTAAAATGGATTAAAATTTCATTTTAATCACAATTTTGATGCATTTTAATTTTATTTAAATTACAATTTAATGACATTTTAATTATATTTTATATAGGTTCAAATCACAGCATTTAAATGACTCTTCAACATAAAATATTAAAGTATTGCCAGTTAGTGGTGGCAGCCACGGTAATATCCATGATCGAAATCCATGGACATAGATTTACATTTCCTAGCAGTCTCCATGAGCAACGGTAGCACTTGAAGTATTGCCGCAGTTGCTCACTGATACTGCCAGGAGTGGCAATACCCATGAGGGGACAACCCCAACCCTTCTGAAGGGAGGTCATCCCTCATTAAGTTTAAAACTTATTAGATTTATACTATACGAAGTTGTTACTTTTATCTCAACTTTTAATTTAAAATAAATTGAGAACTAAATTTAGTTTTCAAGGGTAATTCATGAATATTTGAAGGGTTAAGGACAACAAATCTTTGTGTGGTGATAAGCATAAATATATTTAATGTTTCTATTTGTAGCCAAGAAATCTGCACACCGAATTTGCTTTTTTTGCATTTTTAACAAATTAGCGTTTATGTAAGAATGTGTCTGTAAGTATAAATGCGCTTCGCAAAATGCATTCTAAATGAAATTTAAATACATTTTGAAAATGCTAATTAAATGCATTTAAAATGCTCTAAAATTGCATTAAAAATGTATTCTAGTTGCATTTAAATCATATTTCAATTGCATTTAGTGAAATACATTTCGCAAAATGCATTTAAAATGTAATTCTAATACATTTTAGAAAATGCTAAATAATTGCATTTAAAATGCTCTAAAAATGCGTTTTAAATGTATTTTTATTGCATTTTAATCACATTTAAATTTCATTTAGACAAATGCATTTCGCTAAATAAATCTTAAAATGTAATTTTAATACATTTTAGAAAATGCTAAATAATTGCATTTTAAAATATTTTTAAAATGCGTTCAAAATGTGTTATTATTGCATTTTAATCACAATTAAATTGCATTTCAATAAATGCATTTAGTAAAATGTATTTTAAATACGATTTTAAAACATTTAGGAAAATGCTTTATAATTGAATTTAAAATGCTCCAAAAATGCATTAACAATATATTTTAATTGCATTTTAATTGCATTTAGCCAAATGCAATTCACGAAAGGCATTTTAAGTGTATTTGTGTAATGAAAAATGCAATTAAAATGCAATTAATTGCATTTCCTTTTGATATGGGGGTAAATATGGTAGCAACCTGAACAACATGAATGAATGTTCTAGTCAAACAAGCCCAAGAATTTGATCTATCCCCAATGAAACTCGTAAAGTATAATGAATAATATATTTTTATGGATTCTTCAAAACCTACTTAATTTTTGTATAGGCCAACTCTATAACAAAACATTCTATGTTGTTGAAGTTAGAAAAAAAATATCTTTTATTCCATCGCAAAATATGATTCACAATTATACAATAGAAGAGAAAGACAAACTCTCTTATGTTCTCCATTTGTTTATTATTCTATATTTTGATGAAATTACAGAGAGACAATCTAATGTCAAATACCACTCACTCACGTATCAGGGAATCTCCGAATATAATAACCACAAGGTATGAAGAATTTAAATTTTGCATTAAAGTTCCTCTTTGCTAAACAAGTTTCACTAACAGTTTTGCAAAGTTCCTTTAGGTCGATGTTAAAAATTGGCATATGTGTTCTTTGCTCATAGATTCTCTTAAAGAAAAAGTTATGCGGAGTTATAAGAGGGGTCATCAACCAGACAGGTCTTTGATTTTGATCTAATGTTATTCTTATGGACGGTTTTTAATATGAATTTAGCATAGAACGAATATGAAAAACTATAGGACCTAAGTGGTCGACATTTACCCATGGAAGATTCTTTTTGCACATAGGTGCTTACTAAGAAGCGGTTCTACAATTCTCCTTCATGACTCTGTTCCAGAAAACTTCAAAATTGGAATGTGAGCCTATAAGGTTGAAATTTGCCAGGGACGGTTCTCTTTGCTCATATAGGTGCTCAATAAAAATCTGTTTTAGTAAAAGCAAAATTCCTTAATGGTTCCACCGTACCAGGACTTCAAAATTACCGTAGAGCCCAAGGGGTTTTCGATATAAATTATGTTATCTTTATGGCCAGTTTTAAATATGAATCAAGCAGTTAACGAATCTCAAAACCTATATGGAAAATATAGGTTTGAAATTAGGCATGGGCGTTCCTATTTGCCCATAAATGGTCACTTATAAATTGTTTTGCAAAATTCCTTCAGGGCTCCGCGCCAATGGACTTAGAAATTTCTATAAGGCCACCGGGGTTAAAATTTGTCATTCACGTTCCTCTTTGCTCATAAGTACTCACTAAGAAAAGTTTTGCTCAGTTCCATCAGGCCTCCACCCCACAAGAATTAAAAAGCACCAAAGGGCCTTTGATAGGGGTTTTGATATTTGGTATGGACGATCTTTTTGATCATAACTACTCACTGCGAAAAGGTTTTGCAAAATTCATTCATGGCTAAGCCCCACAAGAATTCAATATTTTAATGCAATTCTTATAAAAAAAAATGTTTTGCATTATAAAGAATTTTCATTGAAAATACAATAAAATTTCAATCGCAAGAGAAGCCGTGACGGGTGACAGGTAGTTATTACATGAGACCGAAATTCTCACAATTAAGTTTGTACTCTTGGATTTTAACAACTAACATATGTTTTTACACCTAAAACGTGTAAAAAAACTATGAACAAATATGAGTAGCGTTCATAAAAAATTAAAACACATTTAGGCCTATATGATATTTTTTTCTACGAACCTGGGTTTGTCAAATATATTTCAAAACTCGGTCTGCCAGATTTACGAGAGAACATCGTAAAATAAGTTGACGATATATTATTGGTTTATAATGCAAAACCAGCACCATCAAAATTTAACAATACCCAGTTAATAAAGTTCAAACTATCTATGAAATCAGGTAGTAAAAGAGAGTGGTTCAATCAGTAAAAACGTCGATAACAAGCGACATTGCTAGTTAATTAATCGAAAAACATTATGTTCCGATAGTAAATCACACTTTATGTTCATTTTTATAGAACAGTAATAGTCAACTGCTGTCGATGCATATAATTCTCGGAGATGAATAATAAACTCCACCGTTTAAAGCTTTTGTGCAACTGATGGCAACGCAGTCTGGCTATTTACGATTCGGTAATATAGTTTTTATTGTTTTCGTGATAATATCTTCATCCTCTATATTCTACAGGCATAATTTTGTTCTCAGCAGCCACTGTAATTAAGTAAAGCGATTTCCCAAACAATTGAGATGATGAACTAAAATTGCCCAGAACATTAGTGTTCTTCTGGTGGGAGAGGTGTTAGTCCATGGTTGATAAATAATAATAACCTCCTTGTTCCAAGGCAATTGGCCGCAAGGCTAATGTGGCTTTTGTGAGGTCAAATACGGTTGTTAAGTCGTGACTAATGGTCTATGACCAAAGCCTTTTTTGTTCAAACAACCAAAATTTTAGCTTTGTTTATTGTAATGTAAGTCCTAATTCCAATGAAGCCTAATTGAAAGGGTCGTTCAATTATAAGGTTTCATTGTCATATAGCTCATTTTAGGTACTAGCCATTAATTTAAGTCAAAATATTAATTTGACATTTTGGGTTGAGGAGAGTGGTAATCGAAATAAGCTTAGACAGTGTTTTTTAGGATCACACGTAATATTTATTTCAATAAATTATCGATGAAATACTATTATTAAAATTATTAACAAAATACCGTACGATGTAATTCGTTTTCAAAGAAAACATTAAAAAGTATAGACCTTGGAAAACAGTTTACTCAAGGGGAAAATATTCCAGTAGTGTACATTTTAGCCGCGGTAACATTAAACAATTCGTAACCCTAATAGTGATCAATACATAATAAACTAATAGACATACATAACAGACCTTTGGCTATAGTCGTATAAATAGACTTACAAACATTCAAAAATATTGACAAATATACATTTTAGGTTTTGTACATAAGATATGAAATGTGCGATAACGAGTAAACGAAATTAAGTTGATTTAAAATGTAACAGTGCACAGTTTTGAAAACAAATAGCGAAGTAAAATAGTATCAAGAAACGTAAAAAGGAACAGCAAAATAAAAGAAAAAAATTTATGACCGACACCAAGAAATCACACAAACAACTCGATATTTAACACTAACCGATTACAAAGGATGAGCGTTTCATATTTACACACAAAAATAGAGTCTTAGACGACGATTCGAGTCATTTACAAAGATCGGAAGATGGTCCGATATACAATAACGCGAGAGGCGGCCACATAATCACTATATCACTAGAATCACAGAGGGGTCCCCGTCTAGGGGTGCATGCCTGACGAGGCCCCCAGGCGAGGGCCGTACAGGGAGTAGGGTGAGAAGTACGGGGGCAGCCCGGGATGCGGGGGCAGGGGGAAGGCGGAGGATAGTGAGGGGGGCAGCAGGGGAGGTTTGCCGTAGGGGTGGTACCTCGCCGTGGCCAGGGGGCTCAGGGGTGGGGTGGGGTAGGTGCGGTTGAGGAGGTGGTGACTGGACGGCGAGGGGGCGAGGAGGGAGTCCGACGTGTGAGTCCTGAGGTGCTGCAGCAGTTCCTCGGAGTTAGAGAAGCGTTTGCCGCAGTAGGCGGCGTCCCCGCCGATCCAGGAACAGACGTAGGGCAGCTGCGAGGCGGCAGCCAGGGCGGCGAGCTGGGCGTGAGCGTAGGCGGCGGCCACGGCGGAACTGTGATGGCCCGGGGGCAGGAACCCGGGGGGTGCCTTCTCGCACTGGACACATCCCGCGGGACACTTGCCCGAGCCGCCGGGCGACAGGAGGTGGCTGCTCAGCTGGCAGCCGGTGCAGTAGGGGTCGCGGCACACGGGAACCAGCGTGTCGGCGCCGGACGCGGTCTTCATCCTGGCGTAGCTCAGGTACGGGTTGAGGCCAGCCTTGAGCGGGTGGCTGAGGAAGCTGGAGGCCATCACGTCCAGAGGCAGGGAGCCGGGGTAGCCGGGGAGGAACGCCGACGACGTGATCGGTGGTATCGATGACGACTTGAAGGCTCCCGAGTCCGATGTTTTGGTCTGTGGGGAGCTGCTTCTGTGACTAGACTCGGATTTGGATGTCGCCGGCAGCTCCTGGCTGGCCGGGGTCTTGCGGTTCGAGGGCGACTCTCTGGGGGATGAAGCACTGTGGTTGCTGCTGCACCGTCCTCCGTTCTGAGCAGGCGTGGGGGCCTTGCTCGGGGTTTTCACTCTACTCTTGTCTTCCGGGATGGACAAGTCTTTCACAGTCGAGTCGTAAGGTTTGAAGCTCGATTTCACGTTGACCGGTGAGCTACTCACCGACGACGGCGACGACTTTTCTCTAGGAGTTTCGGATTTCTTGGGTGGTTTGTCGAGTGGCGCCAGCAGCGACTTGGTGCCCGGGGTGTCCGCCCCTATCTGGCTACACGTCTGGGCCAACAGCGCCAACGGGCTCTTCTTGGCGTCCAACTGAAACAGAAGTCAAAAGAAACTTGTTAGAAAGTACGGCAGAGAGATCTGGAGAGGACAGTTTGATTAGTTTGAAATCGTGGCCTCAGAGCAAGATATTTCCGAGATGATTCTTGCTCTGTATTAAATTCAGAACGTAACCCATGACATGTCTTAGTGAGATGTCGTATGCAGTGACAGGCCCGTCAGCGCCAGTGTTGGCATGACAGATCGGCAGGGATATATCCATCTGCAGCAAAACTGTCGACTGGTTTCATATATTTTAATGCATCATACGTCTATTTAATTCCGTCAAATTTTTTAAAGTTAAACAAGAAACTTCAAAACATCTATTTTTACTCATCCGAAAAAATATTGTCTCTATCTGTGTATGAATCGTTATTTCTAATACCCAAAAGTTTTCGTTGAATTACATTTTATTTTTCCAAAATTCAAATTATTTTTACTATACTCTGTCATTAACAGCGCACCTAAAATAATATGAATATATTTACAATAATGTTATCAGTAATATGATTAGGCTAGAGGACATTACTTCAATACACACAATCTATGGATGGTAGCCTCACTGTTGGCTTTTTACAGCGATTTTTTAAAATGCTATAACGATTGTGTTAAATGCGTCACAAAAAGTCAAGTAGTTGTTTCTCATTTTAAAATATTTGTAGAGTAAGAGACTGTTTCCGGATTAATTAATTAATTAATTAATCCTATACTCTATGACAAGTAGAAGTACTCTTAGTAAGGGCAACATTATTTGTCTGTCCAGCGATTTTTTAATATGGGGGTTTTGGCCACCAGGAATCCAATCCACCAGCAAAAAAATTCGGTTTTCATCCTAGGGCCCTTCAAAGTTCGCTTGGTATCCTCATGGAGATTTGTTTTAACTTACAAAATTCTAAAAATAAGCTGATAATTGTAGATAAACCACTGTGTTGCATCTTTAACCAGTGATTCAACAAATGCGACAGTACCGCACCATTCGACCTGGCGAGTGAGCGAAGCGAACGAGCTTGTCCTAAAAAGGAAGAGGGATCGTGAGTGGAGCGAACGAGCTTTATCTATGAGAAACAAAAGTGACGCTACATAATTTTACCGAGCATAAGCTTGGTCACCCTAAATGTCAATTGGACACAAAATATCTTCTGATTTGTTTTGCTTCGTACTTGAGGAAGAAGTCGGTTGATTATGAGGTTCCAAATTGATCACAAAACATTTGTTATTTAATTTTCAACTTCACTAATGATCACGTTACGAAAATGTTTATTAAATTCATTCAAAATTAATTATGTACAAACGTTTGGGAAGAAATTACATAAATAGACAAGTACATCGTTAAAACGTAGTCCGATTGTGCATCTATCAATAGTTGGACACAAAAAGAAACTAGTTCTAGCCAGTGAATTGTGTTGGTAACTATTCGAAAGGATTCATGGAAACATCTAACTCATGAATTGTAATAGAAAGCGAGAAACGTATCGTGAAGATATATTATTACAATAACACAAATCTCAGTGTACGACACAGCTGTAGCAGCCTGCGAAGTATTAAATCTTGTGGGTGATTTGTAGTCTACTAGCTTTGGAGAATTCTACTTTCATACTCCTTTGCCGGTTTGGGAAACACAAATAACAGGTTTCCATTTCCCAGATATTTATCATTCTCTTAAATTACTGAATAGATAAAAAATTATGGTTTAAATTTCCACCGGGTATGAGGACATCTTTCAAATTAGCAAGTTTATTTCACAAATACAGTACGATGTATTAAATCAATTACCCCTAAAATTGAAATATATCAACTAAAATCATACACTAATATGGATAAATAGTAGTAATTCCATATGTTCTACGTTGATTACAAAGACTTTGTCATGCATAGTATTAAAATAAATCCACTAGTTATTTATTATGTGAATTTTCCTTGTTCAACAACAAGTCTGTGCACGTGAAGTAAAATGCAAACATTTTACTTCAATGGCACTTGAATGGTAAACAACCTATGTTATTTTTTATCAGTCGCTTTGTTTGTTACAACTATTTGCGAGTACAAAAGCTATGTTTTAAAGTGAGATTAAAATCAACCTTTTCGCGTTACTTAAATGATATTAATACAACACGTATTTACAATAATTTTAAACAAAACGCATATAGAGGTAAGAGTGATTTAATACATCCGATTTCGAATAATGAAATGAAAATATTGAATACAAGTTTGTATATGCATGTTTATATTCAATTAAAATACATAACTTGATAGTCCTAATAAGTCTCTCAATAAAGTTCTTAAAATCTTTATCTAAGCTTAGCAATTTCATATTTTGGGTTGGGTCTGCATTCGCTATCGAGGAAAAATATTTCATCTCACACGAATAAAGTTTTATGAAAATCATTTTGATTGAACATTTTCTGTTGGATAATCTACAGAAGAAAACTTTTAATATATACTGTGCAAAGTTAAAATTAGACATCTTTTATTTCCCACCCCAATTTTACCATCTAAAATAAGCAAATTAAAATACTATAAAGAAAAAATACTTACGTAGTCTATGGAATGCTGGAACTATATAAATTTACTATATGCTACTTGAAGGCGTCTACAAAACTTTCAAAAACTGTAAATAGTGCATTGATTTACTTTTGCCATTGTCCCTTCCGCTACAAAACAAAAACAACTCAACAAATTAAGCAAGTGTGAAGAATTGATGAATTCTGAATTTGCATGACAATCGTAAAATTAAGATGGTATCTCAATGGCGACGTGGGAAAGTGTTGTGCAAAGTTGGTCGGGAAATAGTGTGAGTAAGACTTGGACACTAAGTGACTTTCCTCACACCTTCTGTTCATAAACCTTGATTCTAAGTGGAAAGCTTGTCGCTGGTGTGAACACGGAGATCGAGATAGCTTTGTGTTACGGCGCTGGGCTACACTCTCCCAATTGGCCGGATAAACAAGTTGAGCTTTCTTGTTTTATGTTATTTGATGGCTAAAGTGAAAGGATTTGGAGTATTTACGTATTTCGTTAGAAATTTACTGCCTGGATTTTCATTTTTTTATTTTTTTTTATTTTGGGCGTATCCATACCAGCGGCATTTTTTAACTTTTTGATGGGGAACGGTCCAAACCCCAGTATTGTTACTATCTAACATCTACCAGTTGTTAGATAGCATCATTAATTAATAGAACAATGACAAATGGCAACTGGGTCCGGAATCGAACCTTAAAAAAGCTACTAACTTTTCTGTGGATCGAAACTTTAAAACCTCCATTGGCACTGAATTAATTTTTTATATGAATCAGTAGGCCTAATCCGCATTAACCAACCTAGAAACATGTACAGTACAAAAACTTGTTAACAAAATATTCAAATATTTTCCCAAGCCCGCATGACACCGGTTATTCCACATAATTTACGAGCGCTAACAAACACCGTAAATGTTTGCCAGGCAACTTTTTTACGCCCGCGGTCAATCAGAACGGCAATTTCAAAACCGGTGGCGCCGGCGGCGGCGACACAAATCATGGGAAAACCCGGCGGGATAAAACATAATATCCACCTCTGTCAGCATAAATAACCAGCGGGTGACGTGCGAAGAATAACCTCCGACTGAAAAATGCTGTAATATCTTGTTCGCGGGAGCGGGGACATTTCTTAATCCTCTTCTAGCGGGGTAATGTGTCGTCTGCTGCCATGGGAAGGGGGGGAGTTCAGAGTGGGAACATAAATAATACCGGATAATGTCGAGTCACATCCGGAGCAATAAATACCGTGTCGGCGAATAAAAACAACCGCAGCTACCGGACCGTCCGGACCGGCCGTGGAGAATAGAGATATATTTAAACCCGGAATGAATGTCTCCTAATGAACTGTCGCCGGATGCTCGGTAAATCTCGGATCGCCGTTTGTAACCCACTTTTGACGACCGAATGGAGCCGCCTTATCGCACTCAAATGCGGTATGAATGTCGAGATAAATGTGATCTTTTAAAAGGAAACATTAAATCAGCCGGCGGATTTATCGGGTCCATTTTCCAGAGGAGGCTATCGAATTCGGGCTTAAATTATCGTTGACAGGTGGTCGTTATGCGGCGCGGCGCGGCGTGATTGCGATACAGGGTCGGTTGTTTATGGGAGGGGATGGGGCATAACTCGCCCGCCACCAATTAACACTCCCCTCCGTCACCTGTCGGGAAATGACTCACTCAACTCAACACTCACGCTCAAAACCGAGTGGACAAACTCGGACACTCGTCACTACACGAATTACGCGTCGGTGTTGTGAAAACTCTGACGATGAACTATTTACACTTTGCGTTTGACTTAATACGTCTGTCTACTACTAGAGTGATAAGAAATTTATAAATAATTTACTTATCAAATCTTTGCCAAAGAGAAAACACTGAATTTGTTGTACCGTAAGAAAATTTGTGAACTTATAAAAGTTTTTAAATGTTATCAAAGATTTCTCCCTTTCTGTCACTGAATGATTTTATTTAGTATTTAGCACTGGAACTTGATTTTTCAATCTTAAATTTAGAATATACAGCAGGTTTAAATATTTCATGTACTGATTTGTTGGTAGCCTAGCTTTAGCATTAAACTATGATTTTAACAGGCAATCTAAATTTATAAAAATTTTTGAGCTGGCAATGTTTTGTTATTTTTTATAAGGCATGTTTAACTGTATAATATTTGAATTGGTGGTTGCTGCGTTGAACATATTCAACGCTAGAAACATTTCAAGCATATTTACAATGTGTATTGAAAATAAATCTGTATAACTTCCAACCAGACGTGCCATCATCAGGGTGGTAAATGTCACATCACCGCGACACAGTTTACATCTACATCCCCCCCCCCCACCACACCCCCAGGGGTAGGGTGAGTGTGGGGGGCTGGGGGGCAGTGTTGCCCTCCAGGATGACGCGCAGGACCGGAAGTTCACCTTGGGTGGCGCCTCCCTCTCACGGTCGCCTAGCAACCGGACAGCCGAGGTGTCAGTGCCGCAGTAAATGTGTTGCTGCTAACTTGTGCAGGCGCTGTTTACTGTTACAGCTGTCATAACTATCGCACCGGCAAATGTTGGAATTATGATGTTTCGTGTTTCCTCTAAACTCGCACATGGAGACAAGTTACGACAGTTTCTCTGTGCTGGGAAGAACGGTGCGAGGGGATGTAATGTTATTTCTTTAGTTTTTAATTCTTAAAATTACAACAAAAATAAGTTCATTAATGACCATTATTTTTATTAACATGCAAATGCTTGAAGGGCTGGGAATCACGGTAAAAATTTTAAACTTCCAAACGTCCTCTGTTCCTTCATTTGTTAATTAAAATTAACAAAGTAATAAAACGACATTGTTCAAGTTTAGAGGTTTAAATTATTAATTTGGTAAAATATATTGTTATTACATTCAACCTGAACTCTAATAAGATTTATAGAAAAACTTTACCTTAATTTTTAGCTACCGAAGACAAAAATTATCAAAATAATTACGCCGCCCTTTTCATAACTATATGTGCTCGCCTTCTCATTACTTTATGGCCCATTCGCCACCACAAGGCCAGTATAATGGCGGAATTAATGTGCTATCTCAGCCCAAGTATTATCATTAGCCGCCAAGTGGCAACTGTAAGACCGCCTATTAGATTTAGCCTAGTTGTGGAGGATATGATAGCTGTAATTTATTTCGCAAGGGCAAAAATGTGGCGGTGGTGTTCATTGGTGTGTGGCTAATGGCCCTTGGTTACGGACTCGTTGGTAACGCTCGCCTGTACACTGCACTGTGTCTCACTCACAAATTATATTTATTCGGAAACTGCCGAGGAAGCATGTTATTAGTTATCATTGGCGTTATCCACAGCTTTTTGTATTTGCTGTAGAACTTTTGTATCCTGAGCGAAATAATTGTGTGATCTGCACCATTAAATGAAGCCATATTATTGTTTTCCAAGAAGCAGTAAGTATTCGACATTGAAGTGTAAAACAGTTGATATAATTTTACACAGGAGAGGCAATATTTTAGTGCAATATTTTAGGTAAAACTGTAGTACCTAATAATACACAAAAATACTACAAAAGAATTAAAATGTAAGAGTATGAGGACATGTTAATTAGGTTCAAGTTCGAATATTTTTTATCTGTTAAAATATTTTAATATTTTGCAAACGCTTCTGTTTTGCAACCCTACCTTAAGCCGTATCAAAATATATTTTTAAGTCTCTGTTGCTTAAACCGTGTATCGGTAGGCCTAAACGGAGAAGTGAAAAGGTATTTGTTCTTTCAATTTTCTATACCCAGGTATAAACAAATTTTTTGGCTGAATATTTAAGTTAGAAAATATATAAATAGCCTACAATAGTTAAATATGACATATACCTACAGTAGTGTAAAAGTGGGGCTGCTGGGACATGACGTCATCACGATGACGTCAGCAGTGATGACGTCATCAATGACGTCACGAATGACGGCACCAATGACGTCATATGACGTCACATGACGTCACATAAATGACGTCATGGTGACGTCATTACCGCTGACGTCATCATGATGACGTCACTGACGTTAATTAGGTCAAGGTCACGCAAGAATAAAAAAAAAATTTTTTTTGCACTTTTGCGAATCCTCAAATTTTGCTGAGAAATTGAAATTTCTCGAGGAATCACAAAAGTGCAAAAAAATATTTTTTTTATTCCCTAGCGATCAGACTCTCGACCTAATGTATCCGTCAGGGGTCATTGACCCGTCCCAGCAGCCCTACTTGAAAAAAAAAAATAATTTTTTATATTTTACTTACCCACCGAGAGACTTAGAGCCGAAGAATAATTTCTTCAAACACCCGACATTGCGACAAACGACACGCGATCCGAACAGCACCGCGTCCGAAGACGTACTGACTTGGGTGCAGGCGGTTCCCCAGGTACCCGGCCCAGTGGTGGGGATAAGGAGGTGGTGGGGGTAAAGTGGTCAGAAGGAAGAAAAATTTATTTTTTTACAAACAACTCGTCCCAGCCGGTCTTTTACCGGACCTCCGTAACTCGGATTGGAAATATTTCCTGAGAAATATTTATTTTTTATTCTTTCTCAGGTGATGTTGGAACTTGGTCGGGAATTGGAGTCACCAACGTAACCTTACTGGCAAAAGTTAGCTCGTCTAAAAGTTTCTGAAACATTTTATCATCCATAGTGATATTTGTGTCCCTTGAGTAAAATTTTGGATTATTTTTGAAGCAACGTTTCATTTTTGTTAAAGTGGAAGTCTTGGACACCTTAACAGAATTATTTTGCTTGGCCAGCAAAAATTTTACTCTTAATAATTTTTCTCGCAAAGTTTCAGCCATAGATGTGTCTCACAGTAAGGTTTGGATAAAACTGAAACACTTAGTCCAGTGTTGTACCTTAGCTGGAAGTAGTGGGGGAACAGGGCTATAGTGGGGGAATGAGTAGTGGAGGGGGTAATGCAGACTGTTGTTGACAAGTGTAGAAACAGTTTGCTGGGAACTGTCCAAGGAGTAACACGTACTGTGCAGAAAAATTAACCGAGAGACTTGTGTAAAATTTAACTCCAAGAAATATTTAATGTAAGACTAAAAGAGGTAGAGCCAAATGAAAAATAATTTTGTAGGAGACGGGTATGGATCAGTTTTGTAGTAAAGTTCAAAATCCACTTGTGTGGAATAAAATTAAATTGTGAGCGAAAAATATTTAGCCACACCTGCAAAATACAAGTGTATGAAAATATTAGGAGACCTGTATAGCTAAATAAAAATTAATTTTGTATCAAACAGTCTTCCAACATTTCAGTTTCTAAGTCTTAACAAGTAAGGAATAAAATATTAAATAATGAGTGGAAAATAATTTGTTAAGTAAACGTAATTGTAGCAGTGTAACAAAAATTAATTTTGTGCAAAACAGGCTAGGTTCTGTTTTGCTAAGTGTAATAAGAAGGAAAAATAAAAATTTACTCACAGAAAAGTCGAGAGGTGGCGAGGTGTGGCGTGTTTGTTGGCTTTCAATAAACTGACTTACCTTCTGTTGAGCTACAGTTGGCCAGCTGACAAATAAACCAGTCTGTTATATAAGCATTATGTAACCGTCTCTGCCAGCTGTGCTGAATCCGGCAAGCTAAAATATTATTCTATAGTACACCTGACTTGGACTGAAAATATTCTAAGTCCCAAGACCCCCCCCCCCCCTGGCTCCGGACGAGAAGTGCGCCCCCCCCCCCCCCCGAGGGAGGAGGAGGTGGCATAGCCCGAGGCGTTGCCATACCTTGACACGTGTTGTATAATGAGATCCGGTTAGTAATGTATTCAGGTGTGGCTCTTGGAGATTGTCCAATGCCACAAACAAGTACGTGTCGAGGTCTGGCTGTTTACGTAACCAGATCCGGTTCCCCCACTCCTGACCGGCTCAGCTTCGGTTCTCTGAGGCTTTGCTTCCTCGCAGTTGGTTTCAAACACTTCGAGTGGTTGAAGCTCTGCCCTACAGGATTCGCAATGTAATGTTGGCGCCGCATTATATTGGGAATTCTTTTAGTCTAAGGCATGGCATGTGTAGTGTTAAGAAATATTTTATTTTGCGCTTGCTGCTTCTGCTAGGTCTTGGTGTTGGATTTATTTAGTCTAAGTGTTGTGTGTTGAAAAATATTATTTTGTACTAATCTTCACAGGTTGTCCCCAAGTTGAAATTTTTCTAAATTCGTATCTTGGAGGTACTCCTCCGTAAATTGGCAGTTAAAGTGTTAGGCTTTTTGAGACTTTACAGTCTCTGTAAAATAAAAATTTTTCGAGGTTTAGAACCTCAAGAATTATTTGTTACCAACAATAGCATGGCGCCTAACGAGCCCGGGGGTAGGCCCCTGGGGATCCACCCTTAGGCCTCTTTCGGTCAGGGGCGCTACTGGACCTCATCACTCTAGATGGGTGGTTGGCATCCTTTAGCACGAGGCGTCGGATCCTGACACTGACCGGTGTGCTAGGCAAAAGTCAGTACCTACGGGTTAAGACGGGATCCTCGGTCATGGTTAGCATGGCCTTTTCCAAATTATTGTAGCATGTTTCCCTTAAGGAAACTCAAAATTAAATAAATAATTTTTTATTTAATCACCTCCCCTTGAATGTTGAGATCCCCCCGATGCCTCTGGCCGCCGGCGGTCTTAGGCATCGGGGGGATTTCTTTTTTAATTCTTGAACGACCTTGACCCATATTCATGTGTGAATAAAATAAAATATTTTTGTTCCACATGTTATGTAGGTCAGTCATGACTTAGGCGGATTTTTGCCTGAGTTCTGGGACTGCTCAGGACTTAGAGCGAGATGCGGCTAAGTGTTGGCTGTCCAAACTGTGGTATAACCAAATTTTATTTTATGTTCACACATGAGTAAGGGTAGCAGGTATCCAAGAGTTAAAGTCCTAAGGGTAGGTGAAGCCCCCCCCCCCCTCGGCGGCAGACGAGAAGTGAGCCCCCCCCCCCCCCCGAATTTTTTTTAAAAATTTTTTGACCTTGACCAAAAATTTTTTGCTCCGGACGAAAACTGCGCCCCCCCCCCCCCGAAATTTTTTTTGAAAAATTTTTTGACCTTGACCAAAAATTTTTTGCTCCGGACGAAAACTGCGCCCCCCCCCCCCATCAAAAATTTTTTTTTTCGAAAATTTTTTGACCTTGACCAAAAATTTTTTGCTCCGGACGAAAACTGCACCCGAGGGGGGGGGGGGAGGGGGAGGGGGAGGGGGAGGGGGAGGTGCCAAGCTAGTAGTGTGAAATTGTTACTTCCAGTACAAGTTAAAATAGTAGTGGTAAATTGTTACCACAAACACAAATTTGTGTCTTTAAACTTCTAATGTAACTTAACCCATTTAAATGTAGGTGCCAAGCCAGTAGTGTGAAATTGTTACTCCCAGTACAAGTTAAAATAGTAGTGGTAAATTGTTACCACAAACACAAATTTGTGTCTTCAAACTTCTAATTTAACTTAACCCATTTAAATGTAGGTGCCAAGCTAGTAGTGTGAAATTGTTACTCCCAGTACAAGTTAAAATAGTAGTGGTAAATTGTTACCACAAATTTGTGTATTCAAACTTCTAATTTAACTTTACCCATTTAAATGTAGGTGCCAAGCCAGTAGTGTGAAATTGTTACTCCCAGTACAAGTTAAAATAGTAGTGGTAAATTGTTACCACAAATTTGTGTATTCAAACTTCTAATTTAAATTAACCCATTTAAATGTAGGTGCCCAGCCAGTAGTGTGAAATTGTTACTCCCAGTACAAGTTAAAATAGTAGTGGTAAATTGTTACCACAAATTTGTGTCTTCAAACTTCTAATTTAACTTAACCCATTTAAATGTTGCTACTTAAAGGTAGCACCGTTTTGGTGCTACCTTTCATGTACTATTTTCTACATGTCCAATTTTGCTTTATGTTTTTTAAACAACACTTTTAATTACCGGTTTAATGTAAAACTATAAAATATGTTTATATATATGAATTATTAACAAAACCTTAGTTTTAACATTAAATGTTATTAGGAAACTTCTAATTGAGATAAGCCATTTAAATGTTGCTACTTTTAGGTAGCACCGTTTTGGTGCTACCTATGGTGTACTATTTCACATGTCCAATTTTTGCTTTAGGCTTTTAAACAACACTTTTAACTACTGCTACCAGTCTACCACTGAGGTACCTATGAAGCGAGTTTGGTTCATCTTTTTTTTTCTCTAGTTGCTAAGGTGTTTAGGAATTAAAGGTTAGAATTACTTTTAAGGTTAAAAAAAGCACATGGTGCGAACAGAAAGTTCACTATTGTTTTAACATTAATGGTCATTAGAAAACTTCTAATTGAGCTTAACCCATTTATATGTTGCTACTTTAAGGTAGCACCGTTTCGGTGCTACCTTTGGTGTACTATTTTTACATGTCACAAAATATATGGGCCTCTGCTTGACGCAGAGACAGGTACTTGGCCCCGTTTCTACCCATTATTAAGTGTACTGAGACTTTAGGTTTTAAACAACACTTTTAACTACTGGTTTAATGTAAAACTACGAAATATGTTTATATACATGAAATCTTAACAAAACCTTAGTTTTAATATTAAAGGTAATTTGGAAACTTCTAATTGAGCTTAAACCATTTAAATGTTGCGAATTAAAGGTAGCACCGTTTTGGTGCTACCTTTGGTGTACTATTTTTACATATCCAATTTTGCTTTAGGTTTTTAAACATCACTTTTAACTACCGGTTTAATGTAAAACTATGAAATATGTTTATATATATATGAATTCTTAACCAAACCTTAGTTTTAACATTAAACCGTATTTGGAAACTTCTAATTGCTCACTCAGAGACAAGTACTTGGCCCCGTTACTCTCCATCATTAAGTGTACTTAGGCTTTATGTTTTTAAACAAGACTTTTAACTACTGGTTTAATGTAAAACTACAAAATATGTTTATATACATGATAACTTAACAAAACCTTAGTTTTTAACATTAAAGGTAATTTGGAAACTTCCAATTGGGCTTAACCTATTTAAATGTTGCTTAACCTATTTAAATGTTGCTAATTAAAGGTAGCACCGTTTTGGTGCTACCTTTGGTGTACTATTTATTCCTTGTCAATTTTGCTTAAAGTTTTTAAACAACACTTTTAACTAAGTGTTTAATGTTAAAGTACGAAATATGTTTATATATGAGCCTCTGCTGACTTGGAGACAAGTACTTGGCCCCCGTTCCTGTCCATCATTAAGTGTACTGAGGCTTTACGTTTTTAAACAAGACTTTTAACTACTAGTTTAATGTAAAACTACAAAATATGTTTATATATACATGATAACTTAACAAAACCTTAGTTTTTACATTGAAGGTAATTTGGGAACTTTTAATTGAGCTTAAAACATTTAAATGTTGCTAATTAAAGGTAGCACCGTTTTGGTGCTACCTTTGGTGTACTATTTCTTCCTTGTCAAATTTTGCTTAAAGTTTTTAAACAACACTTTTAACTACGGGTTTAATGTTAAAGTACAAAACAACACTTTTAACTACAGGTTTAATGTTAAAGTACAAAATATGTTTACATATGAGCCTCTGCTGACTGAGAGACAAGTACTTGGCACCGTTCCTGTCCATCATTAAGTGTATTTAGGCTTTACGTTTTTAAACAAGACTTTTAACTACTGGTTTAATGTAAAACTATGAAATATGTTTATATATGAGCCTACGCCTGACGCAGAGACAGGTATTTGGTCTTGTTCCTGTCCCTAATTAAGTGTACTGAGGCTGTAGGTTTTTAAAAAACACTTTTAACTTCTGGTTTAATGTAAAAACTATGAAATATGTTTATATATAAATGATAACTTAACAAAACCTTAGTTTTAACATTAAAGGTAATTTGGAAACCTCCAATTGAGCTTAACCCATTTAAATGTTGCTACTTTTTAATGTAGCAACCGGTAGCACCGTTTTGATGCTATCTTTGGTGTACTATTTTTTTTTTTACATGTAAAATTTTGCTTTAGGTTTTTAAACAAAAATTTAAGTATTACGTTAAGGTCAAACTACCAAACATGTTTGTTATCTACATGAATTATTAACAAACTTTTAGTTTTAACTTTAATGATGATATAGGAATTTCTATTTATGTGTAAAGTTTAACATAATTAGTTTTGTATTTGATTTTATTATTGTTTGGAACACTTGTTATGTGTTGTAGTCAAGCAAGTCTTATTTTGGTATAAAAAATAATAATCTTTAGCACATGTATGTAAAGCTAATTTTTTAATTTCAATTTATTAAATGAAAATGAATGTGGTATTAATGTAAAATATATTAAAAATCAGTTTTAAAAAATCTACAGGAAATTGTCAACAAATTTAAAATGTATCATATTACTGTTAAATGTGCAGTATATCCCTTCATTTTGCATGCCCAGTTGCGCTTCATCATTTATGAAAGTGGTTTGTTGAGTGTGCCCTTATTATTGACATCCGTAAAAAAATTGTTTAAATTTAACATACAATTGTGTATGCGCAGTAGTACTTGTCTACTGCGCATGCGCAGAAGGTTTCCACCACTCTTTGTCGGGTATATAAGCAGGTGGGTTAACCATGCATTTCATTGTTTGGCGAACTTTTGCCAAGTGAACATCTTATTGACAACTTCGGTTATTCCGGATATTTAAAAGGTGTATGCTATTTTTCTTACATTTGACTTCAATATGTCTGAACTGCAGTGTTACATGTTTGATAGTAAACCTGTAGCTGTATTATTTGATCGTGAAAACAATCCATGGTTTAAGGCTAATGATGTATCAGAAATTCTAGAATATAAAAGACCGCGAAAAGCAATAAATGATCTAGTTAAGGAAAAATATAAAAAGTTATGTAAAGATATTGATGGAAACAGTTTAGTGCTACCCTCTAACTTTCAAAAAAGTACCGTATTCATCAATGAACCAGGTTTATATTCCTTAATTTTATCGTCCAAGATGAAATTAGCTAAGCGCTTTCAAGATTGGGTGTTTGAAGAAATACTACCATCAATTCGCAAGTATGGAGAGTATAAACTAAAAAGAGAAAACCTTAAGTTGACTCACTCCTTATGTAAAGCGTTGTCAAATAATCAAAAACTAATTGAAACGTTAATTGATCAAATACCTAAAGTTGCTGTTATACCTGATGATATGGATTTAAAACATATCTTTTGTGTATTGGAAAAGGACACATACTATGAAAAGTATGGAGTAATGGAGTACAAGTGCATTCGTACAGAGAGGAGACGATATAAAAGAGCACTGAAAAGAGCAAAGGAAGATGGTTTTGTACCAAGTTTTACAAGATATCCTGTACCAAACAGTATAAATATCTTTAATAAAGCTAAGGAGGTTATGAATACTTATGGTATGCATTACGAATGTTCTTTGAATAACATACTGACCCCCCATAATTTTGTAAATATTGTAAAAATTATTCTTAATGAATAAACTGTATGAATGTATGTATGAATGTGGGACTTATTAGATTGAGAAGTTAAGGTATTAACTTTAGCTACTTATTTGAAAAGTCTGGTGTGAATGAAGGTCACTGGCGCGGTTGACTAAAAGACCCGTAAACCGTGTGTGTGTGTGTGAATGTGTGTGAATGTGTGTGAATGTGTGTGTGTGTGTGTGTGTGTGTGTGTGTGTGTGTGTGTGAATGTGTGTGTGAATGTGTGGAAAACGACGTACACCCACCTCCTCGCGGTGTTTTCTGGGTAACGCTAAGAGGTGTACAACAAATGTCTTGTAAACCACATGAATTAATCTATTTTTTTTTTTTTTTTAATATACATTTATAGGTATATACAATAATAACATTTATTTAAATTAAACAAATTTAAAAGCATTTTAAATGCATACAATTTATAATTGTTGTCACAAAAACACCTCGTGCTTTACTAATAATAGATGAAAACGATATAATGTATGTATAAAATATGAGTTTTTTAATTAATGGAGCTAGAAAAAATAAAGATAGCATTAAATTAGTGTTACCATAAAATTTGTTTATAGAACAATAAGTTTTTCTTCATAATTATAGGTTAATATTTAAAAAAATGTCGAACCTGATTCCCTTATACAAATAATGAATAACAATCGCAATAAACACTTATCTTTAAGATACAAATGTGGTTAGCACTGAATCA